>CM053792.1:400429966-400752466 GCA_028749045.1 Cupressus sempervirens | reverse complement strand
GGGATAACTAGGGGGCAGGGTCTATTGAGAGACTACTAGGGTAACTCTAGCATGATTCATGCGATGACACTTTCTCGCTTACATAGTAGATTCCTACATTTCTTTTGTGCCTCTGGGTATAGGTGTCGACCTTACATTGAAACTTTTGAGTTAGTATACTTTTAGGATTCTTGGACTTAGAGAGTACTTGTACTATGTGATTTGATATCCTATTTGGGACTTGAGATTATCTCCTTAGCATGGTGGGAGTGGGCCATTTAGGTCCCACAGGGTCAGGTGGTAGTGAGTTTTCACTCTTACCATTTGGGACCCGTCTGAGACACCGTTGCTAGAGCATTCTCTGTTGATATTTACCTTCATTCTATTCTCAGATCATTATGATGGACACGTATCCTTACATTGATAACTAGCATGTGATAGATGATGTTATCTACTTGTAGGATCATCATATGCTTTATTCTTGCATGTTTAATTTCTTTATGCATATGTTGTAGCATGTTAGATTTCTTTCTACATATGTTGTAGTATCTTTTAGGAGTGACATTCCTGCTATGATAGTACCAACGATCTCTTCTGTGACTTGGGATGTTACGTGCAAAGGGATGGCTAGGGCCCACAATGGTCTTATGATGCTATTGATGGTTGGTAGGAACCGTGCACTTAGTTAATTGTGTTTTATGATATATGGTTATCTTTTATGATGGATTTTATATCTTTCATGATGTAGGATGCCTTATGTATGGTATATGGTTTCATTTACTTTATTGCACTTGCATCATGGGTTAGAATAAGATAGTGTACTTTATTTTCACATATGTATATATTTTTATAGTGTACTTTATTTTCACATATGTATATTCTTTTAAGCCTTTCATACCCTATAACATGTATAGTGGATGATTGAGCATTCTAAAAATTAATTTGCTAAGAGACATTTGGAACAAATGTATATTGTTTAAGGACATTGGACTTTCCATAATTCTTTCATATGGATGTGGTATTTGATGGACTTAGTATTAGTTAATTTAAATGTGATTCAACATCATGGGATCCTTAAGGAATGTAACCAGTTATGAATGTTTATGTATGTTTTCAATGAATGTTATTGCTTTTGCTACTTTGTGTTGATGTGAATGGTTTAATTTTCATGATTCAAAAAAAAAAAAAGCTCCCAAACTTGGTGAAACTTTACGTTAATTATTTTTGATCCCTTGGCAGGGTGTTACAACTCTAATCTTTATGATGGCCACAATACTAGCTAACCCACCAATCCGTTTGGGGTTGAGACACACTCAAGCCACTTGCAACATTTCCTCACATGAAGAACTAGTAAACCAAGTTTAGAGACACAAAAAATACACTAAGTGTACATTTTTATGCAAGAATGAAAACAAGGTCAAATGTAGATACAAAGCCTCTTGGAAAGAGAAAGTTGTACGAATATTATATATTGAGTGCATTTTAGAAGGCTAGTTTATCCAAATCATTTACAAAATGATAATTAGAGGGAGGGAGAAATAATAAGAGAGAGTTTCTTTATGAGGGAGGGAAAGGGAAACAAGAAGGATGTGAGAGGGACAAAAATAGGAAGAGGAGACATGAGAGTGGGTAGATGAAGAGATATAGTTTGATAGAGATGTGTAAGGTGATAAATAGTATATTATAGATGGATACACACTAAAGATAAAAGATAAATAGAGAAAATGAAATATAAATAATGAGAGGTGAATGGTAAAGAGATGGGTAAGATATGATAGACATAAGGAAGGGAAATGAGTTGATGTGTATATTAAAAAGATATGTAATGCTTACAAAAAACATTTCGATAGAAGCAAGACTCATCAATGGAGCACTTGGTGAAATCACAAATATTGTCCAAATAATAGGTACCAAGCCATCATAGTTATCTCTCTAAACTTATTGGATACATTCAGATACCAACTATTCTTTGTACCTACCCAAATTTGCATCTATTTATTTATTTTCTATGTGAACTCATTTATACTAGACAATATTTTGTTTAGATGGAAGTGGCAACAAGTGCCAAGTTTATATCATAGGAGAAAATGTACTCTTTCTCAATAGATGAATTTCGAAGAGGATTCCTTGTATCCTCTCCATAAATTTGAGGAAAGAATCCTTGTATCACATTTAAGTATAAAACTTAGAATGATGGGATCAATACCTAAAAATGCATGCAGGGCATCATATATATTAGCTAAGATCCTTGTCAGTTAATTTGTCACAAAAAATGCTAAATAATTATTGGATTTCCAATTTGGGATAGGATCTATGTTAGGATCTACATGAATGTAGAAACCTTGAAATAAATTTTGGACAAAAAACATAACTTTATAGCATGACCTTAAGATAATGGTGTCAAAGTGATGGGAATAGAGAGGTTAAGGGAACAACAATTGACATTGGTAAAATTGAGAGATAATGACCAACAACTAGATCCAAAGTAAAAACAATAGATGGTTTAACTTTCATGTTTCAAAAAAAAAATGCTACCAAACTTGTGAAACTTTAGGTTAACTATTTTGGATCCCTTGGCGGGGTGTTACATCTAGTATCAGAGCTCAAGTTTCTACATTGGGAGCTCTTGGTATATTGGAATGCCACTAGTTGTTAGCTAGTTGAACAAAGTAGAGTCTTTGAACTATCATGTGTGTCTCTTTCAAAATAAAACTTGAAAACTAGGTGAACTAAAAACAAAACTTAAACTGTTACTTGTATACTTCAACACTTAGTTGTCAAAACTAAAAATTATACTTAAACCTAAACATAGGCAAAACTAAAATTGAACTTAGTCTGTTTGCAAAACATGCTTCTTATATATATATATATGCTATACATTAGCATGCATTATGGTTTTAATAGTATTTGTATCTTGGATATTGTTGTAGGATGGTATTTGGGATGAGGTCTTCTATCAGAGGCCATGGTAGAGGTCATGGGCGTGGCCAAGCTATCAGTGTCCATGAGTCTGTTTGTAGAGGGCCTACTTAGGAAAAGAGTAGGGGAGATCATGTTAGTGAGTAGTAGGAAGAGAACCTTAGAGGGGACCAAGCTGAGTCTGAAGAGGTTGATTTGAGATAGATAATGCAAACCATTCTTGATTGCCTACCTCCTATTCATGATCAAGATAGAGCACATTAGGCAAAACATGGGCATAGATCTAGGTCCTATAGCCCTAGGAGGGATCGACATAGATCTATTGTATTTGCTCAAATGAAGGACCTTCAAAGATCCAAGGTCAAGCCCTTTAATGGGCAGGGTTCAGGATATGTGGCAGAATAGTGGCTTATTGCCCTTGATAGGATTTTTTCCATGTAGTACTTTGATACTAATGTTAAAGAAAGATTTTCTATTACCAACATAGAGAAATTTGGGGCCACTTGGTGAAAAATTGAGGGAAAGATGTTGGGCATAGATATGAATAGTGTCACTTGGGAGCTATTCTTGGAGAGCTTCTGTGAGTGATTCCTACTAGAGGAATGGAAGTAGCAGAGAGAAAATGAGTTCCATAACCTCAGGTAGTACACTATGACTATAATAGAGTATGATCACAAATTCTATGAGCTCATGTCCTTTTTGGGATTCAGTGACAACCTAGCTCAGTTGACACTACACTTCATTAGAGGATTGAACAACTGTATAATTGGGGGTGTTAAGGTGTTTGAGCCTGAAACCCTCAAGGATGTGGTACAACAAGCCATCCTTGTAGAATAGACTATCAACCTTGTACAAGGAGGTTTTGTGGGAGCACCTATAGCATCAGGATCTAGGGGCAACCACAACTCAGGTGGAAACAGGAAGCCTCCTTTTCCTAAGGGGAAATAGTATCAACAGTAGCCTCAGTAGACACAACAGTAGAAGGGATCGTACCCTCAGGCTCAAGGTGCTGGAAGAGGTTCTAACTCCAAGAACAACCATAATGCTCAGTGCAATAAAAAAAATCAGCACACTTAGCCCACTCAGAGTAGTCAGTCTTTTGCTAGTAGGGATAGCCACGAGCAGTCAAATGCACCACCTATAGGGAGAGGATCTAGCAGAGGTTTAGGATGTTTTACTTGTGGGCAGATTGGACACTTTGCAACTCACTATCCACAACTAGCACCTCAGTATTTAGGTCCTAGGCCAACAACATATGAGCCTATAGTTAGAGATGTAGGTAGATCCCACAGAGTGTTTGCAGCAGTAGATCACTATCAGGAAAACCATTAGGGGACAGTGGTTGAAATTACAGGAGCTATTTGAGGTACACCTCTCTTAGTTTTGTTTGATTCAAGTGCTACAAATTATTTTATTTCTCCATCTCTAGTTGCTAAGTGTAAGCTAGAGGTGGTTAAGCAAGATCATGGTTGGCAAGTGGAACTAGTCTCAGGCACTAAGGTCTCCATAGATTCTGTAGTTCATAAGTGTGGGCTTAGCATATGATGATTTGATACTACAGTTGACCTTTGAGTTATACCTCTTGGCTCCTACGATGTGGTCTTAGGTATGGATTGGCTTGGCTCTCATAGAGCTAGCATAGACTATAGGAAGAAGACTATTTTGTGTTAGGATGACCAATGGAAGGATGTGAAGATTGTTGGGATACCAAGACCTATATCTCTACAGATGATTTTTGCTATGTAATTGAAGTGGAGCTTTCATAAGGGATGTTAGATGTTTGTTGTTATGGTAAATGAGCTAGATGAGGAAGATCCTATGAGAAAGACTTTAGATCACCCTATTTTGTAGGAGTATGTAGATGTTTTTCTGAGTGAGATTCCAGGCATGCCCCTAAAGAGAGACATTGATTTTAGCATCAACCTCATTCCAGGAGTAGAGCCTATCTCCAGAGCTCCCTAGCATATGAATACATAGAAATTAGGTGAGTTGCATCTTCAACTAGAGGATTTTTTGGCCAAGCAGAGTATCTAATCTAGTGTATCACCATGGGGAATTCCAGTGCTCTTTGTGAAAAGAAAAGATGGTTCTTTACACCTTTGTATTGATTATAGATAGTTGAACAAGGTGACAATAAATAATAGGTATCCTCTACCAAGGATTGATGATTTATTAGATCAGATCAATGGAGCCATAGTATTCACCAAGATCGACCTTAAGTCAGGATATCATCAGCTTCGCATAAAGGAAGCTGACATTCACAAGATTGCCTTGACAAATGCTCCATCAATTTTCATGATCTTGATGAATGGGGTGTTTTGATCTTTTCTTGACAGATTTGTACTTGTGTTCCTTGATGATATATTGATATATTCTAGGTCTCAAAAGGAGCATGAGGAACATTTTTGATTAGTTTTGTAGTGCTTGAGAGATAATTAGCTTTATGCCAATGTAGCAAAGTGTGAATTCTTCCAATCAGAGATACAGTACTT
Organism: Cupressus sempervirens; assembly: GCA_028749045.1. NCBI lineage: Eukaryota > Viridiplantae > Streptophyta > Pinopsida > Cupressales > Cupressaceae > Cupressus > Cupressus sempervirens. The sequence goes on along the minus strand of CM053792.1, from coordinate 400,747,076 downwards.
AGGGCACATCATATTAGGTGAGGGTATCTCTATAGACCCTATGAAGATCCAAGCAATAGTAGATTAGTCTACACCTACTACTATGTCAAAGATTTGTAGTTTCATGGGTTTAGTTGGTTATTATCACAGACTCGTCCAAAACTTCTCCAAAATAGCACATCCTATCACTTCCCTTTAGAGGAAAGGAAAGAAGATTATATGGATGGAGAAATGTGAGGAAGCATTTCAAAAGCTCAAGGAGCTTTTGACCATTGCACCAATCTTAGCAGTACCTAATTCAGATGGTGATTTTGTGGTGTATATAGATGCTTTCCTTAAGGGGATTGGAGTGGTTTTGATGCAAAATGGATGGGTGATTGCATATGAATCACTCAAGCTCAAGGATCACAAGCTAAATTATCCTACACATGACCTTGAGTTAGTAGCAGAAGTTCATGTTTTGACAAGATGGAGACATTTCTTGTTGGTGCACAAATTTGAACTACATAGTGATCATTGTAGCCTTCAATACATTTTCACTCAACCTAATCTGAATGCTTGCTAGAGGCGATGGATGAAATTTTTATGTGAGTATGAATTTGAGGTAAAGTGCATTCAAGGGAAGGAGAACATGGTGGCAGATGATTTGAGTCACAAAAGACATGTGATATCATCTATGACTCTTAGTGTTAATTTGAGGAGTCAGATTCTATAAGCACTTCCTAGAGATTCTTGGTATCAAGAGGTGTGCAGAGAGATAGATTTAGGGAGACCTTTGGAGGGTAAGCTTTTGGGCTATGTCTTAGAGTCAAATGGCCTTTTGAGACTTTTAGGAAGGATTTATGTGCCACTATTGGATGAGCTTTGCACATTGATTTTAGCAGAGGCCCATCGTGCACCTTACTTGGCACATCCAGGTGTCAAGAAGATGCATGCTGATTTGCGACATTTATACTATTGGTTTGGGATGAAGCATGACATTGCTAATTATGTGGCACGGTGTCTTGAGTGTCAGAAAGTCAAGGTAGAACACCAACATCTAGTAGGACTCTTGCAACCAAATCTCATTCCTTCATGGAACTGGGACATCATCTCTATGGACTTCATAGTAGGATTACCTATGATTGCTCTTTGTCATGATGCTATCATGGTCAGCATTGATTAGTTAACTAAGGTGGCACATTTTTCACTAATCAGGTCTTCTTACATTGTAGCTTCTGTAGCTAATGTCTTCATGCAGGACATCATGAGACTACATGGTATTCCTTGAAAGATCATTTCAGATAGGGATCCTGTATTCACTTCCGCATTTTGGATGTCACTACAAAATGATCTTGGTGTACAGTTGAATTTTGGTTCGACATATCACCTAGAGACAAATGGTCAAATAGAGAGAGTGAATCAGGTTATGGAAGATATTTTAAGGATGTATGTGATGGATAAACAAACACATTGGGAGGATTATCTTTACCTAGTGGAGTTTGCTTACAACAATGGGTATCATAGTTCTATTGGCATGGCACCATTCTAGGATTTTATATGGACATCCTTGTCATACACCTTTGATTTGGGATAGTCTTGAGGATTGCATCTTGTTGGATCTTGAGATTCTTTGAGATATGGAGCAATAGGTAGTGCATATCTGTGAGCATTTGACTATGGCACAGGATAGACGAAAAAAGTATGCTGATGCACATAGGACAGATAAAAAAATTATTGTGGGAGACAAGGTATTCTTGAGAGTGTCATTGTGGAAGAGTCTAATTCGTTATGAAAAGGGTTTGAAGCTAGCACCTCAATTTGTGGGACCATTTGAGATTTTTGAGAGGATTGGCCTAGTTTCCTATTGCCTTGCTTTACCACCCAACCTAGCTTGCATTTATGATGTTTTCCATGTTTCAGTACTTAGGCAGTATATCTCTAATGTAGTGCATGTTCTTGATTGGAATGCGTTGCAGGTAGAGAATGGGAAGTTGGCTTTGGAGCTAGTTCGTATTCTAGAGCAGCAGGATTTTGAAACATAGAGCAGGTAAGGGTCCAATGGGACCCTACTAATGACTCTTCAGCTACATGGGAGGGTGTAGCTAGATTATGGGATTTATATCGTACTTGTTTGTAGGCTTCTAGGAGTAAGCCTAATCCTAAGGGAGGTGGATGTAGTGCCTGCCCCTAGTTTACATTTTCCTAGTTACATTGTTGCTATCATTGCTGAACTTTGTTAGGTCAGTTTTATGTTTGATAGTTAGTAGCATTGTTTTGAGATTATTAGATATTGTGTTTTAGATTTAGTGATATATGATGAGATTACTTGGACTCTACATTTCATGTATGCATGATGATTATTGCATTTTTCTCAGTTATTGATGATGTTTAGCTAGATGGATTATTATATGTGTTGTCTTATGGATACTTACCCCATACTGCATGTGTATGGTGTGCGTGTTTATTTTTCTTTATGTATGGAATTTTTGATGTGGTTAAGGAAGGGAGTCATAGTCAACTACTAGTCGGGATCTACACGGTGCACCACTTCCCGCCATTGCCTATTTAGCTTACCATATATATATATATATTTTGTATGTACATGCATGGATTTTATGTAAGTTGCAGGTACCAAGTATCGACTTCCCTAAATTGTTAGGATGAGCATACCCTATTGCACTATCTCAATGGTAAGACAAGGGAGATAAATTCTCAAGTCCAAATCCTAAACCCTTAAACCATTTTTCCTAGAAAGGTAGGACAAGTATCTGAGATGTTTTACCTTCTGAATATGTCAGATGATGTAACTCATGATTTTAACCCTTTAAACTGATTTTGTATAGATTATTCTATGATGGGCTTTCATATTTTATTTTGGAGGTATTTGGTGAATTTTCTATTAATTAAGTCTAAATTAAAATGATTTAATTATTTGGGAAAAATTAATAAGATATTATGATTTTTTGATTTTAATTAATTAAATGGGAAATTAATTAATTAAAAGAATTTAATAAAATAATAATAATTAAAATAAAAGTCATAAGTCTACCTAGGAGTATGCATAACTCTTTTATGCACGTGTGTCTATAGCACAGGAGTTAGTGCATAAATTAAGCACATGGCGTCTACAACCTTGTGACTCATCTAGAAGGTTGGAAAAGGCTTGTGCTTAGTTTTAAATGCTTATCTTATCTTCTAGTTGTTTCTAGAGACATTCTAGGTGCTTCCTAAGAGGTCCTTATATTCAAGCACCCTTAGTAGCTTGGTGTGCATTTTTGGGTGGATCCACGAACATTGGAGAAGGAAGAGGCTTACTCTGTAGATTCTAAGGGGAAGTGAATTAGCATCGGTGTCCAGGTAGATAGTTGTGATTTTGCAAATGTTAGTTCGCTTCTTCCACTTTCTGTCTTCTTCGTGTCTTCAAATGCTTTATGAGGATTTCATGTGTTGAATGTTTCAGTTATATGCATTTTTGTCATGGATATTTAAATTGTTGTATGAGAAAACCACAATAAGCATAGATTTGAGGAATTTATTGGGCTAGGATTTAAATGTTATAGATGAATCTTCTTAGAAATAAATAGATAAATTCAAAAGGGAATATGTTGCATTCATACCTCAGATTTGGTCTTGATCTCAAACATATATGCATTTAAAAGATAGTTGTTTGTAGATATATTTATTTATAGGTTGAGATATCTATCAATAAAAGTATTTATTTAAAAATGATGTTGAAAATGTTAGTATAGAAACATTTATATTGGAAAGAATTTTTATATTACAAATAAAATAATAAACAATGACAAGAGTGGGGTCTCTGCAAATAAAACGTGACTGCAGAAAACATTTTTTTATTATAAATTATCCAATTTTTTTTTTGTAAAATAAAATTACAATGGGTGATTTTCTTAAAAAAAATTTTAATTAATAAGTTGGGGAGGGATAGATCCGTACCCCCTCAGTCTCATGTGAGGTAATTATTGTAGGGTACCTGCATATCGCAGTGTACCTATGATGAAGTTTTATATTTAAAAAAATAACAATGAAATTTAAAAAGTTTGGGAGGGATGAAACGCATACCCCGTCTGTGTATGGTCACAAAGTACCTGTCGTTGCCACAGGCCCTGCGTTAGCAGGGTATTGCGTACTCAGGTAGTGACCTATGAATCGCAGGTAAAATGTTAAATTGAATTTGTTTTATATTAATGTCATTGTTATGTTATAAATTGATTATTCATATTTTTATTTTTAATTATAATTTTATTAAGAATCATTATTATTAAATATTAGTTATTATATATTAATAATTTTTAATTATTATATATTAATAATTATTGAATATTATATTTATTATAAATGAAACTTTATCAATAGGTTTTCTTCCTTTTAATAAATAATTATCTCATGGTAATTTAATTGTTTAATTGAATCTAATTTGTTCTAGAATGAAGGATAGATAATAATGAGGAAAAATTTGTAATTGCTCATATTAATTCTTTTAATTTGTCCTACTGAAACACAATGAGGGTTATTGTCTAGATACATATATATTCTTTGGACACTTTAGAAAATTGATTCAAATGAGTTCGGGGGGTGGGGGGGGAGAATCTCCAACCTATTGAAACTAATACATGGGTTAGTTATAAGGAAGATGAACAATGTTCCTTCACTTGATATCTAAATCTAAAATGAAAATTGAGACGACATACTTGACTCAACCATGAGATTTTAACAAACCAAAACATGTGCTTGCATTTTGCATTTTCTCTATGCTATCTATTTTGGGTTTTGGGGTTGACTAGATTGTTGACCAGTTATAGGACATCTACCAGAGGCCTGATGGTTATGATATGTGATGTCATGTTGATATCTTTTGATCTTGATCTTTAAAACCCAACCATGGTAATGCAATGGCATGCTCTATGATGTGTATGGTTTACTGATTATTATTGCTTTCTAGTCTTCTTGTGTAAGCCATAATATATGTATGTGAGATACTTGTCTTCACCACTTTTGAGTTATTGATCATTTATTTTTGGATTACTTTCCAGTCGCCTTGATGGGACTGGAGTGTTTGCTTGATCTTGATGATCTCATGTTGTAACATGTTTGATTTGACCATTTTGGAAGTCTTTGATGAGTATTATTTTGAAGTACCTTTCGGTTGCTCATTGAGAACCAATAGATATTGTGATTTATCATATGATGCCTTCCAATCAATTGTAGAGGCCTGAGGTAATTATGTGATTTTGAGATTTCATGAGCTTAGGGTAGGTTATCTACATGTACTGTCAGGAAGTGGCTTCCAATGGGGGAAAGGGCCCTAAGTGGTTGCCAGGGTAACTCATTGTAAGTTATTTAATAAGTGAAAAAATTACACTAAATACTGACTTAAATGAACCTAATAAGATAATTGTATGTTCCCGCCCATGCCTCAAGTGCTAGTATAGACTATGATGGGAGTAGAGAGAATGCTTGGTTGTGACCTTGCATTTTGTAGTATGCCTTGTCATTATGAGAGGATACTAGTGGCTGCATAAGGATCACTAGGGGGCAGGGTCTATTGAGAGAATACCAGGGTAACTCTAGCATGATTCATGCGATGACGCTTTCCTGCTTTCATAGTAGATTCCTACATGTCTTGTGTGCCTCTGGATATAGGTGTCGACCTTTACGTTGGAACCTCTGAGTTAGTATACTTTTAGGATTCTTGGACTTAGAGAGTAATTGTACTATGTGATTTGATATCCTATTTGGGACTTCAGACTATCTCCTCAGCGCAGTTGGAGGGGGCCATTTAGGTCCCACATGGTTGGGTGGTCATCCTTTTCACTCTTACCATTTGAGACTTGTATGAGACACCATGGCTGGAGCATTCTTTAATGACATTTACCTTCATTCTATTCTTGGATCATTATGATGGAAATGTATCCTTACATTGATGATTAGCAGGTGATAGATGATGTTATCTACTTGTAGGATCATTATATGCTTTATTCTTGCATGTTTGATTTCTTTATGCATATGCCGTAGCATGTTAGATTTCTTTCTGCATACATGTTGTAGTATGTTTTAGGAGTGACATTCCTACTATGATAATACAGATGATCTCTTTGGTGACTTGGGATCTTATGTGTAGAGGGATGGCTAGGGCCCACGATGGTCTAATGATCCTATTGACAGTTGGGAGGAACAACACAATTAGTTAATTATGTTTTATAATATATGGTTATGTTTTACAATGGATGTTATCTCTTTTATGATGATGGATGCCTTATGTATGGTATATGGTTTCAATTACTTTATTGTACTTGCATCATGGATTAGAATAGGATGACATACTTTATTTTCACATATGTATATTCTATTAAGCCTTTCATACCCTATATCATGTATAATGGATGATTGAGCTTTCTAAAAATTAATTTTCCAAGAGACATTTGGAACAAATGTATATTGTTTAAGGACATTGGACTTTCCATTATTATTTCATATGGATGTGGTATTTGATGGACTTAGTATTAGTTAATTTAAATGTGATTTAACGTTGTGGGATCCTTAAGGAATGTAACTAGTTATGAATGTTTATGTATGCTTTCAATGAATGTTAGCGCTTCTGCTACTATGTGTTGGTGTGAATGGTTTAACTTTCATGATTCAAAAAAATAAAATGCTACCAAACTTAGTGAAACTTTAGGTTAATTATTTTGGATCCCTTGGAGGGGTGTTACAACTCCAATCTTTATGATAGCCACAATACTAGCTAACCTGCCAATCCATTTGGGGTTGAGACACACTCGAGCCACTTGCAACATTTCCTCACATGTAGAACTAGTAAACCAAGTCTAGAGACACAAAAAATACACTAAGAATACATGTTTATGCAAAAAATAAAACAAGGTCACATGTAGATAAAGCCTCTTGGAAAGAGAAAGTTGTACAAAGATGATATATTGACTACATTTTAGAAGGCTAGGTTATCCAAATCATTTACAAAATGATAATTAGAGGGAGGGATAAATAGTAAAAGAGAGTGTGTATATGAGGGAGGGAAAGGGAAACAAGAAGGATGTGAGAGGGACAAAAATAGGAAGAGGAGATAGGAGAGTGGATAGATGAAGAGATATAATTTAATAGAGATATGTAAGGTGATAAATAGTATATTATAGATAGATACACACAGAAGATAAAAGATAAATAGAGAAAATGAAATATAAATAATGAGAGGTGAATGGTAAAGAGACAGGTAAGATAAGATAGACATAAGGAAGGGAAATGAGTTGATGTGTATATTAAAAAGATATGTAATGCTTACAACAAACATTTGGATAGAAGCAAGACTCGTCAATGGAGCACTTGGTGAAATCACAAATATTATCTAGATAATAGGTACCAAGCCATCATAGTTATCTCTCTAAATTTATTGGATACATTCGGACACCAATTGTTCTTTGTATCTACCCAAATTTACATCTATTTATTTATTTTCTATGTGAGCTCATTTATACTGGACAATATTTTGATTAGATGGAAGTGGCAAAAAGTGCCAATTTTAATTCATAGGAGAAAATGTATACTCTCTCAATAGATAAATTTCAAAGAGGATTCCTTGTATCCTCTCCATAAATTTGAGGAAAGAATCCTTGTATCACATTTAGGTATAAAACTTGGAATGATGGGATCAATACCTAAAAATGAATGGAGGGCATCCTGTATATTAGCCAAGATCCTTGTTTGTTAATTTGTCACAACAGATGCTAAATAATTATTAAATTTCCAATTTGGGATAGGATCTATATTAGGATCTACATTCATGCAAAAACCTTTAAATAAATTTTGGACAAAAAACATAGTTGCACCATGAACTTAAGATAATGGTGTGAAAGTGGTTAGAATAGAGAGGTTAAGGGAACAACAATTGACATTGGTAAAATTGAGAGACAATGACCAACAACTAGATTCAATGTCAAAACAATAGATAGTCTTTGTATTTGACCTGCTTCCATGTTTGTAAGATACTAAAAAATGAAAAGAAATGCATATGCAGTTATATTCAAAAAAAGAAGAGGATTGCCTATATTAGATAGCTCTTCAAATGAAGTGTTTGTATTCTGAGTGCGAGAAGAAATCAAAATGACACAACAAAATCAAACATATTACATAAAAAGAATACTCAAGAAAATTCTCAAAATTACATAAGATTATTGGAATAACCCCTTGCACCATCAAAGGTGCAAGTGCTAGTAAATAGTTTTCTTTTTAACACACATATTGACATTGAATACATTGTGGAAAGACAACGACAAGATAAGATGAGTTTGAGTTGTAAGACTTAGGTAACAAAATTGAACTGTTATTACATTTCTTAAGGATATAGAGTTGGTTTTCAAAAAATTGTACTAGTTCAAAACCCATAAATCAAAGTGCTATAGGAGCCCTAGGTCGGGTTGATTAAGTTGATTGATTAAACCACCTCTCTTTTTACAAAAAAAAAAAACTATGGTCAACAATAATATATGGTAAATGATAGTTAAAGAATGTGTGCATACCAACCAATTTAATCTAAAAATCTAAATGAAATATATGGATACATGTCAAATTCGAAAATAATTAATATAGATAAACAATAATAAAAGTGCATTTCATAATAATAATATAGATACATTTCTCTTTTTGTTCTTAGATTATGCTTTCATCCTGATGATGGATCACAAAGTGAGATTCAAAATGTTGATGCTAAAAACCTTCACAAATCAAATTCAGAAGTGCTTGCAAATAATAATTAACAGTCTAATTAACATGATTCAAAAAATATATAAAAGAAACCAAATAAATTTAAAAGTGTAATGTGCAACACAATTTATTAAAATTTTTAAAATTTTTGAGATTATTAATGAAATATTAATCATTAGAAGGTTGAAAATTAAATTAAATAAAATTTTTGTCAAATACACAACATATCCAACCAAGTGTATGTTGTATGATATTTTTTAGGGTAGCTGCAAAAACTCTCAATCATCCTTCTACTAAGCTTTAGACATAACAAAATGCCTCTGTCCTTTTAACCTTTGATCAATTGGATATGTTGGGGATGTTGGCAAAGGCTATAGAGTCTAGCTATAAACTTGTATTCATTACACAAACCTAAAACTTGCAATTAGTACTGTATTTATGGAGATGGTTCACAAGATCTAAGACAATGGCATAAATGTCCACATAAATGAGTTTAATTCCTAGAAAGTGATCCTCGATCTATGTGATAGATGACAAGAGCAAGTGGATTATATTTGTATTCAAGTTCAGCAAAGATATCATTTAGATGCAACGATTTATTAGAGGATGAGGATATTCATTCTTAATAGGTAGAGAATGGATTTTCAAAAGGTTCTTTTTCATTATGACTCTGAGGTTCTTTAGGTTCTAGATGAAGCATGTCTTCTTGAATATTACAAGGAAGAAATCTCCCAAAGGGGTATCTTCTTCTATGCATGCAAAATAATGCAAAATCTAATCTAACATAATGACTTTAGGGTTGAATCAAATTGACACCTTCCCCATCAATGGTGCCAAAAATGTTCAGTTAGCTAATTACCTTAGTAACAAAGGATTATACATCCTTCTACATTGACTCTATGACTAAATAGAATTATGTATTTTCCTAAGAAAAAAATGCTAGCTTCATTTTATTTGTCAAACTAGGAGCATAATCTTGAGAGGGTGGTTGCAAATTATGTGCTCTAATTTGCCTTTAAGTTATTACAACTAAAATAGAAAAGGAATGCTAAAAGAACTAAGCTAGGAACTGAAACAACATTCTGCCTTAAAGCTTAAGGTAATGCTACAAATATTAAACCTACTTATGCACCCATGCAAACATACTTATGCATCTATACTATAGGAATAGTTCAATGTTTCTGTTATCAATGATTATAAGAACAACTGATTTCTACTTTACAAAGAAAATGAACAAAGAAATAAAATCTATTCTAACAAAGTAGTTCACTCACCAAGTGTGCCCCCTTGGATGAGTGAATAGATAAATGATCAAGTGTGAAGGTGGAAACTTAAACTCTATATTCTATTCATTCATAACAAGAGGTTACATCTAAAAGTAAGATTACACACTACTGAATAGAACAATCTATTCTATCCTTCTTCTAGTAAAAACTAGGAAAATATCCTTTCAAGGCTACAATGGAATTTATTTTAAAGGAAAGCTACAACAACTTCCTACTTCTATGATCACTCCATCATCAAGGATTAATTACAGATCATAAATTTCATAATAGAAATATCGTTAACTATGTTTTAATTCCTTCAATAATATAGTAGGTTGGGGAAGCTATATTCGTGCACTGCCATAATAGAAATCACACATATTCTTGTTGTTGTGATGATTCATCAATTTGGTTGGCATTGACCTAGTATTGAAATGTTGACTTGGACATGTACAACAAACACCTACAAAACATTAAATGCAACAACTTCTACATGCATACATATTCATTTCATCATCAATGTTAGATAGGGTATAATGTTCAAATTACCACTCTTTCAAATCCTATGACTGTAGGAAGAAACCTACCCAAGCATAGCATGGATGAAAAGATATTTATCAGCATGCAATATTCCTTCATTATACCATAGAAATCCATATATTCAAGAAAACAAAACATATATGAACAATCTATACTTCAATCTTCATGTCTTAACATATGGATAATATATTCATAAAAACATAAGTTCTTTTGCTTAAACCATAGAGTCATTAAATGTTTCTTGCAAGATAATTTCCTAAAAACAAGGTAAAAGGTTCCTAAAATAATGGCCTTTTATATGCTCATCAGACATGTTCCTTAGAACTACATTAGAACACATTTCAAAGATAACTACAATAGATGGTTGAGTGAGACTACACGCTGTAGCTGTTTGAAGACTAGTCATATTAGCAAAAATTGTCGAACTAGATCACCAACGCTGAGTAATGGAAACAATAAAGGAAAAGAGAAGGCCAATGTTGAGAAGGTCAAAGTGTAGATGACCAAAACATGGAAGAAGAAGAAATATTGTAGCACATCAAGTTCAAATGAGGTCACTTCATCCAATGGATTAGGTGAGCACATCACCCCCAACTAAGAAAACCAAAGGTATGTGTGGGACTAATATTTCAAAGTTATTTCATACACCAGTTCCAAGAATTTGAGATTTGAAAAGTGAAATATGCATGAATTAAGATACAATGTATTGGTTAGAACTTGGAGAAAATCTATATCTTTGTTAGTTATCATGTTTTTGCCGAGTGATGGAATTATGCTAGTAGTAGCCAAGCTCATTATGGTTGTCAAGCATATTAAAATCATGCATAAGAAAAGTGAGTCAAAATCCTATGGTAGGAAAGTTTACAACTATATAAGCATTAAGCATTTATTGCCAAATATCAAGGGTTATATAGAAAATTTTCAACTCATTTGCATTCATTAGATATTAAAGACTGCATGAAGAGCATAAGGTCAACTGAGGATAAAATATTGAAGTGTTTTTGAACTAAATCCTTTTGTTACTCATCATCATTCATCAAATTCACAAGGTATTTATTGTATGTTGAGTTTTTGCAAGCCCTAGTTACATAAATGGCATCTAGCTCTTTTGCAAATGTTAAGGAAGGGAAAGAAGTTTTTAATGTGCAATTAATTAATATTGAAATTGGACAACCACCCTTCCAAGATATTCCTAAGTTAGCATACAAGGGAGACCTATCTGGTGTGTTATTGATGATACCACCACAAGTTTTAATGATACAAGATATCAGATGCTACAACACTAGAAAGATAGGAGATGTTGGAGACATAAAAATAAGAGATGCATACAATAAATTATGTGATAATAGAGTCTTGAGGTAAGAGTACATGATTTTTGAACAAAAAGGGTTAAATAATGCCTTGTATTTTCCCCAAGTCTTTAAGAATGATTAGATATGCATTATTCTAAGTCGTATTCACAAAAATTTTATTTGGATGGACAAGGGACCCATTAAGATCACTAAAAGGATCATCAAATGAGTGATAGGGTATCCAACCCTAGACAGACCTAAAACCATGTGAAGTGATGCAATGGAGGTAATTGAGAGAAATACAAGGGTAGTATGGAATAAGAGAGGGATGTCCATAGATACAATTTCTTATCATCTAATTGACTTTGTAATGAGAGTAATTGCTCACAAGTTATTTCAATCAAGAAGATTGAATAGTGTATCTTGCATGGCTATGGATTCAAGTTAGAAGATAGTGAAGAAAGACCACACTTATGACCTTGAAGAGTTACAACTTTACTAGTTATCCAAAAACTAGGAATCCATAAGGAAGAAAAAGAGAGCACAATGCAAATTTGGTTCACTTCTTGTCTACATATTCTTCTATATGTAGAATAAATTTCACACATTTGGTTAAAGATTGAGGATTCTAGTGTCACTAGTGGAGAAAAATTATAATGATGTTTACTTCTTAGTAGTTGTTGATTATATATATGTACAGGCTACAATACCTAGGGTTAGATGGCTCAAGCCATTGCCTTATGAAATCAATGTGGATGAGGCATCTGCAACCATCATAGCACTATTGGTAGAGGAAGTAGACACGTGTGCCACCTCATTTGGAAATTATGAGGAAGCCAAGTAAAGAATAAAATAGACTTGAAGACAACTACCATTCTTAGGAAGAAGAACGAATTAGTGAAATGATGATGATGATGAAGAGGAAGAATAGTTCCAAGCCCCACTTTTACTCACACAAGGTTAGGGTGAAGACTAGGCAACAAATATAGAATGTGTCAAGGAAGAAGAAGTTGAGGAAGCACACAAAACTGAGAAGAAGAAGAGGAAGGAAAAGGATCCTATAGCTAATAAGCCAAAGAAAGTTATGAAACCTACACAACAAAAGATAGCAATACCTATTACTAGGGCTAGCACAAGGGTAGCTACAAAACAAGAAAAGAATGTTGGAAAACCTAAGGGTAAAAGGACTATTACTACTACAAAGTAGAGTCAGTTAAAAAAGTAAAAGATAAGAAAGCATGTCACTTGAGCCAAGTTAGATGAGGAGAAGATAGATTCTGATGACATATGTCAACTTTAGGTGGTAAGCCTTAGTCCCTACTTTGACTTAGATAACTTATGTGACAATATTAGGCATAATGTTTATTTGTCAGGATTCACACATATTGAATTTGATAAGTTAGGAAAGTTAGATATGAATAAGGTGGAGGGAGCTATATATGAGATGATGGCCATATTCAAGACCACATTTATTGAGATTTCTAGTTCATTACTCAAAATTTTATATGAAAAAGTCGAGCAAAAATGGCAATATAGTTTACATACTAAAAGACATATCAAGGAAACTACTTTAGCCCAAGTCATGCCTAAATTGCCAAAGATAATGATAGATAAGCCTATGGAGTTGCACAAAGGTAAATTTGCTCCAAAATATAGAGCATTCGATGTATTGAAGAAGAATATAGAGGATGTGGTAACTAAGATTAAAAAAATATGGAGATCTATTTACAAGTTACCCATTCTTGCTATAACAGAGAAAGGTGAGCAAGAAATGCAAAATCCTAAGAAAGATGAACAATAGGCAATAAAGACTGCAAAAGATGTATCAATCAAGGATGGTCATGTGGAAAGCACTGAGGAAACATAAGGAGAAGAGGCCACAATTTATGAGAAGCAAGATGATCAAAGTGTACCTGAGGTACAAGTGTCGAGTGTCAGTCCTCCACATGAAGACCAAGAAAGTTAGTAGGACTTAGTGAAAATCAATGATGTTTCTGACAATTTTGATTAGATCATCAATCCCTTGATAGATAATGATTTGAAGAATATTTTGAAGGATTTCACCATTTTAGCTAATTTATTTTGAAATCTTGTATTGGTGAGAATAGAAGAAATTAAAAAGGAAAATATGGCATCAACAAGGGAGAAGCAAATTGATACATCTAGTGTAACCCCCAAGGTAAAAGTTATCAAAGAATATAGTGCAAGCACTAAATACCAAGGTGTTGTTACAATACTAGTTGCATCACCTCTTGTTCCATTCATTTCTCATAAGAAATCCTTAATTACAGTTGAGAAGGATGAAATTGAAGTGAAACTAGGTTAGGAAGCAAGTCCTACACCTACATCACAAACACAAGGTGAAAAGAAGGATGAGGTATGTCAGATTAACAAGTTTGAAGAATTCAAGGTGACTATTGATATAGAGGAACAAGTTGTAATATAGACTCTGATCACTCTATGAGTTTCTAGTACTCCTACTAGTAGTCAAGTTCTTAAGAGTTTGAGCACACATGCCACCCCATTGCAAATATCAAGGCCACATTCAGAGACATCTAGCAGATCATAAGACATATCCTATGGAGATGTAAGTCTTGATGAGGTGATTGAACTTCCAATGTTTGATCTTATAAGAATCACCATTGAGAAAATGAGCATTCTACAATAATCTCTACACAAGAAGAAACAACAAGAGTTGCTAAGAAGGGAGCACAAGAAGAAGCAATTTCTTCATGAAATAAAAAGACATATTTCTTGATTTTTTTAGCCTCCAAACCCCTAATGAAGAGAAACCTATTCTTGAGAAACTACATTGATCTAGATGCAAACACCAAACTATTGGAATGGTCTAAAAGAAAGTTTCACTCTAAATTTCTTGAAATTTTTTTTAGTGCTATTGAACTAAGATAGGTTGACTTAGTAAAAAACATGGAGGATGTGAAAAAGGTGTTGGAGAATATCTTTTCTATATACACAGAGCTTTGTGATGTGAATTTATTCACACAAGAAGTACATAAGGATATTAACTGGCTGCAAGGAGATCTATAGTCCACGAGTACAACGTTGAAACTATCTCTTAGTCAAAGCCAGACTCATTTTCAAAGATTAGTTTCTACTCAATATTAGCTAGCAGCATTATGTTCATAAGATCAAAATATTAGGGCTAACTTGATCAGTATCCAGCCCATGTTGATCCCACAGATGGAAGTATTGCATAAGGAACTAGCCTTCATTGAAACATTATTGAAGAAAGACAGTCAACTTTATATACATGATGGCTTAGTTGACTTTGCTACCCAACTAGATGTTCAATACTGATATCTAGAGATAGCATACAATAATTGGGATGCAACATTGAAAATAATTAAGGAGGTCCACAAATCATTTCTAGACAAACACACTATAAGTGTACCACCCATGACATAAGTGTCAAAAAAGGGGGATATTATAGTGCCTATGAGGAGGATAGTGAATAAATGAGGAACACAATTTTGAGATAGAAATAGGGGACAACACTAGTACAACATACTTACTTAGCATGAGTTATATAGAATTCAGCAACAACAAGGAACACTCAACTTGGGGAATGTTATAAAATTTTGGAGAGGTATGACAGTTAAGTCATTAGTTGTGTAAAATTTTGAAAATTTGAATTTTTTTATAAGATATAGATTATTTGAGTTATGTACATAAGTTAGGTTGTATATGGATAAAAAAGTATTTTTCTACTCATGTCAAAGGGGGAGATTATTGTTCTCATTTTAGTTTTGATAAGGCAGTGACAAAATACTTAAGTCATTACTTAACAGAACTTTGTATGTGTCATGTAAGTAGTGTATGCTGAGAAATATACACAATTAGTCTCGAGCATTGGTATGTGTCAAATAGAAGGTATGTACTGAGTCACTAAAGTGTTGAGGAAGACATATATTCTGAGTGGTTCATATGTTGAGTAAAATAGTGGATGCCAAGTAATTCAGGAGTCAAGTTCCAACATTAAGGATATAGTAAATGTCGAGCATCAGAGTTTTCAAGTGTTGAGTAAATAGTTTTTGGCATAGTTGTTTGTAATGGAACAAACTCCTATGTAACCATTTTTGGGCTGACTTAAGGAATTTTGGAAAATTCTAGAAGATATATACAAAGGCATATTGAGAATCCCTATGTAGTGCATACAACCAATCAGATTAAGGGATGTTCTAAGCGATAAAATGGGTCAATCACAACCATTGATTCCTACCTAACCCTAGCTCACCTAAGTCTTCTTAAGGAGGGAAAACCCTAAATATTTTGCATGTGTAGATAAGAAGAGAAGGGTGAATACAAAATGTAGAGAGAGTATTCATGGTGAATAAGGAGGTTGTGAGAGAGGAATGAATTACAGAATCAGTTAGAGAGAATAGAGTAGAGCAATTAAAGGATAGAAGAGTACATTTGATAAGGAGGATGCTCTTGGCTATGTAGATTGATTTGCATCTACCTTTTCTATTGATGTTGGGTTTCACCAAGGATTAAAACTACTAAATCATTTTGAATTGCTTGGGCTCCCCCCTCACAAATAGTAGGACATGCATGCATGCATACAAAATCACCTTTTGCTAGATTTACTTCTGATCACTTTCCAAATTGTTGAACCACATTAGTATTGATTACATTATGATAATCTTTATTAATAAAAACCTAGGGAATTCGACCAAAAACTATATGCATTGATGTGAAAAATAAATGTAAAACCCAACTTCACAAAAGCCACAATGATCACCTACAAACAAATAAAATTTTTATATGGAATAATGAAGCAAAAAAGAGAAGAGTGGCTCTCAAAATGAAAATTGTATTCAAGAGAGGAACAAAATGAAAAATAAGTGTTACATTGTTCAAATATTCGAATGTTACAAAATACAAGGGTACCAGTCATTATAAAAGGAGATCAACCATTCTAAAAAAGGAAACCCTAAAGAAATAATTTGACATTTAATGAAATGAAACTTTTATTAAATGTCACCCACATGATTCACTTGGAATGTCATCCACAAGAAGTGACAAAAGTCAAGTTTAAATAGTGACTAAATAGGATCTACAATTGTGAAATCTTAATTGTAGATAGAGGTAATTAACCTTTACACTAACTAGCCCTCCCTCCCAACCCCCAAGTTGAGTGACAATGCAACTAGAAATAAGGAAGAAAAATAAAGGAAAACGCAATGCAAACTTGGGTTTTAGAAACAAGGACTGATTAGGTACCCAATCACAATGAAACCTCTATAAAGTGGAGAAATAGAGAAAAGCTCTACTCCAAAAAGAGATAGCTAAAAACCTAGTGAAGGATTGTAGAAGCCTCCAACTAGAGAATTGCTCCATAAAATAGGAATAATGAGATATTATGAAGAAAAATCATTAAAGAATGAAGAAGATGCAAACTCTGTCAAAAAGAAATTGATGATGTGATGATCCTCCATGGCAATAAGACTTGACTAGGTAGAGAAGATTGTGATATGTATGAGTTCTTTTTGATGGCACTACTCAAATCATGAGGTACATAAAGGAAAACACATGAACTTGAAGATACAAATGACATAAAACACCAAAGCCTATAGAGATGATCAATTGAACATGGAAGGTTGCATAAAAAGTAGGAATGAAAAAGGAAGAGTGTCCATATGGTTAGTGTTCCCTCTTACCAGAATGCATAGGTACCCACTCACTGCAACCACTTAGTACATAGAAGCAAATACTTATACATGATTTACTCTATCAAACCAAGGAAATGTTAGAAACCAACAATAGAATCATCAATGAATGGTTGGAGAGATTCATCATTTGGTGACTTTGTATTGGCCAACATGGTACAAGGGCACCTAGTCAAACTTCTTGTTTTGATTTCTAGTGTTGATTTTGGCCTGTACTAATTCTAGCAAAGTCAAGAGGGTGAGTTTAGACCTTTAAAGGTTAGTTTTTTTTCCTCCTAGATGGATTGTGTTTTTTTAAATCCACTCTAGAGGTTTGGGTCTTCTTTGTTGTTTAAGGGTTTTTTAACTTAGGAATAGGGGTCAAATAGCCTAGGAATATTAGTAAAGTTTGAGTTTTACCTACATATGTCCTCTAAATTTTTTTTACATCCTTTTTCATAGTTTAGAGGTCACATGTTTTTATTTGGGGAAAGATTGCATAAGTTATCAAAAATGTTGCAATATTGTCAACTAGGCCTAGGAGGGGAAAAAAAGAAGAACTTGTATTGAAAATGGTGGGGTAAAAGCACAAAATTATGTCACGCTTTGGGATATCCTAGAGGGTTATAGTCAAAAGTGTTTCGGCTATAACCTTATCTGCCATACATGCATGGCACTTTCACATGCCTACATGGCTGCCAAGGTTATAGAATAAACCCTTATGGTCAAAAGGGTTATGGCTGAAAGTATAAAAGACATTATAAATAAGTTTAAAATTGGTTTTGGAGGTCATTTGCATTGTTGTAGATTTGGGATTTTGATGAGTAGATTAGGGTGTTTTATTCGTAAGTGGTAGGTGGTTTCTTTGTTTGTTTTTTTGGTTTTTGAAGTTGTTTTTGGTTATTGGATGTTAGTATTAGTTAAATTAATTGTATTTTAAGTGTTTTAGTAGTTAGTTATTTAGATTAGTTAATTTTTTTTATAGTTAAACCATATGTTAGATAGAGAACTATATAGTATTTTTGAATTAAATATCTACTTAATCATAAATCTAGATTTTACATAACACATAGAAAACTCAAGTTTAGACCATGCAACTAAATTAATTACATTTGAGAAAACATTAACATTGTACAAACCTATATAGATAACTAACACGTCGTGAAACATTAGGTAGAACCAAACTATAATAACTTCTAGTTGTTCAAACTTGAAGACTTAAAGTTTAACTAATTTCAAACTTAGAAAAATATAGAAAGCTTATTCAAACCTCAAGATAGATAAAAATTAATTTCATTTTAGAAAACATTAACATAGTAAACCTATGTACTTTAACATGTAGTAAAAAATTAGGTAGAATAAAGTTGACTTAATTTTAAATTAGTTTTTTTTATCATTGATACACATGTGCATATGTTTTGTTGACATACATGAGATATACATCAAGTTGATATATATTTAACATGTGTGTTAAATAAAATGATCTATATTTTTAAGTTACATTCAACTTTGTACATATATATACATACATGTTTTAAATTAAATTAAATTTTCAGTTTTATATACTTACATATCTTAACTCTGCATTTATACATATATCTTCTTTGCATATCATTATGGTATTTGGTATAGGTGGTGCACCTACATTCTTACAGGAGGCTAGTGTTTGGGGAGGGGATCATAGTACTGAGTTAGGTATAACATATAGACTAACATCATCCTTTGAGGAGAGATAATGTTTATTTAGAGATATAGTTGCTAGGTTATCTCATGCTATAGAGTTTCTTGATTCTACACTTTTGGCTTCTACCACTCTCCCTAATGGGAGAAGATTGTTTCTATGAGAGATGAGTTATGTCATATGATCTAGATGATAGAGACATACAACCCATCTGATGATATTAATATTGAGACTTTTTACTCTTCCCTTTCTCATAGTCTCACTGGCACTGTGAAGTATAGACAAATTAATACATAGGTCTCTACTAGTATGGTGAAGAGTATGTTTCCCTTCTATATATATAGGTTTATAGTTAGAGGTTATTTCTCTATGAAGTGTATAGATAAGCTTGTTTCACCATTTATATATCCTTGATGGTTAGTTTCACATCATAGGTGGCCACAAAAGGATGTGTTTCCTCTTCATTTCTAGAAACAATTGTTTGCAAAATTTTATTTACATCATGATGTAGATTATACAAATTTTCTAGGTTATGTTGGATAGGGCCTTAATGGATTATTAGAGAGATTTAGACCTATGAACAACACTATGCCTATTAATAAATGGGCAATTGTTGTCCAAACCTTTTGGTGATGTCAAAAGCTCCACATATGGCTATTATAGGTATGACTATTCTAGATGATATAGTCAAGACTCAGATATATTCTAGCATTACCACAATTGCTATGTAGTTATAGGAGATTTCTTTAGATTAATGTGGCAGATATATGTTATGATCTTGTGGTAACATTTTGAAAATTGCATCCTTTAACATAGAATTTGATGATGTGTATAGGATAGCAGATATACCATCTCCACTATAGGTTTCTACCATATCAGATGTGGATGCATATCATTGTATGGCATCCTATTTAGCATTTGATCTTCTTGGTTTATATCAGGCATTATAGATAGTCACGGGGATTCCTCTCAGTGACATTAGTGGACACATCATACATATTCTCTAATGCATAGCAAGATCATAGGGTTCATAGAGATAGGAGGATATCCCTACACCTTCTACATTACCTACTCCTATAGAGGGCCCTACAACACCTGCCCCTACACCTACTTAGGATCTCGTAGCACCTATTCCTACACAAGGCCCTACAACACCTATCTCTTGACCTATTGAGGATCTTATACCACCTCTTTTAGCACCCCCCATACTTAGGCCCCCATAATATGACATCATCTATTTACCACTATGCTTTTAGATGAGTCAGTCAACCTAGACCAGGCTACTTTATCACTACATGATTCAAATATTAATCAGATTGCCAGAGCATTACATGATGCTATAGTAAATATAAATTTATATGTTTAAATTTATTTTTTTACTATAATTCACACTTATAAGTTTAACATACTTGACTTTAAATACATGTACTTAGAGACATACATATATTCAAGTGATTCAATCTAACTTGTGTACATACATGTGTTCTATAAGGTCTTAGTGATAGCATGTTTCATTTTGGAGTTCTTCAAACCCCAACATATCCTGCATGACATGAGTCATAGGTATGTTACATTTTTAAATATATATTTATATATATATATGTACATGTGATATAATACATGCACATACATAATTTTATAATAAAAATTTCTTTCATTTGACATAGGGTTTAAACCCAAATCATAGAGCCTTTTGGGATCATGGATCAAGAGGGGGATGTGGTTGATCTTATTTTAGATGTTTATTTCATTGATGTCAAGACACTTTATATATACATGTTATTTCAGATACTTTGATATGGAGACATTGATGTTGTTTATATGTTATTTTGATACATTTGATGTGGTATTTTGGAGACATTTTATATGTTATTTAGATACATTTGATGTGGTACTTTAGAGATATTTGATGAAGTATTTTGGAGACATTTTATATGGTATTTTGGATACATTCTATGTGGGTACATTATTTCATAGATGTGTTATTTTCTATATGTACATGTTGAATGTATGTATATTTTAAATATTCATATTTTTACTACATACATCATGTGTTATTTTGTACATGTGTTACAACCTTTAATCAATAAATTTAATACATATTTAAGAACATAAAGAGTCCTAATAAAGAGTAAATGTGATAATCAATAAATCTAATACATATTTAAGAACATAAAGAGTACTAGTACAAAGAATACATGTGTTACAACATTTAATCAATAAATTAAATAAATATTTAAGAACATAAAGAGTACTAGCAAAGAATACATGTGTTACAACATTTAATCACTAAATTTAATACATATAATAACACAAAGGATACATATGAACATAAAGAATGTAATATGTTCTATAGAATCTAATAAGAGTGTATTTAATCAATAAAGGGATTGTCCTAATGCAATGTCTTAAGGTGAGGCACTAAGGGGAAGTCCTAAGGGGATGTGTTAAGGGGTTGTCTTAAGGGGAAGTCTTAAGGGGAGATCATAAGGGGAAGTCCTAATGAGATGCCTTAAGGGGTTTCCTTAAGGGGAAGTCTTAAGGGGAGGTCATAAGGGGAAGTCCTAATGGGATGTCTTAAGGGGTTATCTTAAGGGGAAATCTTAAGGGGAGGTCCTAAGGGGAAGTCCCCATGGGATGTCTTAAGGGGTTGTCTTAAGGGGAAGTCTTAAGGGGAGCTCATAAGGGAAAGTCCTAATGGGATGTCTTAAGGGGTTGTCTTAAGAGGAAGTCTTAAGGGGAGGTCCCAAGGGGAAGTCCTAATGCGGTGTCTTAAGGAGAAGGCTTAAGTGGAGGTCCTAAGGGGAAGTCCTAATGAGATGTCTTAAGGGGATGTCTTAAGTGGTGGTCTTAAGGGGAGGTCCTATGGGAAGTCCTAATGGGATGTCTTAAGGTGTTTTCTTAAGTGGAAGTCTTAAGGGGATGTCCTTAGGGGAAGTCCTAATGGGATGTATACATATATATACATCAAACCTTACACAAAATAAAAATTAAAATACATGTTCATAATTTCTACCATATATCCAAGATCCATGATCAAATTTATATAAATGTATAAAGTGTATGTAGTAAATATGAAAGTATGAGAGCTGTATATAGAAAATAAGTACAAATAGCTAAATTAGAGCTTCACAAACATTGTATTGTTAGGATCATCTCTATTTTTAATTATATCTAGAATCTTTTCATGTTCCTCAATAGATAGTTTCCACTTTTGATTTCCACAACATCCTCTTCTTTATATTGTGTCAAATTGCAACTTTGTCGATATAACATCGTTACTACATTGTAAATCCTTTTCTCTAGGCATGTATTCAATAAATTCAATACCACTATTAATTATCCTATTTTCTTGATAATATGTTCCTTCAACAACAACTGATCCAATTGGATATTACTATCCATCAACATCTATAGTTCCTTCTAGAAACTTGCATTTTTCTTTTGTGCATCTTAGAAGATAATAGTCTACATTTTCTACACTATCTGCTAAGGCTTGGAGAACAAAAATATTCCTACATGTACATAAAAATAGACGTGTTTATAAAGTGGAAATTTTAATATATATAAGTTTATTTTAATGAACATACATGTATGTCATATATATGTATATATGCCAACTAAATTAGAAACACACTCATAATCAGCTTAATATATTGGATCATGAATGTCAATATCAGTGTCAGCATCTTCAAAAGGAGGCTTTCTAACTATGTTCTTCAAATCTTAAAGTGAAACATATTCATTTTTAAAATATTTTCACATACACTCATTAGATTTTCCTTCATGTAGTCATCACAAAAACATGATTTCTCTCGTAATTTAATCACTAGAGGTTTGTGGTGTCCTATAATCACCACTTGATGTAAACTTCTAATACTAGAAATCATTTGGAAATTGTAAGGATTAGATCGATCTATATCTATTACAAATATGAATAATTTAATTAATATATAAATATAAGAATATATATCACATTTTAAAATAAATATATAATTAAAAACTTTAATTATAAGAATATACATGTGTATTATATTAAATAAATAAATATATAATATTTACCTTTCACTTCCAAAAAATAATGCTTATTGTATTCAGTATCTTGAGTAGCAAAATGATCTTTGCACTATTCATTTTCATTCTTTATCCTATTACTTGAATGTGTAATGTGCATGTATATATAATTTAAAATATATTAAATGTATGTACATATATATCTAGATCTCTAGTGAGAATCTATGCATCTATATATGTTATAAATAGATCGAGAACACACTATGTACCTACAAGTTCATAGTGTTGAAGTGTGTTCTTTTTATATGCTCCTACTTCATCATGCTCCCCTTTTCCATACACACCTTCAAAGAATTTCCACAAAAACCTAACGTTTCTTCTAGCATATTACATGGCTAACCAATTAAACGGTTTTGTAGATTTAAATTGTCTTGTGAGTTCATGAAATGAGATTAAAAGTAATTATATAAATCAAATTTAAAAATGTGTACAAATTAATATAAATTTTAAATTTAAAGTTAAATAAAAATTTACATGTACATACACTAACCTACACAACCATTGGACCAGATCCATTGCTTTGAAACATTTATTCCATGTTTTCTAAGATCCTCATAGAACATTGCAAAACAATGAGAAACATAGCTCCTATCATGAACTCTATCATCACTAATATAGAAATGAACCTTCTTGATGATAATACGTTCATTTTCCTCTGAACTTTCTATCTCATCCACCTCAAATTGTGCATGTCTATAAGTTGCACAAATATAGCAACTTGTTCAGAATGAAAATATTTCCCTTGAAGTCCTATTTCAGATGAAAATGTATAGTCCTCAGAGAAATATACAACTAAAAAAATACAACAACCAAGTGGAAAACAATTTTTTGAATCACAAAATCTTTGAGCTTGACATTGTGTGCCATGACAATATTGGATATGTGGATATATCAATGGATGGAACTTGGTCATAAACTCATCATACCACAATTCACTCTCCTTTAATACATTTTTTTTGGATTCAACTCTTGTCATACTTTGGTATGCCTCATATTCATATCTCATCAATGAAACTAGTGTCAATTCATCAATATTCTCAATTTGTAGTGAAAATTTGGATAAATATCCAAAATTTGGACATTGATTTATGATGCATTGTACTTTGAACTCGTCTAAATCTTCTAATTTATCACATAATATAGACTTTAGAAATTGTGATGTACTACTAGGGATGACCAAATTTGGATCAAGTATTGCCATAATATTTTTATATGATTGCAAATGTAGACCAAATTCAACATGATTTTGACTACAACAAGTTTCATGTATCTTATTTATACATACAAATGAAGGATACGGGCTCTCAAACATCCTCTTACATATTTTCACATTTGGAAATTC
Organism: Cupressus sempervirens; assembly: GCA_028749045.1. Lineage (NCBI taxonomy): Eukaryota > Viridiplantae > Streptophyta > Pinopsida > Cupressales > Cupressaceae > Cupressus > Cupressus sempervirens. The sequence goes on along the minus strand of CM053792.1, from coordinate 400,722,519 downwards.
TTGCTTGAATGTTTGAAATAATTAGCTTTGTGTTATATTTATAAAAAAAAATTGTATGTTTAGTTTTTTCTCCTATCTCTTGATCTTTAATTTGTATAGTATCAAATCTATTGGAAGAAACATGAGACAATGTGGTCCAAAATTCAATAACCTATCTTTTTACATCATCAAAACTTCTATTTTTTCGAGGAACTTTGCAAATATTCATCCAATTATTCTCAATGTTTTCATCCACCATATTTCTCCTTTGAATGTATCTTTGAATAATTCTTTTGGATATATGTAGTAAATCAAAAATTTCACGTACTTTTTTCCTATGTGTCAACTTTATACTAGATATAGTAGTCATCAACACTCTACGTGCAATGCTCAAATCACCTCCTCGAGTTATGTTGTCAATTTTGTTATAATCAATTTTCAAGTTTTCAACTACTATTTTATTAATATTATACGCATGATTTTTCCTATTATAACTCCATAATAGGCCTCATATCTTTTCTCATAAATAACTTGACAAATAATTGTGTCTTTCCAAATATACTAGTATTTTTGAAATATTCATCCCACATGTTTTGGCAATGCTTTTTAATAGTGTTCTCTTTTACAATTTGTGTACATAGAATTTGACTAAAAAGTAGGTCCTCATCCAAATCCATCAAATTTCCTATACCTAATAATATATTTCTATCATTAGAACTACCAATTTGTTCATTTTCATGAATCTAATCCTCGTCATGAATCTCATCTTCTCCATTAACTTCAATAGGTTAGTTTTGATTATGTTTTGTATGACCATTCATTTTGTCATCTCTTATTCTATCATATTTCCTTGATCTAGCCTTTTTATTACCCATTCAATATTTTGACCTATGAGAAAATATTTTAATTTAGATTCCACTAAAAATATATTTCAATACTTCAATATAGAGTACATAAAAATAAATAGGTGAAAAAAAAAAAACCTCATTGACGATCCTTTGTAATTATCATTAAACTCCACAAAACAATTGATAAACAAGGCTTCAAAAAATATTTATTTTTGAAAATTCTCCTTTAAATATCACAATTTACTATGCAGTTATTATAAATTGAAATTAAAACCAAATCATTTTATATGAGACCACTAATGTAATTGCAAGTGGTGTTTTTGGGCCAACAATAGTTACAACAAAAATTGTTCCAACTAAAACGGTTACGACCGAAAGGTTTTTGACCATAACTATCTACGTGTCATCCTAATTGGTAGCCACACAAGTAAAAGATGTAATTTCTCAAAACTTTTCACTTTCAATACTAATTTCTCCATGCAAAATGAAGCTTTTTCAAAAACTAAAAATACCCTTTTATAGATCTTGGAGTCAAGATTATGTTTATATAAATTTTTTAGTATTTGGATTATTTAAAATATGTTATATTTATAAAATATTACAAGTAGGTCTTTTGAGATTCAAGAAGATGTTTGCTCAAAAATAGAAAAAAATAGTATAACATGTTCAAAAAAAAAAAAAAATTATGTGTATCTCTAGAGGAGAGAGTCATCTTCAAGAATATGTAATTTGTTTTAAAAAATATGTAGATTTGATAGAAAAAGTTTGGCAGGAAAAAAAACTGTCAATTTCAAATAAGTTTGACGAACACTACTAATTTGAAACATATAAGTCCGAAATAAATAAATAAAATTGTCCACTATTTATACATGTCAACTATATCATAGCTCAAAATTAGACCAAAATATGATTATTTGCATATATTTGTTTGATGGGAACAATACTCTATATTTTTAGTATTTTTAAAAAATTAAAAAATAGACTTTAAATTGTTTTTAAATGATAAAATTTTCACTCAATTAAAAATAATAATAATAATAGGCATAAACTTCATCCAATTTTATAAATTTCATTAGTCTACATCATCTCCAAATTCTAAACACAAATGTCCCTTTTCTATCATTAAATTTGAATAGTTTAAGTTCTGATATCCTTTTCCTTTATAAAAGGTGACATAGGTTTGTGCTTTTACCCAGTGACATAAAGGTTCAAATATTATTAGACATCATTAAGGAACTAAGTTAAGGGTGTGTAGCAAGTTCCAAGTATTAAAATGCAAAGATGCTTATAAATGAAAAATGTTGCTCATGACAAAATTGCATTTTGCAATATTGTCATGACAACATTGCATTTTGCAATATTGTCATGACAACATTGCATTTTGCAATATTGTCATGACAACATTGTGACAACTCTGTACATTTTGTTATCCTAACAATACATGGGTCTAAGAAATAGTTAGGTCCCATATGGAAAAGGTATTCAAGAACCTCCAAATGACATTTCAAGAGCTGGATATTGTAAAAAGGAAGTTTTGTTATTGAAAGCCATGAATTCTATCACATGTTTCCACAATTTTTATGGTTTTGGTTTGCATGATCATAATAATGGATTGAAGGATGAATTTTTGCATTGGCTTACTGAATTTCATTTTTTTATAACACTTTTTGATTGAGTTTACTAGTTTGTAGAAGTTCATTTGATTATCTTTTGAAATAAGATTATGTGTTGTTCCACTCTTGACAGGTTTTACCAAAAGGCTCCCCCATGAGTTCCTACTGTGGATTCATCAAAATCTTAAGGGGAATGTAAGAGGAGTTAGTGTACATTATATATAGCTTTTGGGGCCCTGGAGAGTTGATTAACCATTTTTTATGTGATGCCCTAGGCAAGTCACAAACACTTGGTTAGGCAATCACAATGTTTTTGAGATTTTTTTGGGGGTTTGAATGTGTTTGTTAGTTCAAACCAAGAGTTGAAAAAGGAGGAGGGGTGAGTGGTGTTGCTATATGAAAGAGGAGAAAGTTCCAAAATAAGTTTTTCTCTATCTTTGGATACACTCTAGGTGATGTGATTCTTAATTTGAAAGCCTTGATTATACGCCCAAAAGTTGCTTTTAGGTGAATGCATGACCTGTGGATTTGAGACCCACAAAATCCTTTAGATGTTCCAAAAGGGTATTTGAATCCATGATTTACTTATCACCTTTTTTCGATAAATTTGAAGTTATAATCCAAAAATCCAAGTAGGAGGGCTAATTCAATAAAGCTCATTTTTTATAGTTTTTGGGTAGATGCAAGGAACTTAGAGAAATCTTGTGGGTTTTGTGTCCATAAGGCTTGATGAATAATACAATAATATGTATGAACCTCTCACTCCATGCAGTTTTGGAAATGAATAAGATGGATCAAGAATTAAAGTTGACAAGTTAGTTTGTAGAGCTATTTGGTGAATGAAGAAGAAAAAATCCTTGGTGTAACTAGGTAGTGAGAAGTTGGAGGATAGGATAGAGATCCTCTAGAGGTTATAGTATTAAAGTGAACCCTAATAGGCTAAGAGAAATCTTGAGAAAGTCCTAAAGAAGATATGGACTAAGAAAGCAAACTACCTAGACATACATCATAACACTACAAGTTTCAACATTAGACTATTAATTTTTATGTACAACTTAGCTCTGAAATGCACCAATAAGAAAGAGATAAGAGAGAAAACCATTGGTCTTGCAGAAAAAAATAATGAAATATAAATGTTATATCAAATATTTTTGTAATTATATTCTATCTAATGAACCAACTAGATCTTTTTTACATTTAATGTCTAAAGTATTGCCTCATGGTTTGACTTGTGAACCTTCCAAAGAGTTTTATTATGTGGTTTTCCTCCATATTTGATCAAGTGGATATTTAATGTAAAAAAAAGGTTCAAATAATGAAGAATCTTCCTCTCTATTTGCCAATCCTTGAACAACCACAAGTTAGGGTTCTTCATATAATATTGTCTAAGCCATATACTAGCTATAACCACTACACTTATATGATAAGTTCTAAACCATCACCATCTATAACTAAGTGATCCAATTTCTTTTTGGCCAAGACACAATGATAAAAATAATAATTTGTCACTTCTTTATTATTTTCAAGTGAAATAAAAACAAAAACATGGCCTTCTATGATAAATGTAGATAGTGCTCTCATTAATTCAGCAAATACTAGGTAAAAGTTATAAAGTTACATATTGAATTCACACACACACACACATTGCCTGGTTACACTAGATCAAAAAAGTGGTCAAAGTCAATGGATGAATCCATATCTACCATTTCTAGTGCTTGTAGGGGATGATGGTTGTCAATTGGGTTCGTATTATTGAGATCTAATTGAAAAGATCATTAATGAGAAAGATTACTAAATGAGGGAGATTGTTGAAGAAGACTATGTGTTTCACTCATTGTTTTGTCATTGATGCCAAACCTACTATTTGGTAAGATAATTTGTTATAAGATTGAAGTACTATCTCTAAGTTGATTGATGAAGAGTATTTGATCAATAAGAGGTAACAATAGAACCTAGAGGAAAGGTTGAGTTATGATCATGCAATGAAGTACAAGGATTAGTTAAGATAGTGATGACATGATGTATTGAGAATCTAATTATGGTCACAAAGGCTAGTTACACTTAGAAACTTTGGAAGAACAAGTTAGAAAAATTTTGTCTACCAAGCTTGACTAAATGGATAGTAGGTGTCGAGCAATGTCAATACAAGTCAAGTAGAAAGTTAGTTGGAGCCTAGTAAAAGAAAATTCTAGTGTATGTCAAGTAGAATAGTGGATGCCAAGTAAAGTTTAATAAATGTTGACTACCAGTAAACTTTAGTTGATGTCGAGTGATTACACAATTGATGTTGAGCAACGCAGTATGTACTAAGCATCAAAAAAATTGATAATGCCGAGCTATTGCATTATTTAAAAGATAGAAGATTCACTAAATCTAAACCAACAAGTTTTTTTTCTTGAAACTTGTGAACCTGGAGGAAGATAAGGATGATGAGCTAGTTGCATAGAATTTGAAGTAAACCATTTTGAGGTCAATTCAAATGGATAGAAGAAGTTTCTAGAAGAACAAAAGAGTATGGGGTAGATAGATTGTATCCAACCTAATCCATCCAAACCTTAAAATAGATGATGGAAAATAAAGTGGCAAAGTATCTTAATTTCCTATTTATAGGAATGTCTAGCCATGAAGAAAAGAGAGCAGAGAGTTAGACGTGAGAACCTAAGGGAGAAAAAGGTTTTTTTTCATCAAGTGACCTAAAAGAAGAATCTGTAATGGCGTTCTATGCAAAAAGGCTTAAGGAGATCAATGGTTGAAGGGTGAACAAGCTATCAAAGTTGCAAAGTATAAGGGCCAAATAGAATTAAGGACTAAACAAAGAACTATAATCTACAAGAAAATTTGTAAGTTGTATCACATCAAAGCTCTACTATTACTCTCTAACAATTGTATCAATCTAGGTTAAATCCTTTCAATTAAGGTTGACCTAATAGTCATATATAAATCCTTTAACTAGGTGGCATTCCAAATGAATGGCCTAATGTCCTCTAACAAGGCTCACTCCTAATAGGGTGATTGAAATCCTTTAATAGGGTCACATTTAACATTGTGTATTGTAACCTTTAACAAGGTTGGCCTTTCATAGGTCATCACTTCAAAAGAGTGAAAAGGAGTAGCATGTTACTGGTGATTTTTTCAAAATTAGGTTTCCACATAAATCATTGTTTCAAGTGTATTGATGAATTTGTTATGTTTCATTATTTACATTTGTTTAAGTTGATTTGATAGTAACCTACAAGTTTTAGTGACTGCATTATCCTATGGATATGAATGCTTTATGGGTTCACTAAGCTGTGAAAAGTTTTATTTATGCATTTGGACCTTGAATAAATAATTCACCCCTCCTCTTAGCTATTCTAAAGAATTCCAACAATTAGTATTAGAGCCATCTACTTAAGAGGACTAGTTTGAAGGTACTAGAAGCACAAAGATCAAGATGTCAAAAAGAGATGTATCTAAGCTTAATAGAGATAATTTTCTTGCATGGAAAAGCTTGATGAAGTTACACCTTGGAGGATTTGGAGATCATGCACAATCTACCATCTCAGCAGAGCATGTTGATCTAACTGGAACCCTAACTACTAAACACATGAAGAAGAAGAAAGAACAAAATTAAGTGATGTTGGAGATTGCCTTTGGCCTAAGCTATGCTGAATTTGATGATTTCAAAGACTGTGACATTGCAAAGAAATTGTGGGATGCCCTACACGCTATCTATGGAGGAGACAAAAATGTTTAAAGAGCCAAATATAAGAGTCTTAGAGATAAGTTTGATGATATGAGAATGGAAGAAGGTGAGAGTATTATTCAATATGTTTCTAGGAGAAAAGAAGTTCTTAGTGCACTAAAAGGAGCTACTGGAAAGAAAGATAATGATAACATGCTAAGAAAAGTCTCGAGAACATTGCTACCTATTTATGCTATTAGAGCTTCTACAATTCAAGAATTGAGATGTACTATAGGAAATAATTTAACCTTTGAAGATTTGGTAGGAAGACTCACTTCTTTTGAATTATCTAACTTCAAGATAGTTACAAACCTGAGAGTCTTGAATCTCCTTTCAAAGCTAAGTTGTTATTAAAGGATTCTAGCGAGAAGAAGTAGAAGATGAAGAGAGTGATAAAATATGTGTCTAGTGATAGTGATATAGATAAGGAAGATGTTGAAAAACTAGAAGCATTACTAGCAAGATAATTCCACATAGGTAAAGGCAAGTTCAAAGGTAAGTTACCTATCATTTTTTTCAATTGTAATGATATTGGTCATATTGCTACTATATGCCCAGTTAAGAAGAACCATAGAGGTAGTGATAAACACAAAGGTAGAAGAAATGAAGACAACAAGGATTAAAAAGACAAAGGAAAAAAATGCTACATTGCTGAAGGTATTGATTCATATGCATGTGATAATGAAGTGGTGTATGCTGTAATGAAGGACAAATCTAGTGAAGATGATGCAACTACACTTGTGACTTGTGTGAAAAAAAATGATAGATGGATCATTGTTAGTGGATTTTCACATCATATGATTAGAGACAAAGTTAAGTTCATTACCTTAAATTGTTATGATGAAAATAGTGTAAGATCTAGTAATGATGCACCATGTTTGATAAAAGGAAAAGGCTCTATCAAACTCATAGATAAGATTTCATGTCAAAATGCTTACTATGTTAAAGGACTAAACTAAAATTTTTTTAATGTGTCACATTTGAACAATTTAGGATACAAGGCTGAATTTGAAAACAAGATTGCTAAGATATATGACACAAATGGGAAACTAATTGAAAAATGTGATCAAACTAGAAGTAATCTATTCTATCTTGATATAGAGGATGCTACTTGTCTTGTTGCAAAATTTGATGATGTATGGCTTTGGCACAAAAGGTTATGTCATGTTAATTTTAATAACTTAGTTAGTATCAATAACAGGAAGAAAGTTAGAGGTTTGCCTAAGTTGAAGAAACCTAACAATATGATGTGCAAATAATGTTAGCTAGGCAAAATGATAGTGAAGTTTTAAGATTAAAACTTACACCTCTAAAGAAATACTAGAGATTGTTTATATTGACTTGTGAGGACCAATTGAAGTGAAAATCTACAAAGGAGATAAGTACATAATGTTATTTGTTGATGATTATTCTAGAATGATGATAGTCATGTTTTTGAAACAAAAATATGATGCTTTTCAAATGTTTAAGTGGTACTTGGCAAGAGTTGAGAAGGAAATAGGAAAAAGCCTAAAATATTTGAGATCTAACAGAGGAGGAGAATTCACATCAAATAAATTTGAGATGTTCTGTAATGATAGAGGAATCAAAATACAAACATCTACTCCTAGAATCCCTCCAAAAATGGGATTGCTGAAAGAAGGAACATGTCTATAATGGACTGTGCTAGAACACTCATGATGGAGAAGAATATTTCTTTGAAATAATATAAAGAAGCTTTAAGCAAAGTTTTCTATACTTCAAATAGTGTGCAAGTCAAGAAAGGTAATCATTTAACACCTTTTGAACTATGGTATGGATACTCACCCAATGTTAAATACTTTAAGGTATTTGAAAGAAAATGTTACATTCTTCAAGATTTCAGGAATAATAAACTTGATGCAAAAAGTGAAGAAGGTATATTCCTTGGATACTCCACAAGAAGTAAAGCTTACAAATGTCTGAATACTAACACTAACAAAATTGTGGAAAGTGCAAATGTGAACTTTGATGAAAAATCTAGAAGAGTACAAATAATTTGTATACTTTTATGAAGGAATGCCTACTAAAGGAGATGCTACAAATTAATAGCAATTTACAGTGACTATCAAGTCACATCTTATGAGTGTTGAGCTACATTCAAGAACTGACTTGCATTTAGGAACCAAGTTACATTTAGATGTTGAGTTATAAAATAAAGTAGATTCACATTTAGATTTTGAAGTTAGTATACATGAAAGAGATGATGAAACACCTAACAAAAATGTACACAATGATTTTGAAGCTGAAAGGAAAAATGAAAAAATAAGACTTGAGCCAAGATTGTCCAAATATGTCAAAAGACATCATCTTGCTACTCAAATCATTAGAGAAAAAGATGCAAGACCAATGACAAGAAATATATTGAGAAGTGAATCATGTTTTCTAAGCATGATGGAGCCCAAATCAGTAAAAGATGCATTAGAAGATGTTGACTAGTACAAAGCCATGGGAGAAGAGATTGAACAAATTGAGAAAAATAAAACATTGAGTCTAGTTCCTAGACCAAAAGACAAAATTGTGATTGGCATCAAGTGAGTATTTAGAAATAGGCTAGATGAAAATGGTGAAGTCATAGGAAACAAAGAAAGCTTGGTCTACAAAGGATATGCACAAGAAGAAGGAATTGACTATGGAAAGATATTTTCCCTTATTGCCAGATTGGAAAGAGTAAGTCCTCTACTTGCCTATGTTGCATACATAGGATTCAAAGTCTATCAGATAGATGTTAAATATGCATTTTTGAATGGCATATTAGAAGTTTACATAGCGTAACCAGAAGGTTTTTTTGATGATAAAAAAAAGAACATGTTATATAGACTACATAAGGCTCTATATGGTTTGAAACAAGCACCAAGAGCATGGTATGAGAGACTTCATAAGTATTTTGTGAAGATTGAATTTGAAAGGACTAATGATAACAACAATATATACATAAAGACAAAGAAAGGAAAAGGTATTGTGCTATCTCAATTTTTTGTTGATGATCTAATATTTGGAGGTTAAAATGATTTATATAAGGATTTTACAAATTAGATGAAATTGAATTTGAAATGTCTATGTTTGGAGAGATCAATTTTTTTGTGGGATTGCAATTATATCACATGAAATATGTATATACATCACTTAATCAAAGTATGTTAAAGAAATATTGATTTTTTTTGGATTAAAGGATTCCAAACTAGTAAGTAAACCTATGGTGATAGGACACAAGTTGTCAAAGAATGACGATTCTATTGAAGTGAACCAAATAATGTATAGGTCTATGATTGGAAAATTGCAATATGTTATACATAGCAGACTTAATATTGCATTATCTATAGGGATAGTTGCAAGATTCTATGCAAATCCTAGGGAGAATCATTTAATGGCTATAACGAGAATAATGAGATATCTAAAAGGAACATAAGAGTTTGGTATATACTACAAGAAGAATGAAATGTTTGACTTGAAAGCCTACAATGATGTTGACTGGGCTAGAAAAATAGATGACAAAAAAAGTACCAGTTGAGGAGCATTTTTCTTAGGCAAAAGACTAGTGACATGGACTAGTAAGAAACAAAGTTGTACTTCACAATCTACTGCTGAAGTTGAATATGTTGTTTTTGTTGTAAATTGAACAAACATTGTATGGATCAAATAGCTACTTAGAGGAATGAAGAAAGAGATCATAGAACCAGTGATTCTTTATTATGATAATACAAGTGCTATTGATATATCAAAGAATCTAGTAATGAATACAAAGACAAAGCACAGTGCAATCTAGTACCATTACTTGAGAGAGCTAGTTCAAGATAAAGAGGTGAAGATGGAATATATTAACATAAAGGAGAAAATTGCTAATATCTTCACAAAACCATTACCTAAGGATGCTTATGTGTATCTAAGAGGTAAATTAGCAGTGATACCACTATCAAAGGCTATGTAAGTAACAAGAGGACTATGTTGCATCAAATAAACTGATTGTGAAATGTTATAAATTCATGCAAAGGATCTTACTTTAGGAGCTTCCTAAAGTAATTAAAGTGCTGAAACTTCAAAATAGTCATGACCACGGTGACAAAGGGAGAAATGTAAGAAACTAGAAAAGCCTACATCTAAATTTTTAAAGATGAAAAGACAATAAGTCTTTGGCATTGTTGTTAAAGAGGGAGATATTATAATGATCAAGAGCCAGAATAGATAAGGAGATATTGAATTGACCAAGATTTAGACAAGAGGGAGATATTCTACTGATCAAAAAGGAGAAAATATAATTAGTCTAATCATCATCAGAAAGAGATATCAATCTCATAGGGAGTTATAAGAATTTTTTCTTTTTGTAACCTAATCAAAAGATGGAAGTTGTTGATAGAGGGAGAAATTTTGATACAAGTTTTCTTTTTGGTATTTTCTTATTGTTTAACCAAGTTAGTTTGGCTGAACAAAGTGTTTTACCATTTAGGTGATTTGGTTGATCAGTTTGGTTTGCCATCGATATCAAATAGGGAAATTGTTGAGATCTAATTGAAAAGATCATTGATGAGAAATATTACTGAAAGAGGGAGATTGTTGAAGAAGACTACGTGTTTCAATCATTGCTTTTTCATTGATGTCAAACTTGCTATCTACTATTAAGACAATTGGTTATAAGATTCAAGTACTATCACTTAGTTGATTGATGAAGAGGGTTTGATCAATAAGAGGTGACAATAGCACCTAGAGGAAAGGTTGAGTTATGATTATGTAAAGAAGTATAAGGATTAGTTAAGATAGTGATGACATGATGTATTTACAATCTACTTAAGGCTACAAAGACTAGTTACACTTAGAAACTTTGGAAAAATAAGTTACACAAAGTTTGTCTACCAAGCTTGACTGAATGGATAGTATGTGCCAAAAAAATTCAATACAAGCTGAGTAGAAAGTTAGTTGGAGTAGAGTAAAAGTAAATTCTCGTGTATGCCAAGTAGAATAGTGGATGCTGAGTAAAGTTAAATGGATGCCGAGAGCTAGTAAACTTTAGTTGGTGCCGAGTGATTACATAGTTGATGCCAAGCAATGTAGTATGTGCCAAGTATTAGAAGATTGATAATGCTAAGCCACTACATTATTTAAAAGATAAAATATTCACTAAATCTGAGCTAACAAGTTTTTTTTCTTAAAACTTGTGAACTAGGAGGAAGATAAGGTTGATGAGCTAGTGGCACAAAATTTGAGGTAAACCATTTTTAGGAAAATTCAAATGGATTCTAGAAGAAAGAAATAATATGAAGTATATACATTGTATCCTACCTAATCCTTCCAAACCCTGAAATGGACAATGGAAAATAAAGTGGCAAAGTATCTTAATTTCCTATCTATAAGAATGTCTGGTCATGAAGCAAAGAGAGAAAAGAATTGGATGCGAGAACCTAAGGGAGATAAAAAGGTTTTTCTATATCAAGTGACATAAAATAAGAGCTTGCAATGGCATGCTAAGAAAGAAGGCTAAAGGAGATCAATGGTTGAAGGGCGAACAAGCTAATAGAGCTGCAAAGTATAAAGGCCAAGCAAAATTGAAGACTGAATAGAGATCTATAATCTGCAAGAAATGTTCTAAGTTGTATCAGATGAAAGCTCTATAGTCACTCTCTAACAATTTTATCATTCTAGGATAAAATCTTTGGATTAAGATTGACCTAATAGTCATCTGTAAATCTTTTAATTAGGTGGCATTCCAAGTGAATGGATTAAAGTCCTCTATCAAGGTTCACTCCTAACAGGGTAATTGAAATCCTTTAATAGTATCACGTTTAACAGTGTGTATTATAACCTTTAATAAGGTTATCCTTTCCCAGGGCATCACTTTAGAAGAGTGAAAATGAGTAGCATATTACTGGTGGTTTTCCCCAAATTGGATTTTCACGTAAATCATTATGTCAATTGTGTTGACAAATCTATTGTGTTTCATGCTTTGCATTTCTGCAAGTTAATTTGACAATAATCTACAAGTTTTAGTAACTGCATTATTCTATGGATGCATGCATGAGTATGGATTTTTTATGGGTTCACTAAACTATGAAAAGTTTTATTTATGCATATGGAACTTAAATAATTGATTCACCCCCCAGTTATTCTAAAGAATTCCAACATGTATATCCCATTTGTCCACCTATTTAGTCAATTCACACTCATCCCAATTTTCCTCTTTACATTATGGACAAAAGCATGTCATTTTTCATGTGTGGATACTCCATGAACCTACATTAGAGATTCTAAAAGAGTGAAACTTACTTTATCATATCAGTGTGCAACAATCCTCATATGGTTCAATGTTAGTATTTTCTATAAACCAAAAAAAATCTATGAACTCTAGACTTACCTTCCTTATCTAGACCCATTATAGCATTGCACCACTAGATGATGGATTTTGCATCTTTCAATGTTGATCCATCTTTGTACTTTAATTTTTCATGAAATAAGGCTCTTCTTATGCATGCACCTACATCACCATTCTCTGCCTTTCCATGACTACCCTCTGTAAAATTTCACATATATTGAATTCTAGATAACTTGTCCATCCTACTAAAATAATAGAACATCTATGATTTTTTAATTGAGATGCACAATTGTATGACTAAATAATGTGATGGTGATACGAGATGCCCCTATTAGCCAAATTTTCATAAAATTGTTGAAAAAAACCATGTAAAAACTCTATAGAATGTGATTGATCATCATTAGTGTATAAATGGTAATCCCTAACAATATCTTCCTATCATCCTCTATACTTGTAGGTGACTGAATGAGTGTTATGTTAAAAAAGATGGAAACCTATTGAGAAGTATAATACTTTTCTTGAATCTCATTTTGTGGTTTTAGTATGTAGTTATATGTGAAGTCTACAATTAAAAAATGTTATCTAGTGGAAATGCATCCTTGCACAAGTTTAATTTCAAATCTAGCCATCAAGTTCTATGTGTATGCCTTGCATACTCATAAATAATTCTTTCAAATTTTTTTTCATGAGGTCATACATTGAAATATTTTCAATGGAAAAATCAATTCTTTTAACCTATTTCCATTCTTTTAGAGCATATTTTGCTGTGTTATATTTTTTGTAATCTACTATTTGATTTTTATTTGCATGTGTACTATCCATATGTTCACGAGTTGGTAAAAGATGCAAAGAACCACAAAATAAGAATGTACCATCCAAGCATGACACCTTGTAAAAAAATTTACTATCCCCTATTTCACATAAAATGTTGGATACAAACTCCCTTAAAGATCTAGGTGGATAATTTATGTCATAATCCTACAAAATAAACTTAGAATGTAAAAACACACATATATGCCTAAAAACATCAAAATGGTTAGAAAATTTAATATGTATCCTATTGTGGTGTCCACAACACATGCCCCATTCCTTTCTAGGAATAGGGACCCCCTATTTTTTTAACTCCTAGACTCATAGATCGAGAGTTGGGAGAAGAAAATTTGGTTAGAAGTTAGAATTTTAAAGTCAAAAAGTCGAAAGGACAAAAAAAAGAGTTAAAAAATAAAAAAAAATTGAAAAACACAAATAATAATAATAATAATTTATAAAAAAAAAAAAAATTATTATTATTAAAAATAAATAAATAAATTCACGCCGCACGCACATCCACCATGGTGGCACCGTGCGTGCATCCACCATGGTGGCACCACTACGTGCTTGCCCCTCATGGAGGCACGCCGCACACAGGCTCCATGGAGGTACCACACGCACCCTCCATGGTGGCATTGTACGCATGCCCTCTATGGAGGCCTGCGGTGAATGCCCTCCATGGTGGCACACACGTGCCATCCATGGAGGTGCACTGCGTGCACCCCCCATGGAGGTGCATGGTGCGTGCCCTCCATGGTGGTGTGTGCGCCCTCCATTGAGGCCATGGCCCCCATGGAGGTGTCACGTGTGCCCCTTATGGAGGCACGCCACACACACCCTCCATGGTGGTTTCATGTGTGCTCTTATTGAAGGAATGTCACACGCACCTTGCTAGTGTGCACACTCATAATAACAAAACATGCACCTTTGCCACGAGCTCTGCACTGTCCTCCACACACACTTTTGCACCACACACCTACACATTTTTCAAAAAACCAATAAAAATAAAAAATAAAATAAAATAAAATAAAAGGACGCGTGTAGTGCACTAAAATTTGTCTTAATTAAATGTTTTCATCTCTACGGACTAATACTTGCTTCTTTGTGTAGGTAAAAAAGGTATCCTTAACTTGTCGGGGTCATAACTTTTGACTCAGGGCTTGGAATTTTGAACCATTTACACTGTTGGATAAAAGAACTGAAGATCTAATTTAAGTCCCTAAAATAGTGAGCCCTCGGTTACCTAGTTTTAGGGACCAACAAAGGTCTTGACTTGAAATTTTGAGCAGAAGACCTCTGAAAAAACCATTTAAAAATGCCTAGAAAAATTTGCAAAAAAATATGAAAAAGTTTCAAACATTTCATCATCTAGATCACTTGGTTTCTTGTTGGGAAGGATAGGGCAGTTGGAGAGAAGACAAAGGTCAAAGATACAGAGGTTGGACACATGAAATGGAATAGGTTCCTCATCTTATGCATCTATTAATGACAAGATTCAATGTAGGTGCCTTGGAATTTTAGATTGAAGAAGCAAGAGTTCAAGTTTGTGAAAGTGATTGGCTATAAAGAGGGTATAAATCATCAAAAAAAGAAAAAGTGTGTACACAAAAAGTGATCTAAAATCACATTTGAGAAAAACCCAGAAACCATTTTCAAAATTGAGAACTTTGTTTTTTTGGCGAATTGAGCTTCTGAGGTGTGCAGGTCCACAACTCCACATTTTCATGTAGCTTTGCAGGTCCACAACTTTGTAGGTACGTAGGTCTACAGCTTCACAATTCAGAGGTGCATTGACAGTTAACTACCAGTGCCAAAAATAGCACTTTTCATGCATCGAGAGCGCATTCTGATGGTAGTTTAACTCTGACACACACCTAGTAAAGGACCAAATTCTATTTTTTGTGTCTCCATGCACTTCCACTTTGACTGAAGGCTTCTTCCTACTTTCTCTCTCATACTTTCTCTACTTTTGACATGTAAAGGGCTCATGCATCCAATTAATGAATAAAATATGAATGGAGCCCCTCTAAGCACCAGTTAGATTGTCAGTTTGTATATATTTAGTTTGTTTATATGTTTTAAAAAGAATTTTATTGCATCAATATATCTCTCACTCTCAACACAAATTGAGGAGACAATTTCTTATAAATACCCCATTGTAAAATGTAATAGGGGCTACCATTATTATGCAATAAAATTATGCTTTTGGTGCTAGCATTCCGAGTGTAGTTATTCTTGCTTGAATGTGTCATTGTTTTGTGGATTTTATTCATGAAATTGTGATTGAGCCAAAGGTTTATTGTGTTGTTTCTGGTTGTGTGATCTTTTAGTTCTAGTGTTTGCTACAGATATATGAATTCCATTGATGTAACAAGCTTGAGAAGAGATCACCCGATTGTGTCTACATAGCTTTTTGTCTCGCATGACCACATGTTTCATGGCCTTGCAATTTGATGAAGAGTGAAACATCATTCAATTTGTTAAAGATTCTCACCGACGATAGCATTAGTGGATTCTAGAAAGTGTTGCTCCTATTTTCATTGGTTTCCTACCAATTTCTTCGAAGGTTTAACTTGCAGCATGTTGTGCTCTGTATCTTATGTCCATTTAGGAATTTCAATTTTAAGAAATTTGATTTCAGATTATTTTTCTTTTAGTTTTGTTATTTGCTTTGCTAACCCCTTGTTAGAATAGGACCTCATAATAGCTGAATTGTTAGAGATGCATTCATTGAAAAACAAAAAAAAACAAAAATATTGTTCTTTTGGTGTGATATTTTGAGACAGCAAATAGATTTACTTTGATTCTGAGATAAAAGAGTTTTAGAACTGGCAAAGGCCTCCTTGTGAACACTCACATTTATCTTCTACTAAGCTGATTTGGGTATGTTGCAAGACAAATACTGAACCTTGGAGTGGATCCTTAAAAATATTTGCTTTTCAAGAGAGGAATTATGCAATGGATTCCTCAAAATGAATGCCCAACATATCCTACAACAAAATGTTCTATGTGTGTGATTTATATTCACATTAAAGGGTTTAGACATCTGATGGTGCAAGGGGTTACGCCAATAGTCTTATGTACTTTTAAGTATTTGCTTGAGTATATTCTTTATGTAATATGTTTGATTCAGTTGTGTTATTTTGATTTCTTGTCACACTCTAAATAGAAATGCTTTTTTCGAAGAACTATCTAATATAGACAATCCTCCTTTTTTTTGCTTCCATTCATTCCTCTATTTCATGACAACTTGGTAATGGATGACTCTTGCTCAATATTTAATGTGTATTTAATTATTTCTTATCTTCATTATCATTATCTATGCCTCAAATGATTATTTCCTATACAAAATGGACAACCTAGATATTTGAAATCAACAATTTAGAACTGTTATCTCATTATCTATATCTTGTTATCTCCATCTTTCTCTATATTCATGCTTTTTATGTAATATGTTTGATTTAGTTGTGTCATTTTGATTTCTTCTCACACTTACAATACAAACACTTTTTCTGAAGAGCTATCTGATATAGGTAGTCCTCCTCTTTTTTGCATATAATTCTATATGCATTTCTTTTCATTTTTTAGTATATTTCAAAAGTGGAAGCAGGTCGAATAAGAAGACTATCTATTGTTTTTACTCTAGATCTAGTGATAAAAGTGAGTCCTTGTCTTTCAATTCCACCAATATTAATTGTTTCTTACTATAGTGTGAGTCCCTAGGATTTGTATATTGTGATAGCCCACGGTATGGTGAGTGGTAATTTTCTTTGGCTTCCTAAGGTGATCAGCACCATTGAAACACATTTTGGCTCATCTTGATTCCATGGTGGTCCATTGTAGTTTTCAAAATGTATAACAACATACATGGGCATGTCTGGTGGCTTGGTACCCATTTTTAAGACAATATCTATGATTTCACCAATCACTCCATGAAATGTCCCTTTACTGATTTTATATGATATTTCATGCCTCTAATCAGATTTTCAAAATCAAACAACTAATATCACAAAGATCCACCAAATTTCTCAAGAAACCTCAAATTGAGTATGCCGAAAATAGTGCCAAAAGCTTCACAGCTTCACCTATTATTAATAAATCTGAAGTGGTAATTTTTACAGAAATTTGAGCAGCATAAAAGCCTATAAAATGATATTTCTAGATCTTTATAACATGCACACAATAGCTCCCAAACAGAGGACAAAAACAATGCTCATCAGGCTCCCGAAAATAGCACAAAATAGCTCGGAATCACCACAAAAACTTAATAATCTATCACAAAAGTATAATAATATTCAAATAAATATATTCAGCTCTATTTTAACATTCAAAAGTCTGATATACAGCAGCAACCCGAACTGATATGAAATACTCAACCGGAAACACCAAACTCTTACAAAAAAATGCACTCAAAAACTCACAAATCTGCACTGTTCAGCACAAAGGTAAGGCTTCAAAATACTATCCTTGGCCTTCCTAGAAACCTACAAACTCCCATTCTTGGGTCTCCTTCTCCACAGGTTTGGCAGCCTCTGAAGAACAACAAAGAAATTAGCAAAAAGCAAGTTGTGGAATGAGCCCAGAATTCCTCCAAACCCCTTAAAAGAGGGCATAACCCTAACTCACGTCCAAGAGGGGTTAATAAAACATATCTTAATAATAATTTTTATTTATTAGTCCATTCACTTCCAAAGATTATCCCCTTTTTCTGAAACTTCGCCTTTTTGGGCCTGCCTACCTTAACAAAGATTATTATTTTTAATTATTTGAAAAGGGTACATGACAAGTCCTCCCCTCCCAAATATTGCTTGTCCTCAAGCAATGGCTGAACAATAAACCAATCAATCCACCTAGATCCCAAATGTAGTCATGAACTATACTACTGCCAAATAACATAGGCTCCTGCAATACCCTTTGCAATATGACCAAGAGGAATCCATAATCAAATTGACAATTACAGCTCAACCAAACTCCAAAATCACCACTACCACAATCAGAAACCCATGAGACACAAACTCTTAGAACATCAGAACCCAAGTAAAGTGGACAAATCAAATTGCCAACACAATAAATACCATCAACGCATCCCACTGGCCTATACAGAATGTACAATCCAACTCTACAACAATGGTGAACGCTCTCAAATGAAACTATACCAAGTATGGAGAATCCACACACTGTACAACTCCTGCAGTCAACACAACTTTGTAGATCATTGGCCACTATCTCATAACCATAACTCCCATGCACCCCTGATGGTGAAAAGCCATCACAAGATAAACAACAAGATATGGAACCCAAACCAAATTTTCCTGCCATCAACTCCTCAACACAAGGACCAAATGCTAACTGATGTACATACCCTGCAATATAATGTTGATTAAAAAAACCAACCTCAGTCAACAGCTCACCATGAACAAGTGATACAACCCACTGTGACTGATCACTAGCTAAGTTAGGAGATGTCATAGCCAAAGGAGTAGAATCAATAACAACACCCACTGAAGCATCACTCCCAAACTCCTGCTCTAAGTCACATATTATCAAGCTGTCAACTGCAGAACCTATCACCATGTCATGCCCATCACAACTCTCATCTTGAGGCATCAAACTATCCCATAACTGATGATAAGCACTAGGAACCAAAGTACATCTCTGTATCATCATCTCATCAACATGGTCATCAAAGGTAGATTGATGAGCATACCTCATAGTGTAATGCTGATAGAATGCACCAATCTCAGTTAGTGGCTCAGACTGCAATCTAGATGTAACTAACTACAATCGATCACTAACCAAGTTGGAACTGACTACTACCTCTGAAGACATCACCAAGGGAGTAGTATTACTAGCAGGAACCATGCCAACTATTGGCTCACCAATATCACACATGATCTTTGATACAACCTCTCTAGTCTTCGTGCCATTAGTATTAGAGGTCACCACCATGTCAGGCATACCACAACAATCAGCTACAACACCCAACTCAACTGAACCTAACTCTAGTGGGGACAAACTTGATATTCCAACGTTAGTATCAAGGATGGATGCTTCCCCATCTCCACTATCTTTGACAATCTCGACCATGGACATCCTCAAATCACTAGAAACCACAGCTTGTGACTATACAGAATCTGGTAAAGACTATAGTTGCTCTAACTCCATGGTCACCTTAGCCAAATGAAACTGTGACTCCTTGAAAGCCAACTATGTACTCTCAAGAATCTCAGAAGTCACCTCAAGTTGCTGAGTAAGATCACTCACCTCATCTTCCTTGGGCAACAATGCATCATATGCTGTACTACCCCACTCCATAAGATAATCTCTATTGGCTACCAACTGCATATAATCTTGTCTCAAAATTTGTATAGCCTCCCATAAAGAGTGGAACTCTATCAAGGAAAGATAACTGCCTCCCTGCTCATCACTGGTAGGAGAACCCCATCCATAAACTGCTAACAATTGACAAGCAGCATCAAAATGTTGGCAAGCGATAGCAATGTCTCGTTCACTAACTCTCAACTGACTAGACACATGATGACACTAGCTAGACTGTATCCTACAAACCTCCTCTGACGCGCTATCTAAAGGAGTATCCTCAAGGTTACTGGTCTCTAGAGTATTACCATCCATATCATGTGAATCAACTCCAAAGCTCATATCAACATACGAAGTATCAAAAATTGTAGCACTGCTATCCAACTCCTCTATACCAAAAGAAACCACCAAGAAAACTAAGTCTTCAAAACTACCCACTGCATCCTCCTGGATGTCATCAATGCCAATATGATCCTAGGACTCATCTGTACACACTGCCAAATATGAAAGACCATCAACACATTCAAGAAAGTATGGTCTATTGGATATATGAATGAAGCCCAACACTAGTGTATAAAAACTAATACCAACATCGAATAAGCTCCTAGCACAAGAAAAGACAACACTGTGCAATTTCCTAATCAAATCCATGATAGCACCCAAACAATCACTGCTACCAAAAAGTGTTAAAGATTTCTAGTCAAATAAATCCCAAATGCCAATATAACAATCTCAAGTCCATATACGTAAACTATAATTAGCTGGTAACTCAAGAAAACTCCTCACTTGAGTAATATGACCAATACCAACTAATTCCACATACCTGTCTGACATTGTCCCTATATCCTGGATGTGAATGCAAGATGAACTCACAACATTATCAATGACCACATATGATCTACTATTCATAGAAAGCTGAGTATCAAGAGTGCAAGATGAAACTAAACTCAATTCCATGCCATGCTTATCCCCATGTCTCTCCTAGTCTTGTAATGCCAATGGAGTATTCACCAAAGAAGCTTGAGTGTCCTCAAGCTCATGAGAAAGCCTGTCAACTTCCTCCTCTTTCCTCCTCAAGGCATCTAAATAGTCTCTAACAAGGATAAGAAGATGGTCACCATCTGATAGAAGATGTAAATAACTCAACTTCATCATTCCCATTCCTTCCCTAATCGCTTGTAAGTCAACACAATAAGACTTTTCCTGAACTCCCTTATGTCTACCTTGTAACTAAATCATTCAAATGTGATCCTCTATCATATCCCGTATCCTGTCATGATGAGATAATGAAGTCACAATACTATCTTTGTTCACCTTCAGCTAGCTGGAAAAATCATGTGAAGTACTACTTGCCTCAACCTCATGTGATGAAGCATCTAACTGTGCTTGGTACTCTTTCTCAACAAAGTTATGAATGCTGAATGTCTACTCATCTCTACCAGGTATCTCACCATCATGCACCACAAAATCCTCACAGTCATCATCTAAACCCACTACCTCCTATGGCAGAGTAGAATCTGAGACCTCTGCTTGGCTATAAGCTAGTTTCTCAAACTCCTCATGCAAGTTCTTTGTAATTGTGTCATCTAACCTGTGAGAAAAAATGCCAAATAGAAATCCAGTCAACTTATCCACCTTAGCTAGGTCAGAAAGCATGTAATTCATCATACGGTGGTGCTTAACCAACTATTTAGACATGTCATGGATTATTTTCCTAAGTTTATCTTGAATGTCTAAATAATCATCCTTCTTACTGTTCTGACTCTGGATATCAATTGTCCAAGATCGTGTCCTCTGAGACTCTGTACTATAACCATTTATTCTAGATAAAGTAGAGTGTAACCCCAATATGTTATAACTTCTTCAAACACCAAGAACTAACATACAAATGATTAGCAGTAGCATGCAACCATACATTTTGATATGCAGTTGATTAGAAGCAACATGCAACCACTAAATTCACCAAGAACTAACATGCAAATGATTAGAAGTAGCATGAAACCATAGATTTTGACATGTAGCTGATTAGAAGCAACATGCAACCATAAATTATGACATGCAAGATCTGGGTAGTTGTCAAAACTGACATGCAAGATCTGGGTAGTTTTCAAAACTGACATGCAAGATCTGGATAGTTGTCAAAACTGACATGTAGACTTTTGCAAATCCTCAGGTTGGCAAGATCATGGCTTTGATACCACTGAAATGTCCCTTTACTAATTTTATATGATATTTCATGCCTCTAATCAGATTTTCAAAATCAAACAACTAATATCACAAAGATCCACCAAATTTCTCAAGAAACCTCAAATTTGGTATGCTAAAAATAGTGCCAAAAGCTTCATAGCTTCACCTATTATTAATATATCTTAAGTGGTAATTTTTACAGAAATTTGAGCAGCATAAAATCCTATAAAATGATATTTCCAGATCTGTATAACATGCACACAATAGCTCCCAAATGGAGGACAAAAACAATGCTCATCGGGCTCCCGAAAATAGCACAAAATAGCCCAGAATCACCACAAAAACTTAATAATCTATCATAGAAGTATAATCATATTAAAATAAATATATTCAGCTCTATTTTAACATTCAAAAGTCTGATATACAGCATCAACCCAAACTGATATGAAATACTCAACCGGAAACACCAAACTCTTACAAAAAAACACACTCGAAAACTCACAAATCTGCACTGTTCAGCACAAAGGCAAACTCTACATGAGTATGCACATGGAATGGCTTAAAAATTACATCCTTAGCCTTCCTAGAAACCTACAAAATCCCATTCTTGGGTCTCCTTCTCCACAGGTTTGGCAACCTCTGAAGAACAACAAAAAAATGAGCAAAATCAAGTTGTGGAATGAGCCCAGAATGCCTCCAAACCCCTTAAAAGAGGGCATAACCCTAACTCACATCCAAGAGGGGTTAATAAAACATATTTTAATAATAATTTTTATTTATTAGTCCATTCTCTTTGAAAGATTATCCCCTTTTACTGAAACTTCGCCTTTTTGGGCCTGCCTGCCTTAGCAAAGATTATTATTTTTAATTATTTGAAAAGGGGACATGACACTCCATCAATGGGTTCTACTTCTATTTTAATGTCTTTTGTAAGGATTACATGTTTTTCTATACAAATGAGTACATAAATTTCCAATAGTTTGTCTACATCTCGCTTTTATCTTTGCCTCCAGTTTATTGTTGTGTTTGTGGCAATTGGGCGATTTAATGATTTTAGCATTTTCTTATTATGTAGTTTCACTACATCATTTGTAGCGTGTAGATGTATAGACCTATTAAACTCTTCATTTTCATCACACAACTCATTAGGATCTCCTAATCATGTTGTGTAGGATTTGCTTCTTGTATATTGTGTAAAAGATGACAATATTTTGCTTGTGTACTAGTTTCACCTTCTTGTTGGAAGATAGTTCGCAAGGTGACAACTATAGTGAACTACTCCCAGATCAACTTAGCACTTAAGTGTGATGTATAGATTGGTTTGTCCATAATAGGGGGTAGTTGTGCAAGGTCCCCAAACAAAATAATTGATACTCCACCAAAGTGGACATATTTTCAATGAGGAAAGGCCTCTCATAATTGACTATCAATTTTAAGTAGGAGCTTTGGACCTAAGAAGATCATTTCATCAATAATAATGTACTTGATATATTTTAATTCTTCTTGGAGTGATATTAATGCTCGGCCTTGTACCAATTGCATATCCTTAATAGTAATCCTAAGCTTTGAATGTATTGGTGTAGCACATATATTGAATGCAACAATGCCTATGGGAGCTAGTAGTAGTAATTGTACCTTTTTTTGGTGTGCGTTCTTAAAACTTTCCCTATCTACTATCCTATCCTAATATAATATCTATCTTATTCACACATATGGACACTTCTTTTTCCCTCCTTATCTCTATTTTATCTTACCCTTATTTAATGTTTTCTCTTATATATTTATATCCTATTTCCCCTATTTTTCGTTGATATACTCCATGTAAATACTTTTTCTATCCATTATCTATCTATCACCTCGTATATCTTTATCATTCACTCTATTTATATTCCTCATCCAATCTTCCTATTTCTCCTCCTCCTCTTTGTCTATCCCCTAATAACTATCCTCCACTTTGATATTTGATTATGATCCATCTATCTATACATTGACTCTCCCAATATTTTCCTATTTCCCTTGACTATTATTTCATATGTGAAAGGGTTATTTTTCTCTATTTTTCATTGATCTTCTATATATATAAACTTAAACATCTTTATTGTATCTCTTCATCTCCCCACTCTCCTCTCGCATATTTCATTCCCTCCCACATCCTCCTTTTTTGTGTTTCCCTTTTTATTTATCTTCTTCATACATAAACTCTCTCTCTCTCTCTCTCTCTCTATTGATATTTTCCCTTCCCTATTTTTATCAATATGAATCTTTTTACCTCTCTATCTCTCTTCTCTCTTCACATTATTCATCTTAATGAGTACCTTGGCTTAATCATTTTTATGTGTTAAGGGAGTTTGAACCGAAGACCTCCCACATGAGAGGCTCACAAGTTATCATTGTGTTGTAGGCTCTTGTCTTATATTCTAAATATTTTATTATATATAATAGATATCTTGATTTTTTTACATATTATATTTTGCTCTCTAATAGGGAAGCTTGTTTTTTGGGGAATGTATTTTAATACTATCAATTAAAAATGAAAGCCTATTCATCAAAAAAATTATTCAATCACTATATATTTAAATTTTTGAGAATATAAAATTTTCATATTATATTAATTAACATGTATAATACAAATAATATAAGATAATATGATTAGTTTTTATATATTAAATGATAATATTTCTATTACATAAGTTTTTTATTTAATTACTATAAATAACTAATATTCTAAGAAAGACATTATTTAAATATTTATTATAATAGAAATAATATTTATACTACAATTAGAAAAGGCTAATAATACAATATAATAGAAAAAATATTTAAACTATAATAAAAAATGCTTAGTAATACAATATAAATATGAATCCCATCCTATATTATTAAAATGAATATACTTATTTTTTCTTAGATCTTTAAGCTTCTTTCTGAGTTCTCAATTTCCAATCCTCATATTTATTGATGCAGGGTTAGTTGAAAACTAATATTGAATATAATAATACAATATAAATATGAGATCCCATCCTATATTATTAAAAAATATTTTTATATTAAGTAACCAATATTGAATATTTAACATATATATTGTAGATTTATATATCCACTCATTTTGTATTAAAATAGGGACTAAGCCCTTAGAAGAGTAGGGGCAAATGAGGACTGCAACCTAAGGACCGAGAGAGGGATTGGTCTCGAAATAAACATACAAGTGATCACGGATTCAATATAAAGTTTCATTACAAATTTAAAGTCCCTTTTATATATTTAATGCACTTGTCAACTACTCTAACTTATATCAGTCCATAGATTTGTAGGTATTTATTCTTTTAACATTTTATAATAATTGTGTGCATTTAACCTTTATTTCAATACTAAAATACCAACTATAATGTAATGAACCTAACTGTAGACCTAATTCAACTATGATGGAATAAAAATGTTTTTAATATAATTATTTATTATATAAAAAATAATTATTTTTCACATTCATGAAAAAACATATATTAAAAGCTTTGTGGGATGCTGAATGGAGGTCTAGATAGCATTATATTCACATATCAATAACATGGCATACAACCTTGTTTATACACTCTCAAGTCTTAATGGATATATTCCTAATCATCTTTGAAAATGAACTAAATGCATGACCATTCTGATATTTATTATAAATATATTATTTTCATTCAATTGTCTTGATTATCGAATATTGTCTAAAGTACCATACAAAAAAGAAACATCATATAAAAAATTTCATAGATCCAAATGTACCATTCTATAGTAATACTATACTTTAAAAAATATTATATTATTAATATATTTCTTTATATTATAGATATCTTATTTGTATTTACATGTTCCTTTATCACATAAATAATTAAAGAGAACAAAACCCTAAAACTTAATTTCAGAATAGTAAATAATCTCACAAAACACTTAAATAATATGAAAATAAATTTAATATTTTTTAGTTTTCATTATACATGAAACAATTTGAATGTGAGATTTTTTAAATGATGTGAGATGATATAGAATTTCTTACAAATATGCTCATTATTCCTACTACACTTATGAATGTTAAATAAGGTTTACATCAAGGACATGGAATAAATACATTTCTTTTTTATCTTTCTTGTAAAAGTTTAAAAATCAGGAATATGTTGGCTTTGATCCTTTAGCTTTATAAAGCTGTAAAAGTTTAAAAATTATAAATTAAAAGACAAAGACAAGGATTAGGGTTAATTTGATTTCTTCTTTCTTCGCCACCAATATCCCTCCATTCCCCCTAGACCTATATTTACATCTCTATCTCTATTGATCCATATTACCTCTTCCATAAATTTACAATTTACAAGATTTAGATAGTTCTTGGGAAGTAAAGGAATATAAAGGATCTTTCTTTGTATAATCTCTCACAATTTTTTTTTTTTTTACAGAAATAGATAGATAGCAATGCAAATATAGATAGATATGTAAATAAAAATAAATTAAAAATTAACTATAAATGACACTACATTTGTATTGACTTCAATATACATAAATATTTACATAACACTATCACCTTTTAAATTATTAATATTATATTATATTATTTTAATTATTTTAAAACTATTTTAGTTATATTTGATATGAAGCACATAAAGATTTATTTCTTTTTCACTAAAGATGTATTTCAATAATATTATAAATTAGTTTTGGTCAATAGTTTCCATCTAATTATATCAATAATTATAATAAAGAAAATTATACTATTTGTTCAAATCATGTGTCTCTTTTATATACTATATTATCGAATGACTAAGTAAATCATTTTCTACTAAATCTCGTAATTGTTAAAACACAAAATTTTTTTCATCATAAA
This sequence comes from Cupressus sempervirens, assembly GCA_028749045.1. Lineage (NCBI taxonomy): Eukaryota > Viridiplantae > Streptophyta > Pinopsida > Cupressales > Cupressaceae > Cupressus > Cupressus sempervirens. The sequence continues at coordinate 400,695,866 of CM053792.1, read as the reverse complement.
TAAATTAGTATTCAAATTCTTTCCATAAAGAAAAGATTTGAAGACAATGATGCTAGTCGAAACCAGCCATAATGAGCCAATAAAGAAAAGAGATCACATGTTTTCATAGCAGTTTTTTGACAATTTGAATGTCTATTTCTAAATGCTTGGTTATAGGTAGTATTTTAAAGGTGTGATCTACCACAACCAAAAATTGAAGCTGCAACAAAATTCTTATGTGTGGTTATTGTTATAGCTGGTTGATTGAATAGAAATTTCTTTAAGCTAAATCAAGGCAGCAAAACTAGAGAGCAAAACCATGCATACCTGTCTATTGACAATATCCACATTCCCTCCAATTTAAATGTTCAAACTTAGAAAATGAAACATGGCATGTAATATCACAAATGAAAGAATATAAAGAGGAAGTTCTTTTGTCTTTGAAATGGACAACTTTGCAAAATCCTAAAAATCACCTTTTTGTCTCTTGGTTACTATTCATTTCTACCAAAATAATTCATTTAGTTTATGTCCTCATGTCACCATCACTTGTAAATTTAAAATAGCTAAGGCATCGAAGCAACTAGAAGTAACCCTGCTACCATAACAATTGTCAATTGGAATGTTTAAACATCAACTAGCTACGAAAAGCACAACAAATAGTGTGTTTTGGGATTTGGAATAATCTCCACCAGCCATGCACAACAACATGAAAGTTCATAGGATGCCTTGCCACTACAACATCCAAGTTATAAAGGTATCAACACACAATCATCTCCATTCATTCCTCCCAAATCTCCTCCACGGATTTGTTGTGACTAGGTAAGTTATATGCTCTTCATCTTCCTATTTGTCATGTTGTTTGTTTAGTTCACAAGACCATATTAATAAGTATATCCATTCCTCCTAGATCTCCTAACGAATTTGCTACGACTAGGTAAGTTCTAGTATATCCATTCCTCCCAATTCCCCTGATAGATTTGCTGCAACTGCATAAGTTCTTTTTTTCATTAGAGCTTCCTACTTATTTGTTCTATAGGAAAAATACCAAATGCCTTATATGCTAGAATCAAACAAATTTTGTATTATATTTACTTAGCCTTTGCCTGAAAGTGGTTATACTGCACTATTGTAGAATTTTGATATATAAAATCTCTGATAAAATGAGGTCACCATTTAAAAGGATAATATATAGTTGTTTGGAGTATGTTCTATGTAGTGTTTAGTTAAGAACCTTATGAATAGGAAAGACAAAAATGGCTCTTTTGAAAGAAAACATTTGTAAGATCCATTTGTTTAAAGTAATAAATGATAATACTGCAAAGGCATTCTCTCAGGTTAATCATCTTAACATGGAGAGCCAATTACCTAAATTCTTCCATGTTTTGTTGATAGGAAAAACTTATAGTTTTTAGTAGAAATTGTATGTACTTTTAATTAGTTCTACATATTAAATATTAGATTTTCTTTTTCTTTTCTTTTTATTTTTGAAAATTTTATAACTTACATCATGGATAAACTTATTTTATAATAGATAATAAAATATTATACTCATGACCAAATTGTTCAACTATAATTAGTTTTATTTAATTTGGACTATTGATAAGATTTAACCATTATGCTTTCTATTTTTGAGTTTTCGATAGTTCTAACATTAAGGAAAGTGAGTAAAGTAGAACAAAATGTGCTTTTCATTTTCGATATTCCAAGCCATTAATTTCATCATATCATACGCTTCCATCAAGCCCAAGTATAGATTTCTTCATCTCTAATTGATTTGGTAAAGAAACTATCAAAAATATTATTCCTAATGCATATAGGTTGGGCAGAATTCCATAAAAGATTGCAACCCACAATTGATGAATTTGGATTGTTTTTCATCTTCCTAATGTTCTCAAATCATTGCAAACTTGACTAAAATTAATACCAAGGTATAGTATATAGTCTAGGCAGCTATTTAGAGATGAAATCATCACTTACTAGTATTCAGGTTTAGAAAATTGTCCAATAGTATAAACGTGAAATTTTTTTAGGATATGATTGAACATTTAAAGTTCCTTGGAGGATGGATGGAATATTGTACGAGGGAATTTATTGGCCTGTAGCCAGGGCCTACATGCCCTAGCTTGACCTGCAACCTTTCTTGCTCCCTATGCATTGTGTCTACTGCTCTAGGGTTTGTGTTTTGCTACAGTTTGGTGGTGTTTTGGGTGCTAGTTTCTCTTTTGGACGTGGGTGATTGATAGTGGATTATTTTCTTTTTCTTTCTTTGTTGTGTCTTTGGTGGAATCTAAGATAGTGTAGGGTTGAGGGGCTTCTATCCCATTATTTTCCTTGTCTACTTGTTTAATCTAAGCTCGGGGTGAATGGGGGACCTTGGTGTTGCCACTCCCTGACCTTCGAATGGAGATTTGGAGATGGGTGGGCCAACTTTGGGGGTGCATGCCAGTAGTAGGGCTCTAAATGGTAAATCCCAATCAAGGGAAGGAGAATCCTCTTCAAATGGGAAGCTTCGACTACAAAAAATTAATGGATGTTTGTAGAAAGCCGAGATCCAGCCAATTCTAGTCATTCAAAGTGAACAAGATTCAGAGGATGTTGAGTACTAGAGTAATCGTGTTCTTAACTAAAAATTTCTAAGCCTTCATCTTTCATTGACTATGTTGGATTCCTGGGCCCATCAGGTGTGGAATCCAGAAGGAGATATGGAGATTTTGTTAGCAGCTAATAATTACTTTGTGGTCATCTTCTCATGCATGTTAGATAGGAATATGGCCTTTGAAGGTGGTCCTTATTTATTAAATAGGTGGGGCTATTCATCAAGCCTTGTCAAATAGGCTTTAACTCTACTAAGGAAATCTCCTCTCAAGTTTTGGTGTGGGTTTGCTTGCTGAGACTCCCTTTGGAATTCTGGAGGGAAGATATTCTTCACTCAATCTCTATGCTTCTAGGAAAATCTATGGGATTGGCTACACAAAATCAAGATCAAAAAGTAATTTCTTTTTCCTGTATTTGTGTTGAAGTTGATTTAAATAATCCATTGCCAGATTTTATGGAAATTTGTATGGTCTATGTTTCTTGGATTCAGCAGTTGGATTATGAGACCCTACCATTTAGATGTAGAATCTGCCACAAATATGGGTATCTTCTTTGTAGATGCCCTAGGTATAAGAACCCCTCCTTGGATGCTACAGATCTCCCTAGGGAGGACAAAGGAAAGGCCACAATATCTAATGGATTCATTGACAGTGAGGGATTTACTCAGGTTAAATCTCATAATAAGGGCAAAGGTAAGAAGAGAACTTGGATGGATAGGTGGATTGACAACACCTTTAATAGGTTTAAGGCTCTTGGAGATATGGTCCAAGAGGAAGGCATCCTAGTAAAGCTCTCTTCTAAGGCTAAAATTCGACATGAGATTCAAGAAAGAGATATGTAGAGAGACGATTAGATTCTAGTTATAGGGGACCTAGAAGCTGGGTAGTTGGATATTGATTTGCCCCTTCCTGTTCAAGATATCAGGGATCTTCATGGATGACAAGGTTCATAGGCCCTAGTCTTGGTGGTCATTGACCCCCTTAGGTATAAGGGGACATTTGATGCTGCAAAAAGTAAGAAGACTCATCTTGTTTTAGGTATTCAGTAGAAACCCTTCAAAAAGGGGCCTTTGGATAAATTGTCAAAAAGTGGTAGGAAGACTGATAAGGAGAAAGTGAAGATAATGGGTGAAAATTTGTTTGAGTCTAGGTTTGTGAAACCCATTGATTATCATTTCTCACCCCCATAAATGATTGTGCTATCATGGAATGTAAGGGGGTTAAACAAAATCCCCAGACAAAAGTTTGTTCATAGATTAATAGAGTCCCAGTCTCTTGATATGGTCTTTATTCAAGAAACTAAACTTTCTTTGGATGGATTGGCTAATTTTGCTATGTATATCTAGCCTTAGGGCTCTTGGCAGAGGGTGGATGCCTTGAATAGTTTAGGTGGGGTGGCTTGCTTCTGGGACCCAAGGAAAGTCTCACCATTATGGAAGATCTCCAGTCATTTATCCATTTCTTTGATTGCCACTAGCTTTGAGAATGGAGAAAGGTGCTTCTTATCCATTATTTATGCTCCTATGGACTTTCTAGGTAAATCCTAGTTGTGGTCCCATATTAGATTCATTTGATTGCTGGAACCTTATCTCCCATGGATTATGGTGGGAGATTTTAATGTAGTTGTTAGCCTAGAGGAAAATAGAGGAGGGTTAGCTAGGCTAGACCAATCCTCAGATCTACTCAAAGATATGATTGGCTCATTATTTCTCACTGATGTGAAGCCAACTAATGGTGTCTTTACTTGGAATAATCAGAGATGTGGTGGTGAGGCTATCTCAGAAAGGCTTGATAGATTTTTGGTTTGCTTTTATTGGATGGATAACAGGTGGATCACTAGTTTCAAAATTCTTGAGTGGAGGGGATTGGATCATTGGCCCATTAAGCTTTCCATCACTTCATATAGAGTCACCAAGAAGCCCTCTTTCAAATTCTAGTTGATGTGGCTCAGAGACCTATCTTTTCTTGATCTTGTGGTGGATTAGTGGTATGAGGGGATGCTTGAGCATGGTATGGCCATGTATACTTTCAGTAAGAGGCTTCAATATGTGAAATACAGGCTTAAAAAATGGAATAAATAATGTTTTAGGTATCTCCATGTTCAGAAGACTACTGCTCAAACAAAGCTAGATAATATTACCTGCCAGATTCAGCACCATGGGTTGAAATTTGAGATGAGTGAAGCTGAGTCCCTAGCTCTTAAGGAGCTAGAAGAATGGGATTTTTTCTTCTAGAAAATCCCATATTGAGTGGCTTTAGGAGGTGGATAGGAACACTATCTTTTTCCAAAACTTTGTTAAGGCATGAAGGCATGGGAGCTCTCTCTCCTCTCTTATCTTAATGGATGGAGTTGAAATCTTTTCTTATGAAGATATTTCTAGGGAAGTAGTCAATAACTTATTTGATCTTTTTCCTAGGGAAGATCCTTGTGCTAGGCCTGAAGAGTGAGTCATATTGGATTGTATCCCTCATCTAGTCTCTACAGAGATGAATGCTGCCCTCTTAAGCCCTATCTTGCTTCCAGAATTGGAGAAAATTGTGTTTAATATGAAGAAAGGTAAGGCACCTAGTCCAAATGGGTTTTTGATTGAGTTTTTTCAAGCATTCTGAGTGATAATAAACTATGATCTCTTGGATGTGGTCTAGGAATAAACAAATGCTGAAGTCTTTAAATTCTACCTTCTTGGCTCTCATACCTAAGAAGGAAGGGGCTAGTCAGTTGGATCAATTTAGGCCTATAGAATTATGTAATGTTGTCTACAAGATCATCACCAAATTGATTACTAAGAGGACCAAATTGATTACTAAGAGGCTCAAGCCATTCCTTGGTTTTTTGATCTTTGCTGAACAGAGTAGCTATGTAGACAGAAGAATTTTTTTGGATGGAATTGTGATAGCAATGGAGGCAGTCCACTCCATGGCTATTTCTAAGGAGAAAGCTATGTTCATTGACCTAGATATGGCCAAGGCTTATGATTGGGTGAGTTGGGAGTTCTTACAAAAAATTCTTTTCACCTTTGGGCATGCTATGGAGTGGGTCAAATGGGTTCTTAGCTGTGTGACATTGCCCTCCTTCTTAGTTCTTATTAATGGAGAACCTTCAGAGTTGTTTGGTGCCTCTCGAGGACTTTGGCAAGGTAACTCTCTATCTCCCTACTTATTCATTATCATGGTAGAGGGTCTTGGTAGATTTTTAAAAGCTTAGTTGCGGTAGGGTTTTATCCAAGGTTGGAGCTGGAATAATAATTTTCGTTTGTATTCTCATCTTTAGTTTTTGGATGGTACCAGATTGATGGGCATGGCTAGAATCAATGAGGCAATGAATATCAGGAAAGCTTTGGATATCTATTTGAAAACCTAAGGACAAAGAATTAATGATGACAAGTCTTCTATTTATTTCTTTAACACTCCTCAACTTATTCAGAATAGGATTGCCAGAATTCTTAGATTCCAAATTGGTTCCCTCCCTTTGATGTATCTTTGCGTCCCTTTGTTCTTAGGTGCTCAACAGAAGGATTACTAGTAGGGGATTTTGGATAAATTTAGAAGTTTTGATTTATAGGTTTTGTGTTCAAGTTTCCCCTTCTAATTTTATGAGGGACTTTGATGCTTTATCTTAGCAATTCCTTTGGTTTGGTAGTGTTCTATCCTTGAAGTGGAGCTTGGTCAAGTGGGAGTATGTGTGTAGGTTGAAACATGTGGGTGGCCTTGGGCTTCACTTGATGGATCTTGTTGTCATGACCTTGGCTACCAAATTGTACTATCAATGGTGTAACAATCAAGATCAAGAGTGGGCCAAGATTCTTACCCATAAGTAGTTTCCTAGAGTGGATTGCTCTAAGGTGCCATATCTTCCTTTGGTGGGTAAAGGCTCCTGTATCTGGGATACTCTTAAGAAGGGAGCCCAACTTGTTAGGGAGGTGCTCTTCTAAATTTGTAATAGGGGCTCAAATACTTTTTTTTGGTAGGACTCGTGGGATGGCCATCCTCCCATTTTGTCTAGTTATCCCTAGCTTCTTCCCCTTTCCCAAAATTTCACTAATGTAAGTTGGCTTAAGGTGGAGCATTTTAAGACCATCAAGCACCTGGGGCAGGTTGAGATGACTTTTTGGAAGGATTCTTGGGAGTGGCTAATCAGTGGCTATGATAAGGATCAAGCCCTTCTCTCTAGAGTTCTAGAGAATAGGTTTTGGAGCTCTTGCAATGGGAGAGATAGCTTGGCCTGAAGTCCTAGTCCAAAAGGTAAATTTATAGTGGCTCAAGGTTATGCTATTCTTGATAGGAACTTACATAGTTTGGCTGAAATGAACTAGTGGAAGAATGTTTGGAGCAACTTTTTGTGGCCCAAGTGTAACATTTTCTTATGGTTGTTGTCTCAGAAGAAATGTCTCGCTTGGGAGAATCTTCACAAACAAGGTTTTCAAGGACCTTCAGTTAGCATTCTTTGTTTGCACAATGAGAAGTGTGTCTCCCACTTGTTTTTTCTCTGCCCTTTTTTGAGAGAGACATTGCATAGATGGTGGGAGGCTTGGAGTCATGGTTGTATTCATGCTACTTCTATTATTGATTTCTAGGAAAGCTTGGGCAGACCTCCAGTGAAGATTTCTTTCCTACGGATTGCTTGGATGGTTGGTCTAATCTTCATTCTTTGGAACCTTTGGCTAGAAAGGAATCACAAAATCTTTTGTGATTCTAAGTTAGAAAGCTCCCAATTATGGAAGTTTATTCTTAATAGGCTCCAGGAGACAATTTATGCAAAGTGTGATATGTTTGTTAATATAGATCCTGGGGATCAATTTATTGTGAGGAATTTGAACCTAGGAGATAACTATTAGGAATACATTCCCGAAAAAAGACTAAGCTATAGTAAGCAATGGGTGTGTCAAGATGGGAGGTAGTCTCCTCCCTTGAATAGGTTCTTGAAGATCAATATGGATGGGTCTTCTTGGGGGAACCCTAGTCATGCTGGTATTGGGGCTATTTTTAGGGGCTATTGACACTCAAAATTATAGCCCAAATTTTGAGTACCATTGAGAAATTCAAGCCCCATAAGTGCTTTTTTATGAGATTGTACCTGACTTTACCTTTGAGCCCCATGAGGTGTCTTATGTTTCTAACACCTTCCATTCAAATTTTTGAAGTGTTCCATGAAGTTAAATTGAGATTTTGGGCCATTTCATGAAGTCCCATTTTGAGCAATTGAGAATTCTGCATTTTCACCTAAGTGTCAAACAATGACAGGAGGCTATGTTTGCTAGTGAATATCTTACACCTAGTAATGTTTCATGACTTTCCACTTTGGGAGTGTTTAGTGTCCATATTAGAGAGCCTATTTTTTATATTTTGAGTCATTTCAAGTTCGTTTGACTAGGTTTTGAATCCCTCAAAGTTGGTAGTTTACTATTGTCATGCTAATGAACATTGCACATAATTCTGGGAAGCCCTGTTTAATGTATTATAAATTTTGACCAGTTGAACCAAATAAGAAATTTAATTTAACATCATATTCTAGGGGTCAAAGACATGCTACACTCTAGATTTGAGCTGATGACAAATCTGTTTGATCACTTTTCAAACGAGATTCAATTTACAATTTTTAAGTTTTCACTAGTGATCAAAAATGCAAATTGGTTGGTAGCCCTATTCGTGATGTTATAACTTTGAATGGATTGCACCATTGTGAAAATACTACAAGTGTGTCAGTTTTCAAGCTTTGATGAATCCGTCTGCACACTTTTCCATAGCCTTTCCGTTTGCAAAAAACACTTTTTACTGATGTTCCCTATCTTGCAAATCTAGGTAGCCAACTTCAGACCATCACCAAACGCACCCCGTGATTTTTCATGAGCCCAAATCAAAGAATTATATTATCCTCATGATAATGAACTAGTGTCCCAGTTTTTAGAATCTCAAATGCCCGTTTGCCTAGTTTTCAAGGCCAAAACCAAATGCTATTTCCAGCTTTCTGACATGTCTATCTGCAGGTGATTTTAAGTAGGCATGTTTGGAGGTCGATATCTTTTCACCCTAATGTTGTCATGTGAAAAGATTTGGCAGGCCTATTGAATGTATAAGAGGAATGAGATATCTAGAGTTTCAGAGCATGGCCAGGTGCTTATGTTAGTTTTTAAGGCTAGGCAATAAGCCTTCTGACACAAATTTACAATGATGTGGAAATGATTTAAAATGAGTTTTAATGATCAATTAGTGATAAAATTAGATTCTCCTCAGTTTGAGGTGATCAATAGATCTATTTGCAACATTAGTTGTTTGGAATTTTTTTTTTTTTTTTAGTCAAACCCATTTTGGGGCCCGATTGGTTCCATTAGATCAACAACGGGCTATCTTCATTTTCATTTTATAAAAATCTAGTGAGTATGTATAAGTAATGTGCAAGGTTTTAAGGATCAATATGTTACTCTAGGACTTTTGGATTTTGGGGTGAAAGGAGGATTTTTCTTCTTTATTCCTTTTCAAGATCACCTGCATTATGATGTATATTTTATGAGCAGCTTTTCACATACCTTTGTGATTATGCAATTTAATTGCTAAGATGTATCAACTTAGCACAGATCATTCCCCATTCTCAATTCTCATGCATTTGGCATATAGAATAACAAGGTCATTGCCTACAGAGACAACCAATTCCATTTTATTTTTACAAAGCTAAGATATGAACCATCTGCAAAATCCATCCACACCTGTAGGGGACATGCCAAGAGATAGAGAACTGCTATCTGTGGCTTACATCTGTACCTAATCCAAACATTGTGAGACCAAAAGATGTATTGCAAGAAGCTTTGGCCATGATGGAAAGTTTAGCAAAAAACTATTTATATAAATGTGATCAGTTGAAGTCAATTTGTCAAGATCTTATAGCAAGATGTTTTTTGGTAGTAGGCTCATTGCAAAAGTCTTAAAATAGCCATGCAAGGCACCAATAAAAAGGAGAATAGGTCCACACATAGGAGAGATGGTAGGAGTCTGAATAAAAATAAAAGATTCCACAAGCTGCCAGCAAACAAAAGAAAAACTCATGCTAAAGCTGAAGTTAATGCAAGAGGAAGCTGGTATAAATGAAGAAAGCTCACACATTATAAAAGTAGAGATTACTATAGCATTGAACTGTAGGTCCATGGCTTTAGCACAAAGAAGACTTCCACACTTGCAGCAAAAGACACCTTCCAGTCAAGAACACACCAAGATCAGAGAAAGCCATAAAAAGCTTAGACCCATGGCAAAAGAGAGCCATCAAAGCCATGATGAAAGAGGATGTTTGAGATAGAATAGGGGATGTCCATACTATAATAAAAAAATGCAATGGCAAAGAAGGCATGTGAAATGTAGGAGGCATGAAGAAAATAGCCTACGCATTCAAAAAGGAAACCCCAAGCTAGGCCTCACACGATTGAAGGAAGTCAATGACATCATGAAGGATGAAGGAGCAAGTAAACAAGGAAAGCATGCAGATTCAAAGAACATATGCATGCTAAAACAAAGAGAATTCATATAAGTTACCATTCACAAGAAATATACATGCATGTACTTGGTCTTATTGAAGAGTTTCATGAATAAGGAGTGACCATGGTAGAGGAGTCATAGATTTGCTAGGCTATAATGTAGAGCAGTCACACAAAGACATATATCCCACATTTCCCATATTGTGGGCATTTTAAAAAAAAAATACCATTACACACATATTACTTAATGTCAAAAAGACACTGTCTTTTGAAAAGGCAGTGCCCATGTGGTGGACCCTAACCCAGTCGCTTATAGCTGGTGCAAAAATTAAACAAGTTTTGATCAACATGGAAAATAGAAATAGTGTCAGAAAAGTGAAGAATCTGGGAAGGCACCATGTTGCCACCGAAAAATGAGAATGTTTTTCGGTAGCAACGTAGTGACTTGCCAAAAAACCTAAGAATCCAACGAGATGGAGGTGAGACTAGGCTAAAAATCTGACAATGAACCAGAAACCACCAAGTGGCATCATGTGGAAGAGTAGAGGTCATTTGGAAAGATGGCCAAAATCTGGTGGTCACCAAGTTGCCACCAAAAAAGTTGAGAAATTTTGGCTAGCGACATGGCAACCTATCGAAAAATCCAAGAATCTGGCGAGGAGCTGAATGAGATGTGGGTCTCAGCTGAATGCATCAGCACAAACCAAAGGATAAAAAGTGGCAACCGAGAAGTGATGTGGCAAGCAAGATTCAATGATGCACCAAATCATGCCATGTGGCAGATCTGATAGCATTCATTATGTCACTAAGGTGAAGTTGCACGTTAGTTAACATAGTGACATAGTGACCATGATGTGGTGTGCTGACATGGTGGTGAGTAGGATGAATCAGGTGATGCCATGTGGGACCCACTATACAGGCTCGAGCAAATCAAAAGATGACATGTGGCGAGGTCGATCAACCAAGTTTGACCCACATTGAGAAGGTAGGAAAATTTAAAGGTTTCAAATATAAATTTTATTTTTATATTCTTGTTTCACATGCAAGTAGATCTTTAAATAAAGTTTGAACTTTAATATAGTCCAAACTTTATAAAAGGTTTAAATATTTGTGCAATATTGCCATGGAGCCATGAACATAGGTATAATCTTAAGAGGGCCATAACAGGGACATTATTTTATCGAAAATGGCTGCTCCAATATACCACCAGAGTCAAGAAAATCTAAAATTTCTAAATATGAAATTAGATTGTGCACAGGTGTTCACTGGTTTGTGCTATAGGCTAGTTTGTGTTTCCTGGGGCTTTCTCAATGGAATGAGAAAATTTGTTCATGGAGCATCAGAATTGGTTAAAGGGTAGTTCGAAAGGGTTGTTGGGATCTGAATGTGAAGAAAATAAACTTTCAATAGTTTTCTTACATTCTAGAAGTTACATTGAACTAATTTTCACTTTTTACCGTGAATCCTTTTTAACACCAAAATTAGTTATGTTCTTTCATCATTACATTTTCAGATATTTTATACTTCTGAGGCCAAATGATGGGATTTTGATATTCAATTGAAGAGAGAAGGTAGAGAGAGTCTTTTGATGGCAAAGAGAGGAAATTTCAAGTGGACAGATGTCGAATGCAGAGAAAATATGGGAATTCTTTTGTCCTATATCAATCTCTTTATTCCTAATTGTATAGGTTCTAGTTTTTGGAGAAAAAACTAGTCACTGTTGTGATACCATGTTTTGGATCCAGTTTTGATGTGTTCCCATACTGTGATACCACATATTTTTCAGCAAATCTCTTTTGTGTGAATAGCATTAGTTCAAATATGTTAGGTGTTTTCATGTTTTGATTGCATGCATTTGATTGTATTGTTTCAAGGAAATGAATACAAAGGAGTTAGAATTTCATTAGTTTCATTCTGATTCTCATCTCCAGTCTTAGTGAATTTTCAATGTTTTATGATCTTTAAACAAAGAGCTTAGGTCATAGTTTTAGTCCCTTAAGGCTATATGTTGTTTTATTGTTGCTTTTGACTCAAGGAGTTATGTAAATGCTTCAAGGAATCAACAAGGTTACAAGTTTATTGAGAAGGCTATCATGTAAGAATGAGATTTAGATTGAACATGGATGTCTATTTACAAGGTAAATGGATAGATTGTATATCTAAAGATACAAATATGTCTTATATATTTATATGTATGTGATTAATTCATGGAATTACCCAATAGATAAGGTACTGATAATTTATAGGATCACTTGTACATGCTATTGCATATTTGGGGTTTTGTTGAATTCAAAATCTTTTAATCAAATCAGTTTAATTTTTCATGTTTTATAGTGGGTTGAAAAGAATTAACCCTCACTCAACTTATGAGATTCATAGATTTACATTTAGCTGATGTAGATCTATGTCATTTCATGAGTTATTAGGAGATATAAGGGTTTTCATTTGCAGTAAATAAGTTCAGATTTATGTTTTAAATGCACTGGTACCATATCTCAAAACCTCAAGGTTAACCTGCTTAGGTCTTGTAGAGCCTGAAGGGAAGAAGGGTCAAGACTTATAGTTGGCCCAAGACTACCGTTAGGTGCATTCATCATGGGAATTTGCTAGCCTTAGATGCATTTGTCTAGTTTCTTAGTTGTTTGTAAAACTGTTAAATCAAGAGCCAACAGGGGTAATGATGGAGGTGCAATTTTTCTCCTCTTTGTTTACAAGGGTCAACATTCTAATAATCTGATGGAGGCCCTAGCTATTAAAGTTTCTATTGAGCATGGCTATTCATTGGGGTGGTGGAAGATCATCTGTGAGTCTGGCTCTCAAATTGTTGTGGATATGCTAAATAACCAGAGGTTGGATGATGATAGTTGGCAACTTGCCTCTATGGCATAACAAATTCTTAGTCTCTATAGCTCCTTGGACTATATCTCCTTTCATCATATCCCTCATGAATGGAACATAGTGACAGATTATTTGGCAAAGTGAGCTTCAGAGAATGTGGGTAGATGAGTCATTAATGGTAGGGATGAGTTACCTTTTGAGTATTGTGAGATCATTGATCATATGTTACTAGAGGATAAAAGTATGTAATGTTGTTTTGGGCCTTCAGCTTTTGTTTTTTATCTTTCTATGTTGATCAAATACCCTAATAATGTTACATTGTCAAACTTATGATAAGAAAGAGTTCTATTTGAATTCTGAGTTAAAGAAACATAATTACCAACATTGTTTTGCTATCCTAACTATTGAGCAAACACTCCATGATCCTTACAATATTCCCATTATTAATAACACACTCCATAGTATCCACAAGTTGGGGATGTGCATCTCTCTAAGGAAAAGGGTTAGGGTCTAAAGTGAGTGAATGAGATATAGAATAAAAATTAGGGTTTCTTTCCCCATTGTTGAAATTGGAAAGAAACCTCAAATGATTCGATTATCTTGGGTTATGAAATTAGCGACATAATGGGTTCACGGAGTGTAATTGCTAGGGTTTCCTTGGCATGCCATCATATTTCCATGATTCTTGTGATTTGTGATTTTTGTTAGGCTTTCCATCATTGCTTTCCCTTATCATTTAGGCAAGTTGAGACAAATTATGGTGAAAATAGTCATCCTTGGTAATTACTTAGCTAAAACTTTCTACATGTATCAGCATCTTGAAGAAATGCATCTGCACCATTCATATGACCATCATGGATTTTAAGGAATAGAATAAAGACAATGAGTGGCCAATACCTATTGCCATGCATAATTCTTGTATTTGTATAACCATATATCCTAAAAAACTCAGATTTTATTTGATAAACTACCTTTTCACTATTAGCTATTCTAAGTCTTTGAAAGCTAAAGAAATAATTAAATTTTGAATCCTATGCTTCCTCCCATCCTTGATCTGAAATTTACAACATAGGAAAATTAATGTACTATTAAAACCCTAAAATCAATTTATGCCAATACTTTGACAACATATGTAATGTTAATGATTTGAAAACATCAAAATTATATATATATATATATATATATATATATATATATATATATATATATATATATATATATATATATATATAGATATATATAAGAAAATCTTAGAAGAATAGAATAAATAATTCATGTAAAAAAAAAAACATAAAATCATGACAGATATATATGAGTAAGAATCTAAATACAAATAGTAAAATACAAATGAGTCTTATACAATCAATTTAGAGTTAAGGTTTTTGGTATAATTAGTGCAAGACTTGTAAATGATATGAGGGTTCAATTTAGAATTATTGTTCAATTGAGGATAGAATTATGCTTATGATTAAAAATATTAGGGTTAGTGTTTAGTCATAATAGGCTTCCAATATGCTCGGTTACTAAGACAACATAATCAACTCGTAAATAGCTCGGTGGCATATTTTCCTAGTATAGGTTAAATTTTTTCAGGTTTCAAGGAAGATAAGTTTAAGTATGGGTGACTTACACAATGAAATCAAACAATAGGAGAATTAAATAGAGTTGCAAAGCTAAATAACAATTCTTCAAATAAACATACAAAGATTTATGTTTTAATTTATTAAAATTTACTATTAGAATTTTTTTTAACATAAATGGTTCCATTTATTGGAGTATAAAATATGGTAGAAGATAGAGTTCCCACGGTTGGTAATAAATATAAAATTACATTATATAGTATATATAAATTATTAAACCTATAAATTAATATAAAATATAGTATAAGATCATGTTTTTGTGGTTGAGAATAAACATAAAATTAGATTACATAATAGATGGAAATTATTAAACTTACTTCTAAGCTTACAAATTTGATTTATAATGTGATCATTATGTATATGAAAATAATTTCATTGGGATGACATGTACATATATATAGAGCTATATCATGATTTCATGACATTATATAGACTAAAGATATATATTCCTCCTACCACTCATAAACTTCAAATACTAAACCTATATTCCTCTTATCACACAATTACTATAAAAAAGATCAAGAAGGGAGGGATCTAGGAACAAGAGATAAAAGCTTCAAGATTATAGATCTAATTGGGTTATAATCATATTGATCGTTGCATTTCATTTTTATGCTAGGAAAAATGGTGCTCAATCAGGAATCTAATGATGTGGCTATGATCTCTGATTCCACATTTATCAACATATCAACAAAATCCAATACTAACACATCACCACAAAGTTCCATAGGCTCCATGTTGGATGAATCATCACTTTTCATTAAAGAAAGCATGAAGGACATAACAGGTGAATTTTAAGAAGCCTGTCAAAACATCATTGAGAAATTAAGGAAGGAATGCATAAACCTTGACCTTTTGGAAGACCATAATTTAGAGGTGCTTCATGATGCAAAGGACATATGTAATTTGACTACCTCAATAATGAATGTATTTTATAATAATACAAAAGAGAGAAATTATGGCACGCTTTATGGATTGGAGGGGATAAAGTATTTAAAGAAGACATTTATTAGCTACTTGAATGAAGTGTGGAGGCCATGATCATTGGATACTTATTCTTCCAATCACCAACACTAGGATGATGTGAACATGTATATAGCTTGTATTCAAACCTCTATATACATAGTGTTTGTTTGCATGATTCTCCATACACTTCCCTGAATATAAATATTATCTCTATCATTTGATGGTTGTTATAAAACCATGTTGTATTGTTTATACTTTATGCATTTGTACATGCAACTTCGATATGTGCTATATACATTTTAGTGAACTTACATATAATGTCTATATGGATCATTGTTTTAAAACCATGTTGTACTATTTATACTCCATACAATTGTAATGGTGACGTTGTACTCTCCCATAGAGCTCATATCCATTGTATTTTCTTTTTGGATGCATCTACTCTTGCAATTGTAATGGGATCATATTGAGTATAGGTTTTAATAAGAATAATTTAAAATTCATTTACACATCATGCAACTCCTTAACTAAATATTAATTTAAACAATCATTCTACACATATAAATAACATAAACTCATGGAATATTGAAATAAACATTGTATCTCATTCATACATCATATTATATATATGTGATACATACAATAATATGAGTTATATTAACTTTGATAAACTATTGTACTTGACTTTATAGGCCATGTATAGAAATATCACACATATATTATATAAAATAATATTAGTGATGTGAATTAAAAATATATATAAGCAATACATTTATATGACTATTAGGTTCCATTTATCATATCACAAAAGTGTCACTCATAGTGAGATCATTATATTTAAACTAAAAATATAGATCATCAATATAATTGTAGTATTGTTAGATGCCAAATAGGAATTCATCATATGAAAAATGTGTCTTCAATAGTGGGATAAAAAAATATTGACAATGTTAATTATTTAGAGTGAAGCTCCAACTATAAATGGTGCAAAGTGTTCCTAGACTTATATCCACTCAAACATAGATTATGAATTTGGAATTTACATAAATATCAAGAGCATGCCAAATGGTAAGGCCATTAACATTAGATATTCTAGAGGAGTTGTTAACAATGTTGATTGTTTAAGTCTATGTTATATTCCACTAGTGATTTCTCTGAAGTGTTCCCAAATATGTATCTAAGTAAGCATAGACTATAACTCCAACTTTTGCAGATAAACTAGAGGTCTTGCAAATAATGGATCCATTAACAATAGGTGCTACGAAATTATTGTACAATGGTAATGCAACTCTAGCACCAATAGTACAAGTATTCCCAATCAAACAAATTGAAAATGATCTTGAAGATACTTTGGGATATAGGCTATACATATCCTATGGCATTCACAAACATCATGGAATACTACCAAAGAAATATAACAAATATATATTATCTGAAGACATCAAAGTTTGAACAATTGTTCATTTACTAGAATATAGTTGTTCAAAATTGACCAAAATGCGATGAGTGCATAATTGTACCTTATTTTTTAGAAGAGCTATTTTATTGTGTTTACAACTATCTAATTTACAAACTCTTACATCTAAATATGTAGGTGGATCATAATAATGGAGCTAGAGATTGTTCACATAGAACATGTGACTATTGGGATCCCAACTGATTTAGATATAGACAATGCTGATAAGAAAGTTTTACACATGGTAGTCACCACATCATCAAAGTAAAAAATAGGAGTCCCTCCTACAAAAACAACCATACACAAGCCACCTAGACTCCTAGGTATAGTGATCCCTAAGGTAAACAATTAAATGCCCACCATATTGATGCCTATTAAAGATTTAAATCCATATCAAACAATGTGTCATATAAAGGCTCGTGTAGCTAAAAAGAAATATATGCACCATTATGTCAAGGATAATAAAGCTGGCCAAGTGTTTAGTTTTGATGTAGTAGATAATGAAGGTACTAAAACTCAAATCACCTGCTTTAATGACATAGAAAGCATCCATTATGATAATATACAAGTTTGATCTATCTACACAATAGCTCGTGATACTGTGAAAAGTGCTAATAGATTTTATAATAAGCTCAATAGTGGAATAGAGATAACCTTGATGTCAGATTCAAAAGTATCCTCTTGTGAAGATGATCCATCTATCCCTATGCACCAAATCACTTTTACACCAATTGATAAAATTATCTAGATGCCAACCAATATGGATGTTGATCTTCTTGGAATTTTTTTCCATGAACAAGAAACCTTAACAATTAAAAGAAAAGATGGAAAAGAAGTCCCTAGGTGTACAATCACTATGTTGGACATGTCTCATACTACAATAGATATCACATTTTGGGGTACAACTGCTGAGCAAGAAGGTGTAGATCTTCAACAAAATAATTAATTCCAAGAAACTATAGTTCTTGCTATAAAAAATGGAAGAACATCTAAATTTAATGGAAGGGTTATCACTACCCTAAGTAACACATCTTTGCTTATAAACCCTGTAGTCCCAAAAATTGAACAATTGAAGCACTAGTATGGGGAAAATGTCACCAACCTCCACACAGCCTCAAGACAACTCAATCCTGCATTGTTTCCAACTACACAAATGACAATTAGTGATATTAAACAACATGGATTGACAGAATATCAACAATTCCAGTGCATTTTGAAGGAAACACTAATATTTCTCAATAAAGAGAAATTTTGTTACTCAGCTTGTCCTAGAATAGTTAACAATAACCAGTGCAACAAAGGACTAGATAAAGAAAATGATACAAAGTGGTATTGCCCAAAACATGAACAAGTTTTCACTCAATGCAATTACAAGTACATAGCTCAGCTAAAATTATAAGATCATACAGGTGAAATAAGGGCTTCTACCTTCGATGAGGCTAGGACACAATTGATGGGCATGTCAGTAGAAGTTTTGTACAACCTTCAATTTGATGAAACTGCTGATAAGAGTATAGAAAAATGTATAAGAGATGTTCAACGTAAAAAATATGTATTCACAATCACATTTGCACATGAGATGTATAATGATGAAGAACACATAGAGGCAACTATTATAAAGGTATCTCCAATAGATTTCACATTAGAGAGCAATACATTGATCAAAAGGATTGCAAATATGTGTACTACTCAGCCACTCAACCAAGAAGCCTAGTAGATCACACCATCCAAAGAAAAAAGGACACAAGGGAAAATGCAAAGGTGTACTCCAATGCTATCATGTGTATATTAAGCATATGTGTGAAAAAAATATTTCCATGTATATATTAAGCATATCTACAAAAAATTGGATTAGAAATGTACATGGAACAAGTATATAATGGTAACATCAACATAATGTATTGTGAAGAAGAATATCATGTATTCTTTATATTAAAATAGAACTCTACATGATGTTGGGCCAAAGTCAATATCAACATAATATGCTTATATATGCATATAGTACACAATGGATTCTACACAAAAGATGGTATATGCACATACTGCTGATTTATATGAAATATCAAGATAGTGGTCTTATAAATGAATACAATGTACTCTATAAAGGAAAATAGAATACCTATCCTATCTTGATGTTAAGAAAAGGTAAGGCAAACATAATCTATACAATCCATAGTTCCATGACCATACATTTCCACTCTAGTAACTATGTATCACTAAACACTAAAATTATCATGTTGTATCTTGTAAGACACTAAATAACAAGAGGAAATGCTCTTATAGATAACAAGCATTAATACTAAATCTCAAATTATTAGGTAGTCCATGATACAAGTGTAAGAATTCTCCATAAGGCACACAATAAGCTCATTTTATGATATTTGAAATTGCCAAGACATACGTAGTAGATATTGATGTGCTTATAATATCAGGTACACTACATGTTGCTAAGTTTAGACATTATTACTCTAACAAATGTGAATCAATGAACATTTCAAACATACTTTTATATCTTTTCATTGACTAATTAACATAAGTAATTTTTTTTCTATAGATGGAAAATATTAATATAGAAGGAAGTGAATTGACATCAAATCAACTGCCACAAAAGATATAGAAAGCTAATGAAAGGAACCGAGCTTATTATGCTCAACACAAAGAAGAGATCAAAATGTAGAAAGAAAGAAAGAATACAACAAAAACAATCTAATCTTAAACATGGGGCTTAGATACCTCTTCCAATAAGTGACACACAAATTAAGGAAATGCACAAAGGTCCTGAACAAGATGATGCTCAAAGGTTACAACATCGTAAACATAGTCATAACTACTACATCCACCACAAAGAAGAATTGGCTAGGAAAAATGACACATGGTACAAATAGAATCAACCAATAGAATCTAAAGGTCTAATGGAAAATTTCATGCCTCCAAGTGTATCATTTAGTAGTAATTCTAAGTTCACACTCACAATGGAAAATTTCCAATGCTAGTTAGATGCACTTTCTCAACAACATACATGCACCACATGTAAGGAATGATACCCAAGAATAAATGTATACCTCTCACATAAGAATGTTATATGTAAGAGGTGTTCTAATGAGAAGGGTATTCACAGGTTCTTAGTACTCAACAAAATGGACCTAGGTGACCAACCAATTGTACTAAAAAGGCTAACCCAGGTAGAAGGGATGTTGATTGCTATGATGGCTCCAATATTACAAGTAAAACATGCCATGAGTGGCTAGTATAAATATAGTGGACATACAATCATCTTTCCACAAGATATTCAAACCATTACCAAGATATTACCACGATGAGTCGATGAGCTAGATATTTTAATAGTACACAAAGAACACACATATGATTTTTATGTGAAAAGAAGCCATGTTAGAGATGCACTAAAATAAATATTATAGAATGATCCATATTATCATGATGTCATTGTAAGTGAAGAAAATTTATCTCAACTTCTTGATGAAAATACAGATATATCAAGATCACTATACATAGTTGACATAGAAAATGAGATGACTACAATAGCTGATCAAATAGAACTGGATGATATTGAGGATGAACTGATTCCAATTCAAACCTCCTCACTTATGCCTAAGTTTCCAATTAAGCAACATGAACTAGACAGTTTGAAAAGGTAGCTTAATCTATAAGATGTTGCAAAAGACATCATATATTGGCCTAACATAGATTCATCTCCTATAAATGAGTATAATACTGAGGGACTACTAATTTAGCATTTCCAACCCTATTCCCTAATGGTGTTGTAGTTCCATTGCAACCACAAATATGAAGAGTATACATACATGAATATGCAATCCATTTAATAAAGTTCCAAGACCAAAGGTTTGGAAGGCACCCAAGATTATGATATTTCCTTCACAATATGATGATGTGTCATTGTACTCAAAGCCTAGGTACAATTTTTTTGGAAAAGAATGCTAAAGAAAACATCCCAATGACTATAGAAGATCTATCTGCACATCTAAAACAACTCACAGATTCAGAGTTGGTAGAAGAAATTATGCCATTTTGGAAGAAATGTTGTGTAGACCTGATAGATATGATCAACCAACTTGGACCACCTACCCTGTTCTTTATATTGAGTGCTATAGATATGAAATAGCCAAATTTACAAATATTATTAAAGGACAACATAAATATAGGTATGAAAAAAAATAAACAACAATCATAAAATGTCATTAATAATTCACATATTGTTGCACTATACCTACAACAAAGGTTCACAATATTTTGCAAAGAAGTGATTGAAAAGCTCCTTGGTGCAATAGATTGTGGTATAGAATTGAATGGTAACATCGAGGAACTAGACACATACATGGATTTATCTAGATGCCAAATGCACCAAATATGGATACATTGGATTCGAAAAACAACATGGAAGTTGAACAAGTTAGAAATTCTTTTGATGTGTTTATTACTGCCTAGAATCTGTGAGATGCATGCCTTCACAATAATATGGTATATCATTCTCCCTCAGGTGATCCTTGTCTTCTAAACATAGCTGAGATCTTTGCTGCAAATATTTCTCATGACTATAAAGAATTGGTATATTGAGTTCAAAGACACACAAAATGTACTGAGCTTACATGTCTACACAAGAAAGGAAACAAAGTCATCTATATATATAAAGCCCCTTGGAAGGAGAAAAATGTGTCCACATTATCACAAGATGAAACTTGAAAAGTACCATATGAACCTGTAAGAAATGATGATAGGTTAAATATACATAATGCAATGATGCTATCGATTTGGAGATCAAACATAGATTGCCAACTTGTCCTCTCACAGACACTCATCTTGAAATATATTGCTAAATATGTGGCAGAGGTAGAAAAATGATTTGAGACATGTACTAAAATGCTCAAAATAATATCTATAACATAGAAGCTAGATGACTCAGCCATGTCTACATATTTGAAGTTATTGTTAAACATGATATTGGAGCATAAAAAAATGTCATATGTTACAAAAACTATCACTCATTTGCAGTCGAGAGTTTGTAGCATTAAATGTTGTATCGAAAGTGCTTCATTGAGTAATAAATGAGCTAGGAAATGTTCAAATTCAACCTAGTTACCTACATTCCTGCATGAATCACCCTTTTGAACTTGAAACAATGAGCTTAATTGAATCTACAAGATCTTACTCATATGTTACAAATAAAAAGCGATGTAAATGGAAAGCACGAGAAAAGATAGCTATTGTAAATGCTTTACCAAAATTTTATAAAATACTACATATCAAATCTGAACATTTTGAAACATTCTGTTGGGGTAAGTTACTCTTATATACGAATTTTCGTAATATAGAAGTAGAGATAGGACTCACAAAAGAACAAATAGTCAACAATTGGTATCAAATGAATACTATAGGTTACATTGTGTGGCATGTAAGTCTTGCCAATGATGTTGGGAACAACCCTAAGGAAGAAGATGATAATGAAGAAGAAAATGAAGGTAATCAAGATACAAATGATGTGTTTGGTGCATGCAAATGGGAACTTCTCTCAAAAATGGGACCATTATGTACTATGGTACTCGATGAATTAAATATGCTTGAAAGGTGTGAATTTGACATAAAAAACAATTGGGACTATAGTACTATCCCACCATTTTGACATGCAAATGCAAAAAAATTCATATTTTACAATAATACTAATGGTTATTTTAATACCATATTGATGGTGTCCACCAATCCCAAGGATATATTGTCTCCTAAGCAAAGACTAGCACTTTGAATAATTATGGAGCATGACCACAATCAATCACATGAACCATTAAATATGATTGTGCAAGGCACAATAGGCATAGGAAAATCATATCTCATTGCATCCATAAAATAAATGTTCAACAAGAAGGCACACCAAAAAGGGGTACAATTACTCCTATTAGCTCCCATGGGCATTGTTTCATTCAATATAGATGGTACAACTATACATTCAAAGCTTAGGATTCCTATTAAGGATATGCAAATGCTACAAGGTCAAGCATTAATAGCATTCCAAGAAGAATTAAAATATATTAAGTACATTATTATTGATGAAATGAGCTTCTTGGGTCTAAAACTCCTACTAAAAATTGATACCGGATTACAAGAGGCTTTTCCTCATCGACAACATGTCCATTTTGGTGGAGTATCAATTATTCTATTCAACGACCTTGCAGAACTACCCCCTCTCATGGACAAACCAATGTATACATCCAATTCAAGTTCTAAGTTAATTTGGGAGTAGTTCACTATAGTTGTTAACTTACATAGACTATCTTCCGACAACAAGGTGAAACTACCACACAAGCATAATTCTGTCAGCTTTTACACAATATATGAGAAGCAAACACTACACAAAATGATTGGGAAATCCTAATAAGTCATACAAACAACCACTTATGCACAGATGAAAATGATGAATTTAATAGGTCAATATATCTACATGTGCTACAAATGATGCAGTAAAGCTACATAATAAGAGAATGCTAAAATCATTAAATTGTCCAATTGCCACAAGAAGACCAATAATTTCTAGATGCAAAGATAAGAGTGAGGTGTATGACAAATAATTACAAAAAAATTGACTCCTCTGTATAGGACAATATGTCATTCTTACAATAAACATTTTGATAGAATTAGGACTTGTCAATGGAGCAATTCGTGAAATCATAGATATTATCTATAGAATAGGCACCAAGCCACCAGACGTACCCATGTATGTTGTTATACATTTTGAAAACTACAATGGACCACCATGGAATCAAGATGAACCAAATTTTTTTCTAATAGTGCCAATCACATTAGGCAGTCAAAGACAACTACCATTCACCATGTCATGGGCTATCACAATACACAAATCCCAAGGACTCATGCTACAAAAAGCAATGGTTGATATTAGTGGAATTGAGAGACAAGGACTTACTTTTACAACTATATCTAGAGTAAAAACAATGGATAGTCTTCGTATCCAACTAGCCTTCACTTTTGAAAGGTACTAAAAAATGAAAAGCAATCCATATACCATTATACATAAGAAGGAAGAGGACTACCTATATCAAATGACTCTTCAAAAAAAGCATTTGTATTTTGAAAGCCTATATCCTTAAGCATCTCACTCTAGGAATTGCTACTTGAACAAATGTGTGATCAACAACAACAAGGAAACAAACATCATCATAATATTTTTCCAGTAATAACACTGGAATCCATAATCTCTTCTTCATGGATTATTTGAAATCCTCAGAGTAACTAATAATAATTGACTCAAAATTTTCACCTAATTATTCAATGAACTCTCCTATTTGAATTGCTACAGAATTATTTGTCTTTCATGCAATAGTACCAAATGTAGGAAATGTGTTTTGAAAATAAAACAAGATACATACCGAAATAGCTCTAAATTTATATTGAGCACTCTCTATTTTCCTTATTGCTCCTAGGTTTTCAATCAATTGTTGTAGATACAGCTCAGCTAGATCATATGTATGATCCTTCTTCACAATATTGTAGCCCATATTCACTACAATGTAGGGTACACTATTCAATCTACTTGATTGATAAAACTTATGTGAAATTATCCTCACTACAAAAGCTATCAAAGGATTTGTGATAGTAGCAATGGACATTCCTCTCTTGTTCTACACAGTCCCTATGTTCTTTTCAATAGCTTCTTTGGACTCATTTCTCATAGCCTTTGGCTAGTCTAGGGTTGGATACTCTATTACCTTATGGATTATCCTCTTTGTTATTTTAATTGGTCCATTATCTAACCATATCAAGCTATCATGACTTCTACTCAAAATAATCCTAATCCACTCAATTTTGAAAATTTTAGGGAAATCTAGGGCATGAGTTAACCCTTTCTTTTCTACAATCTTGAATTCATCCCTCAACTCACCATTTTCACATAGGTTTCCATATGCTTCTATAATCTCCATGTCACCAATACTACTAATCTTACAATTATAACACTTCCTAACATCTTGAATCATTAAAACCTTTGGTGGTATCATAGACATGCACCTGAGGGATCTTGTTTGTATCCTATGTCTAGAATGGCATTGAAAATAGGTTGTTTTACCTCATTGCTAACCAATCCTCTTTATCTTTTGCTTTTTAAGAACTAGATGCCATTTTGTAAATCTAGGGTTTACAAAATTTGAAACAACATAACTCAGTACACAATAAATACGTTATAAATCTTGATGAAATGATGTCACACAACTACTTAAATATCTCATAAGTTCTTCTCTAGATCACCTCTAGCTCTTCTTTCTCTCTCTCAAATTCAAATGATGTTAAATGCGTAAAAATTAATCAAATACCCCTTTAAAATGCTTCAATTAATGCCAAGTGCTTACATAGTTGTAACCTCAACATCTACTGATTTATGGCTCACTCAGCATCCACTTGTCATTCCACTCATTCATTAACCATTAGGATCTTGGCATCTACTATCCAATCTATTAGCTTAGCATTCACTAGAATTTTACTCAGCAACCATAGGAAACTTTTCATGCTACATAGTAACATGAAAGTTTGACAAAACATAAAGATTTTTCTTTGATTCCTTATAACACCATGCATCCTTATTCATGCTTATGTAATCCTTTTAGAACTAAATCCTTTGGAATTGATCTATGGTATAACTTTTGAATATCAATTCCACATACCTCTTGATTGCTTAGTTTGATGAGATGTGATCACCTAACCCATTGTGTGAAGTGATCCCTTCTCCACTTGATGTGTTTCAATCCTCCTTTCTCTTCCAAGTCTTGTTCATTTCATTTCTAAAATTTTTAATATCTCCCTTGCCTTTGTCTTTATTAAACTCACAACTTGGTGCCTTTCACCTTGTTGGATAATATCAACTAATGTGACTAGTCTTTAAATAGCTAAAACTTTTGGTTTGACTCAACTACCTTTTGTAACCACTCCTAAAGTGTGATTAATATAGCTCTTAGGAATATGTCCATACTCTTGATAGTAGTGACAACTATACCTTGTATTATAGTCTCAATGGTAAAATATTCCATTGTCCTTTACCTTTTCTTTTTTCTTTGATGACTATATTGGGTTGGATCTGCACTCAAAAGCTCTATGTCCATACTTCTCACACTTGTAACAACATCCTTCAAAAATTTGAGTGTGCATGGTCTTAGTTCTACATTCATGTGCCTAATTGCCTTTTTTTTTGCATCTATGGTAGTGACCCATGCTCTTTTGCTTAATATTTTGATTTATGGTCTTGTTCCTACACATATTTGTAGTATGTCTCTTCTTACTATGATTATGACAAGTAGGTTTGGAATTCTTACTTTTGTCACTTATTTCTTTAGCACTTTTTGATGATTCTCCTTCTTTAGTACTTGTCTATCCTAGTTTAGATGTATCATTGTTAGATCTAGGGGATCTCATCAATTGTTGAAAGTAATTTATGGCTTTACTAGGTTTATTGAAACATTAGGAAAATTCCTTTTCTCTTTTTAGGTCATTTCTCAACTATTCATTCTAACACTTTAGTGTTCTTATCTCAATTTCCTTGGCATTCAATTCATGGTTGGCATTCATCAGCTGACCCAAAGTTTCTAAATGCATGTTAGCAATCCTAGTTACCTTTGATGATCTCTCTTCCAATTTGCTAGTCAAAACTCTTTTTTCATCTTCAGTCATGACTTTTTCTTCCACTTCTTTCTTTTTCTATATGGTCACCTCACATAGTAATATGGCTAATGATTTTTGTTCTATCTTGAGATTTTTGATTTATTCAACTTGGGTTTTGTTCTTTTCTATTAGACTTGTAATTGCTACATCAAATTCATTGGAGTCTCCATTTGAAAATAGCTTAGTAGTTTCCATCTCTCTATATTGTGTGTCATTCTCCTCAATGATGATTTCCTTCCTTCTCTTCATTGACTTCTTTAGATCATCTCTTGCTTCATGCAACTAATGTAGAATATGTTGTATTTCAATTCCTTGATTCTCAATGATATTTCTTAACTTGTAGAATTCTATTTCCAAGATCTTTCCTCAAAGCTAAAAAGCTTCTCTTTCAGATAAGTAGGCTCTGATACAATTTGCTAGAATTACAATAGGAAAGGTAAAATTTGGGAGGGGGGGTTGGGTGAATCACTAATTCAAAATTTGACCCATAAAATATTCACTACACATCCATCTCACATATTCAATAAGTAAACTAAAATACCATGTAAAGCATGTACACCTAAAACATGTAAACAAATAAGAATTCACACATATGACACAAGATATGATTACCCAAAAACCATTCAATGAGAAGGTAAAACTGGAGTGGGGATAACACCCACAAATCTTCACTGCTGCAATAATAAAGTGTATCAAATGAAGGTTACAATGTTTCATCATTAACCATGATCTACCCTATGAAAATTATGCCCTTTTAAATGCTTACAAAGAATATTAGATCATACGCTATTAAAGGATTTCAACACCCTATGAAAGTGTTCCTTGTTAAAGGACTTCAACTCATGATTAAGTAAGCACCTTGTTAGAGAATATTAGTACGGTCTATTAGAACTACTCTATTAAGAGATTTAACTAATTCACCTATTTGAATGTCTCAATATTGATCCTATGATTAGAACTCTTATGCTTGATGATAGATCTTATATATCTTGTTGTGTACTTGATCCTTCTTGATTAGATGTTTGTTTGTTGTTCACTATTTTCTTCCTCCAATCTCCTTTAACTAATTCTTCAATACAATTTAGATCATAATACCTTGGTTAGCATGAATGTCCTTGTTTGCACATGAAAATCTTTCCTTCATCATACATACATTCCTTTCTCATGCTATCTTTTAAATTTTAGGTTTTTTCCTCCTTAAGAAAAGCTAGGTGATTTAGGGTTAAGAATTAGACATGTTAGAAAAGAGGTGGTTATATCCGTTATGATCACCATCCCTAACACTACTCTCTTTATTCAAGACCTAGAGGATAAATGGTTCTGGAGAAATAAAAACAATGGCTTCTCTAAACAAAGTGCTTGAGGACTCCTTTGCTACTAATAATTTTTGAAAATGCATCTGGACATATAATCTTCCACCAAATTTTTATTTTTTTATTGGTTGTGACTCATGGGAAAATCCTCACTCTCAACAACCCAACTAAACATAGGCTCAAATTGGCTAATATATGTTCCTTGTGTGAAAATAATGCTGAGCCTATTAATCATATCATGTCATATTTCCATTTCACATTTACGAGTTAGAATCTGGTGCTCAAGGGGTGTCATCTTTCTATCGTTATCCCAAAATAAATTAAGGACATAATATTATAATGGATTTTTTTGCTATTCTCCTACCCCATCTTATCTAATATTTGGAGAATTATTCTATCCATGATTTTTTGGTGTGTTAGGAAAGAAAGAAATAACATATTCTTTAAAGTCTAAAAGAGGGAAGCTAGCACCATCTAGCATCATATTCCACATCATCAAAAATAGTATTAGAGATAGTATAAATTATGTTACTTTCCCCAAGTGCATGACATTCCCCAACCTCCTTGATCTAAGGATCAAAAAAATTGGATTATAATGTTGGAAATATTCAAGATAAGATAGGTTACTGAGAGGGGAGGGGTGAATCAGTAACTTCAAAACTTTTAAGATAATTTCAGCACTCTAACCATATATACTATTCACCATTCATTCATCTAATCTATTGCATAAATGAGAGATCAAACATTCATAACACATGTACACAATGATTTTCTGACCCAGAATCCTTTCAAATAGAAAGTAAAATAGGGGTGGGGATAATACCCACAAAAATTCGTTACTGCAATATGAAGTTGGCTTGTTAAGGCTTACATTGACCACTTCTAGTGATCTGCCCTGTTAGGAGCATAAAGGACTGCTAGGTCCACCTTGTTAGAGGATTTACAAACATACACTAAAGTATGCACTCTGTTAGGAGATTTATACAAATATTGCTAAGTCTACCATATTAAAGGATTTACAAAACTGATTCACCTATTAGAATGAAACAATGGATCTACTTACTAACCTTATTTTCTAATTAGATCCTTGAAGTATAGATAACCTCTTGTGACTGATGAAACTTTACTACTCCTTGTAGACCTTGCTGAATATTCTGCTCTTCTACTGATTCACATTTATACTTCTCAAACATTAAATGTCTCTCTTGATACTTTCATCCATATGTCATACATCTTGCAAATGATATAATACATTACACATATACCATTCCAATAATTACAATTGCAAGGTCAGCTAAAACACAAGTGAACAAAATATTACTGAGTCGGCCAAACAGTAAATAACTCAGGTTCACTGAACTAACTCGATGACCTTCTAATACTTGGCATCTAGTGCATTACTTGGCATCGTCATGCACTCGGTAGAAGTGAAGGCTCGGTCCATACTAATCACTTGACATAGTTCTGAACTCGGTAACCATTAGAGACTTGGTGGATATAGTATCACTCAGAAAAAACTGAATCCTTTGTTTACCTTTCTTTTACTAGGTAAACATTATACTTTTAATACTTGGTAAACACTATGCTTCCATCACTGGATAAAAACTGCACTTCCATCACTCGGTTGACACTATGCTTCCATCACTCGGTAAGCACTACACTTCCATCTCTTAGTAAGAACTACGCTTCGATCACTTGGTCAAAAATGAGCTTCTATCACTCGGTAAAGACTACACTTCCATCACTCATTAAACACTGTGAAGCTCAGTGAACATTGTAAACTTGGTAGACACTGCTGGATTGCACATTCACTGGGTACCTATACTCAGCTCGGTTATCACTAGAATGCGTGGTGTGAACTGCAAAGCTCAGTATAAACTGCTTAAGTGATGAATGTACAAGGTAACCACTGAATGCTTAGTATACATTGTAGGCTAAGTGATGAGCTCGATAGCTATACTGATACATATAAGTGTTGTCACTAATGGCAATAATAACTTAATGCCAACAATCTCCCCCTTTGGCATTAGTGACAAAACACTTATAAGTCAAAACATATGTACACAACCTAACTGAATGAATTCAAGTTTTTTTAAAAAAAAATGATCTTTGTATAACTGTTGCATATACAAATATACTTATGTACACATGCAAACTTTATTGTGTGCTAACTCCCCCTATCACTTATAGTGATACCTTTCCTTATTTATTATGTTGAATCTCTGAATATCTCCCCCTTTTTGACAATAATTTCAAAGGCTACATATATAAAATTTATATGGCTACACCAAAGAGAGATAGAAATTCTTGATGTACCTTAAGGATGGTTGCAAAAGTACTATCCCAAGTCTACTACAAAATTTAACAGGTGGAGAGGACAATTTGAACTTCTGCTGATAATTGGATCAAGTGATCTGCCACTGAGAAGTTATGATCTTGGACCAATGTTTTGCAATGAATAATATGTTTTTGCATTGCGTCCATGATAGGAAGGATCATGTTCTAGATGTCTATGAGTGTAGACCAGATCCTTGCTTCCTCTCTCAATAGTTTTTCCTGTACATCTGCCAAATATCTGATCTTGGTGTGATGGGAGGTTGTGGAGGAGGAGTGCATCTTTAGCTTGGAGGCATTTTATTGCATATCAATGTCAATCTTATTTAACTTATCCTTTATTTCTTTGGTAAATCCAAAAACATCACAAAGTTTAGCAAAAAGTGATGCTGCATTATTAAAAGAATTTTCAAAATTTCCCAAAAATGTTGACAATTCAACTTGCTTTATTGCTATATTTTGAGTAATATGCTCTAGCACCTTATTATCAAATTTCTTTTCAACTTTCTCAATAAGTTTTCTTTCTTCGAAAGAATCCTCATTAAATTTTTGTACAACCTCTTCTAAATGAATCAAAATGTGTTGAGTAGAATCTACTTCAACACCTATAGCATCTGTAATTATATTCTTGGAATTCTCAATTATTTTGTATTCCTTATCCTTTTTAGACCTTAATTGCTTCTCCGTAGCTTTCATCTCTATGAGTTGACTAGCTAGCCTCATCTCTTTAATGGTAGCAGTATCATACTCAATCTTAGGTATGATTATCTCTGTGTCTAGGTCAAAGTCTTTATCAATTTCTTTTCCAGTGATCAAAAGTTTTAATGGATGTTTTTGTTTGACTTCTATGATGACTGGTTTGACCTTAGGAATATACATGATAGTGGATATGGAAGGGCTAGCTATAAGAATAGGATAGGACTTGAGGATTGAATGCCAATAGGAGTACTAACTGGATCAAAAATTGAATCACTTCCCAAAAATGATGATACACTTGGTATAGCAGTATCTGAACTAGTTAGATTTAAAGTAGATGTAGATAATGCTGACAAAACTATAGAAATTTTTGAAATCAAAATTATGAAACTTACTAGTACACTTATTGTTGATGAAGGAGCTGAGGATGCTAGCTCGGTAGCTGAAGAAGTAACAATCATCTCGATAGATGAAGTGCTTGGCACATCTGTTTTAGATACTTGGAGCTGGGAGGTGGCCGGTGAAGATTGAGCAATTGATGTGGCAATTGTGCTCACAATCTCACTTGCATAAGTTGTCACCATAGTGGATGTAACAGTATTTGGTGGAGAGTAAGGAAGGGATGTAATCACTTCTGTTGCAATTTTAACTAGATCTTCTTCTTCCTCATGTGCTTCTTCCTCCTTGTCTTCTTCCTCTTTTTCTTCCATAAGTGCATGCAGCTCTCCTGGAGTAACTATGATGGATAGAGTGCTATCAAAATTATCACTATCACTGATTCATCATCCTTGATCTCAACTAGATCGTCACTGGGCTTTTGCAGATGATAGATGTTCTTCCACATGTTTGTTGCATCATTTACAACATGCTCAATGTCTTTAATTAAAATTAAATATGTGTGAAATCTAATGATCATTTTACCTTCATGGTTCTTCATTGCTGTCTTTATTTCTACTCTAGTGAGATTCGGTAGAAGATTCTTTAGAGATTTCTCATATATGTCTTTGACCATTTGGGTGGCTGACTCCCATCTCGATTGCAATCTCTCCAACAATTCTTTGGAGATTTGCGAGGCAAGCTGGTCTTAGGAGTATTTCCATTTACCCATCTTATTGAGTACCAGCTCCTCAATCTGCATTTTCTCAGCATCAGTTCTTGTTTCAAATTTCAATGCCTTGAAATTTGTGATGCCAGTTCTCTCTTCTAATTGTTTAAGCCTTTCCTCAAATGTGGGTGGAGGCCTAACCAGTATAGGTTCCTGCTTGCCTTTTCTAGTTCTTCTCAAGAATACTGCAATAGGTTTTTTGTTAGGTTTGGTAATAATTACCTTACCTTTCTCCTTTGGTTGTTCCTCTTCATATTCATGTTCTTCTTTTTCTTCTTCTCCTTTTTCTTCTTCATCATCTTCTTCATCCTCACCTTTTGCCTTGGTAAGCATAAGAGGATCGGTTGCAATTTTTAATTTGGCTATCTTCCTCTTGCCTTTGCTTATGGCCTAGGGTTGCTTGATTTCAAGCTCAATTTTGGCCTTTGCCTCATCATATGTTCCAAAAATTTGTTGCCTTGGGTCTACTAGCTCATTCACCGGTGCTTCAATAATGTCCTTGGCCTCATCAATATTTACCTCATAAGGAAGAGGTTTCACGCATGCAACTCGGGGTCTGATTGCCTGAATGTATACCTTATCATAGTCAACCATAAAACATACATCATCTTTGTAGTCTTCAACTAATTTTGGTAGAATCTAGAACCTATTATTCATTCTTTCCTTGAAATCTTCAAAATAATTGTCCATGATGCTTTCAAAATTTTCACCCATTTCTGCTACAAACTCATTTATTTGATAAAGAATAGGAATATCTTTTCTCCACACTATAGTTCCTTTAGATGGAAAGAATTTTTGAATATAGAAGAATAAACAAGTCAATAAAGAACCAAATTTATAGGGATTATTCTTTGAAGTCCTTATACTCTCCATGTTTTTATTCAATTGTCTCAACAATAATTCTGACAGATCAAATTCAAGGTTTTTCTTTACAATTTTAAAGGCCAAATCCACAGCCTCACAAGGTACACTATTCAATCAACTATAGCTATAGATTTTGTGGGAAATGACATGAATGTCAAATCTTAATTTGACATCTAATATAGTGTTGACCTTTAAACCTCTACCATCCCACTCGGCTAGGGTTTTCTTCTATAACTCATCCTATCCTAGGGTTTTGGTAACCTTCACTTTGTTGAGCATAGGGAGACCCATGATTTTGTGAATCATCTTCTTTGTGATTAACACTAGCTACTCTAGCCATAGTTGCCCATTGTGCACCTAACTTAGAATATACCTAATCCACTTGTTTTAGAATCTTCTTAGCATATGCGAGATATGAGTTAAACCTTTGGTTTCAAGATGCTTATGCTCGAGTTTCAAAGAGCCATCAACACTCATTTCTTCTAGGGCATTGCCAATTTCTAGGTTTCCAATTTCTTGAGTAGAACATTTAAAATGTGTACAAATATCATTTATTATGAGTACCTTAAGTGGAATTTAAGATTGAGTGCCATTAGGGTCAAGTTATTCTGCAATGGCCGAAATAATTTTGAAGTTGGGTGCTTTCCATTTTGCACCCTTTACCAACATCTCCAAACCCCTTTTTTCCTTGGTGTTGCTACTACTCCCAGATGCCATTGCTGCTTGGTAAGTGTAAGAAAATTTTGAACAGATTTTTCGCTTTAAAAATCGCTTGAAATTGCTTGGAGTCACTTGGAATTTTCTTGAAATTTCTTAGCTCTAAAATTGTGATGAAGAATGAAATCAAATTCTGCCCTTTTGACAAAATTTTTTCCATAAGTGCTTGGTATGAAGGTAGTTGAGATGACATAGTGTTTGACAGGCTATCATTTACTTGCTTGATAGAAGCTTGCAAGTCGATAATCAAACAAAACTTTTAGTTATTCCTGACCTAGCTCGATAAGGTCTTTAACCAACTTTCCCCAATAGACGTGACTTATTAAAAGATACACTTTCTTTGATCTTTGTGTATCTGGAACACTGATTTGATCATTTTGCTTTCTTTTATTTTGGAACTGCTTGAGATATCCTTCTTTATGAATTTAATTGGAGTTGATGGAGTCACTCACTTCTTGAGTGGCATTTTCATCATTTGAACTATCTTACTCAGTAGATTTTGGAATCCACTGTTGCCTCATTTGCTTGCGAATGTTTTCAACTTTAGCTTTCTTTTCATCTTCAACTCTTCTTATATTCATGCAATTTTTAGCTATATGACTGAGTTCTATACATGTATAACATCTTACTGTTGTGTCTCTTTTTCTCAAGTGATGCCTTGAGTAGTCTTTTCCAATGTGTCCATATTCTCCACAATAATGACATCTGCACCAGGTATTGTAATCCCATCCAAAGATTGCTTTAACAAGTTGTTCAGCAAGATTGAATGATTTGGATCTACATTGGAATGCCTTGTGACCATGCTTCTTGCATTTGTGATAATTTCCTTCAAATTTTGGTTTCTCCTTGCATTCATTAGCTTTATGACCATGCTGACTGCAATTGTAGCATTTACCATTGAATTTTCCTTTTCCATTGCTCCAACATTTGTTTGATGTGTGACCTAGCTTACCATAGTGATTACAAGTAGGTATTTGATTCCTTTGGGCACCTTATTTGGAGGTTTCACCTTCTTCCTTGTAACCAAGTCTAGTTTTACCCTTTTGTCTATGAAGATTCTGCTCACTTTGTTGATTTAGTTGAGTCATATCTATTTTAGATTTCATCATTCTCTCATTGATTTTTTTTTTAGTGATCAAGTCATTTTCCAAACTTTCATTGATTCGTCTTTCGAATATCAAGTCACTTTTTAAGCTTTCATTGATTTTTCTTTCAGTGATTAAATCTTTCCTCAGGCTTTCATTCTCAGATCTCAGATTCATAATTTCTTCATTTGCATTGGATAGTTGATCTACAAGATCTTCATGCTAAAGGGATTGATTATTTCTTGCCTCTAAGTCTTCATTTGCCTTGTCTCTCTGTTCAAAAATTTCATATAGCCTGATTGATTGGATTTCTTGTTCTCTTTTAAGCTTTCTTACTTCTTCATGCAGAGAACCATTCTTTGCTAGGAGTTCCTTGATAGCCTCATTAGCTTCATCTAAAATGCTTGATGGTAAAAGGTCTTCTATCTTTTCTTCAACATACTGATGATAATTTATTTGTCTTGCAAGTTCCTTTATTCTCTTCAGGGATTGAGAAAGATGTTCCTTTGCTTCTTTGAGTTGAACCATGGCCATTTCTAGATCTAACTTTTCATTTTCAATAGCTTTGTCAAGTTTGAATATCACCATTGTCCTTGATCTTTGCTAAAGCTGTCAAGCTTTGTCCTGAGAACCAAAATGCTCTGATACCAATTTTTTTAAATATTCAAGATAAGATATGTTACTAAGAGGGGAGGGGTGAATCCGTAACTTCAAAACTTTTAAGACAATTTCAACACTTTAACCATATATACTATTCACCATTCATTCATCTAATCTATTGCATAAATGAGAGATCAAAGATTCATAACACATGTACATAGTGATTTGGTCACCCAGAAACCTTTCAAATAGAAAGTAAAATTGGGGTGGAGATGATACCCACAAAACTTTGTTACCGCAGTATGAAGTTGGCCTATTAAGGCTTGCATTGACAACTTCTAGTGATCTTCCTTGTTAGGAGCATAAAGGATTGCTAGGTCCACCTTGTTAGAGGATTTACAAACATACACTGAAGTATGTACTCTGTTAGGAGATTTATACAAAAATTGTTAAGTCTACCCTGTTAAAGGATTTACAAAACTAATTCACCTATTAGGATAAAATAGTGGATCTACTTACAAACTTTATTTTCTGATTAGATCCTTGGAGAATAGATCACCTCTTGTGACTAACGAAACTTTATTTCTCCTTGTAGACCTTGCTAAATATTCTTCTCTTCTGCTGATTCGCATTTATACTTCTAAAACATTAAATGTCTCTCTTGATACTTTCATCGATATGCCGTACATCTTGCAAATGACATAATACATTACATATATATCATTCCAATAATTATAATTGCAAGGTCGGCTAAAACACAAGTGAACAAAATATTACTAAGTTGGCCAAATAGTAAATAACTCGGGTTCATTGAATTGACTTAGTGACCTTCTGATACTCGGCATCCATTGCATTACTCAACATCGTCATGCACTCGGTAGAAGTGAAGGCTCAGTCCATACTAATCACCTGATGTAGTTCTGAACTCGATAACCATTGGAGACTTGGTGGATATAGTATCACTCGATAAAAATTGAATCCTTTGTTTACCTTTCTTTTACTCGATAAATATTATACCTTCATTACTTGGTAAACATTGCACTTCCCTCACTAGATAAACACTATGCTTCTATCACTCAGTTGACACTGTGCTTCCATCACTCGGTAAACACTATGAAGCTCGGTGAACACTGTAAACATAGTAGACACTGTTGGATTGCAAATTTACTCAGTAACTATACTCAGCTCAGTTAACACTAGAATGCTTGATGTGAACTATGAAGCTCGGTGTAAACTGCTTAAGTGATGAATGTACAAGGTAACCATCGAATGCTTAGTATACATTGTATACTGAGTGATGAGCTCAATAGCTATATTGGTATAGATAAGTTTTGTCACTAATGGAAATAATAACTTAATGCCAACATATAAAAAAATGCTTGATTGATTTCAAATGGTAGAAAATCTAGAAAAGGAAAAAATGTTGCTAGATGTTTCCTAGGAAGAGATGGTTGAAATGGAATGTTGATGGTTGATCCAAAGGAGATTTAGAAGAAGATGGAGTAGGAGGAACTATTAGTATTTGGAAAGGTGATATTATACTAGGCTTCACCAAGTGGCTTTATATAAGGTCCAATAGCTATGATGAGGCTATAGCTATGTGGTTTTGTATTAAAACTATCCAAGACATAGGAGAGGTCAAAGTTGAGCTAGAGGGTGACTCAAAGATCATTATTGACATTCTTTTAAATAAACTCAATTTCCTAGGATTTATTTCCCCTATAATGGAATATTACAAAAGACGAATCTCAAGTTTTAACAATATTATAATCAAACACACCCTTAGAGAAGTGAATAAAGTTGTAGATTGCATAGCTACAATGGGGATAAACCATGAAGAATGGAAGATGATGACTAGGATGGAGGGGATGCCAGAGTTAAATAAAATTATTTTAAAATATTACAAAAAAAAAATGGTATGTGGTAAAAGCTTTAGAAACACTAGATGGATGACGAAGAATCATAGTCAGCCGAATGTTGGTCACATGATCATGAAAGGTAACAATACTATTGTAATGTGTTTGAATGTGATTTGTCATTATCAAAATAATGAGGAGTTAACCCTCATAAAAATGGAAAGGATGATCCATATTATTTTAATAATAGACTTGTATCATGTGAATCTTAACTAATAGCTATTATTTTTATTCCGCAACATGGTTAATTATTTTTGTGTTGGATATTTAAGGTACTAAGTTGGAAAGTACCACACTCCACTATGACGGTCTATGTTGCATGTCAACTTGATTTACTTCATCAAACTCATCAAAATCAGGGAAGGATCCTAGTGTGTGAGAAAGTATAGGGCTAGAAATGAGGGAAAGATTTATGACAAGATCTTTTTAACTCCTAAGGATCATTATTTTCATCACCCTTATTGGGAAACATAAAGTTACACTTGACATTATAAGTCTCTTCATAACATCCTTAGACCTTAGGTTGCTAAGAAAGCATCCAGGATGAACATAGTTACAAATAGAGGTTTAGTCAATCTTATCTTGGGCCCATAGTAAGATAATCAACTATATGAGAAGGAAAAATCATGGGTGGCCCACTAAAACATGTCAAACCAAGAAACAACAAAGAATTGGAGTAGAATAAGGATATATGGGTTTAAATTTTTAACAAGGGATTACATCCTTATATCATGGCTATAAAAGGTGACAATATCACCATTTCAACTAAGTTTTCTAACTCATAGAACAAGGATTAGGTGGAGATAGGAAGTAACAATTATTTTGTGATGCCAAAGTTGATTGGTGGAGCAATGAGCCTAGATTGTTTTGGTGTGAAAATTGAAGAGAAAGATATGTTGGATTATAGAAAATTGAGGCATTAATTCTTTGAAGGAATGGAAGAACCTATTAGAGTTAGTTTTGCAAATGAGTATGATAGGATTTTCCTTCCTAGTTCCTTTGGAGCCATTTTTTATGGGTTAACTGAGTATGCACTGTTGAAGGTTAGTACATGAGCTACCATGGATATCATTTCCCCTTTCTTACCATGTTGCATCATTGAGAAAAAGTGAACATCCCTTTCTTCCTGTATTCCTCTTTATTCAACAACATTATCCTAGGCTAAAACTGTCCCATCAATCAAGGGCTCATTTATGTCCTCAATCATGTTTGTGCTCCCCATCTAGGATTTTCTAGATGTCTCCCACCCATTGTTAAGCATGTTTCTCCTAAAGGGCCTAAGCCCTTGAAGGTTATAGAAGAAATAAGCTAAGAAAAAACCCCTATAGAACCACCCCAAATCATAGAAATCTCTCAGCCCCCAAGCCCAATAAGCCTACCATTTCCATGGATCGATCCATTTTTATTGAAGCACCCAAAACATGTAACAATGCCTATGCTTAGTCTAGCCTTGCAAGCAACCTTTAAAAAGGAAA
Source organism: Cupressus sempervirens (assembly GCA_028749045.1). Lineage (NCBI taxonomy): Eukaryota > Viridiplantae > Streptophyta > Pinopsida > Cupressales > Cupressaceae > Cupressus > Cupressus sempervirens. The sequence goes on along the minus strand of CM053792.1, from coordinate 400,657,135 downwards.
ATGGAGGATGGCATTATTGACATCAAAAATAATGAAGGGGATGATTTTTTTGATTTTGAGATGGACGATAGGGACATGGACTCTAAAAATCAAAAGGGTAATACTAATTTTGGGGAAAGATCTGTAAGACTTGAAAATAATACACAGAAGAGCAAGATTACCACAATTCTCAAATAGAAGAAGATTGAGGTTTCTCCTCTAATGTTGTAGATTTTGATGTAGAAGTGGGGGATTCTGATGAGGAAACTTAGTCTCCCAAAGAAATGAAAGTGGTGGGGATCTTGGATTTTTTGGTGATGAAGACTTCAAGTCTTCTAATAGAACTAAGGTAGGGGAGTAAGCTATCTCCACTACATATGTTTAGTGATAACTAGAAGACTTTAAAAATGATCAAGAAAAAAGTCTCATTGAAATTAATGAGAAGATTTATGTGCTTAAGAATAAGTTCAATATGGTTATCACTCAAGTTGAGCTAAGTGTGGTGGTTTCTATGATTTGCATGGTGCATAAGGAAATGATGAGAAAGATCATATTTGGGGTGATAAATGGGAAGATTAAAATGAGAAAGGCAAGTGAAACCAAAGAGGAAAAGTGTGACAAGAATAGGAGCACCACACGGATTGAGAACTTGATGGAGGAAGTCAAGTATCTCAATCAAGACTAGGAGCACACCAACAAGGCCTAGCAACCCTTTTCTACATTTGGAACTTTTTAGTTCTCTATGCTAATGAGTTGGTCTCTTATTACTATTATTTATATCAATCCCCACTATTTTAAGGTAGAAATACCTTTACTCTTGTTAGTAAGCTTAGCAAATTACAATTTAGACTTATGTTAGCTTTAGATTTTGTTGGCTTAAACTATTCGATGACCATGGGTGTTTTTATTGTTTTGTGATAATGTAAGTTTTGGGTAGGACTCTAACCATTGGGGTCATGCTTCTCTATTGCTTGTTTGTAATGGTCCATAATTGAGATGGTCTTTACTTTATTTTGTATCTAGGTTTAGGACCCTCTTCCTACCTTTCTCATTCAAAAAATATATCATTATCCTCTAAAGCATTCTAGCTCTTTCGATACTAACTAGGATACTTTTAATTTAACTATGTTCCATAAATAGAAACAAATTAAATAATTGTATAATGATACCAACACATAAAATTTTCTATTAGTTTTATATTTTTTTCATACACATGATTTATATTGTAGCATAATATATGTTAATTAGAGTCCGCTTGTCAGATAAAGATACTTTGGGTGTATAAAATTAAAAAATTGGATGTGCGAAATCTCTATAGAACAAAAATTCATCACCCCACATTGCTGCAAGATAAAAATAATTATTTTTAGGAATAATACAAAATTGTTTCCACACATTTTCCTCCAAATCATATTCACCTATAACACCCCTTCTAAATGTAATTATTCACCCAAAAGTGTAAAGAGCATCTTGATATGTTTGCAAATACATGTTATCTATTGTTGTCCATACTCCTGTACTGGGATTGAATCTTTAAGCTCCCTCTCCTAGAATTCCAATCACATAAAAAATTTCATTCCATCATACAAAAATATTTGGAGAGAGAGAGAGAGAGAGAGAGAGAGAGAGAGAGAGAGAGAGAGAGAGAGAGAGAGAGAGAGAGAGGAGGGAGTTAAATGTAGAGAACTATATTAGAACCCAATCCTATTAATATACCATTGCCTTGGAGTTTGTAAAGAAGCAAAGGTGTATGAAATCACTTCCTACACTAATTTTGAGAGGACAATTATGAAAATTCAACTAACTATTGTAGACATCTTAGAAATATATAATAATATAATTAAAATAACAATGAATGCATAACACAATGATTATCATGGGGAAACCCTTTCGGGTGAAAAACCCCACCCTCCAAAACTTGCATAATGTATTCTCAAATCAAGAAGATTACAATACACTTGCAATACAAGTTCTTACAGGAGCACATCACCACAACTCAAACTTAGACTCGGACCTAGAGAGACTCTATCTAGCACCAAGTCTTGCAAACAAAACTCAATGATTCAAACACCTCCTCAAGCCCTCCTTTTCTAGTGATTTACAACTTGGAAATGATTTTTGATATTACAAAACCATGGGCCAAAAACATGGGCAAAACAACCATGCCACATGTTACCCACTTGTCATTTGTAACTCCAAGAATAGCATTTTTGTCCATTATTTTGTCCTTTAGTTTAGACCCCCATAAAAGTCATGTAATGAGTTGTTTATACTATAAAAATAGCCCTCCTATGTTGTACTAGGGACAAGAAACATTTTTAACAACTCATACACCTTTTTCCAACTCATAAACATGTAGAAAACTACCACACAAAAATTCTAGAATTTCTACAATTTTCTAGAAAAAGCTTGCAAGGTTGAGACACAATTCTCAACATTCTCCCACTTGTCAAACACCTTGCAAGAGTCAGGGGATCCACAATGTCATGGACTTAAATGCAAGGGGCCAAGAGGCCCATAGACTCCAAATACCATCTAAATTTCCCAGTACTCACAAGTAGTTAACACATCAAAAACATTCACAAAAGTCTCCACCTTATCGTCCTCAACCATATCTCGCACAAAATGATATTGTACATCAATGTGCTTGGTCATGGCATGAAATGTCAGGTTCTTTAGTAGGTAGATTATACTCTGACTATCACTATAAATTGTCACTACACTCTATTTGAACTCTATATCTGAACATAGTCTCTTAAGCTAGATAGCTTCCTTGTAGGCATGAATACCTGCCATATACTCTGCCTCTATATTGGACAAAGTGACCACAACTTGTTGCTTGCTCATCCAACTGATTGCACCACCAAATAATGTAAACACATATGCACTGGTGGATCTTCTTCTATCAATATCACTAGTCTAGTTTGATTCCACATAGCCTTGAATATCTAAGGAATGCTCATTTCCTTTTGCATGGAAATATATAGAGTACTTTGAGGTACCCTGGAAGTATCTAAAATCTCCTTTTTCTACATCCCAATGTGCTCTTCCTAGACTAGGCATGTAATAGGAAATTACTCTCACTGCTTGGGCAATGTTTGGTCTTGTACAAACTATAGCATACATCAAACTTCCAATAGTACTCTAATATAGTACTCATCTCTTCCATATCCAATGGGGATGAAGGACACTATGAGCTAGAAATTTTTGTTCACATAGTAATAAGAGCACTCAATGGTTTAGAATCCTACATATTGAATCTTCTCAAAATATTATAAACATACTTACTCTAACCTAGCCAAAGCTTTATGTCTTGTCCATCTTTTATAATCTCCATTCCTAGAATGTGCCTTTCTACACAAAAATATTTCATTTCAAACTTTGTTGAGAGTTGAGATTTTAATTTTGCAATCAAACCTTTTCCTTTGCTAATAAACAACATGTCATCAACATATAAGGAAATAACCAAGAAATTATCACCATTATACATGTAATATATACAATGATCAAATTTGGATCACATATATCCCAAACTCAATACATATGTATCAAAATTTTGGTACCACATCCTAGGACTTTGTTTTAAACCATACAAGGATTTCTTTAATTTACAGACCAAATGACTTTTACCTTTCACCACAAAGTGCTCTGGCTATATCATATAAATTTCTTCCTCTAAATATTTGTGAAGGAAAGTTACCTTCACATCCATCTACTCAACTTCTAGATCATAAGTTACTGCAATAGAAAGTAAAAATTGAATGGATGTAATTTTTTCTACAAAGAAAAAATTTCACCATAATCAATTCCTGCAACCTAGGAGTAACCTTTTGCAACCAATCATTCTTTATACTTTTCAATGCTTCCATCTAAACCCATCTTCCTTTTGAACACCCATTTACAACCAACTGGCTTCCATCCTTTAGGAAATGACACAAGGTCCCATGTATCCTTCCTCTTAAGAGCTACCATCTCTTCTTCCATGGCTATTTTCTAAGACTCTGAATCATTCATACCAAGAGCCTCTTATAAAAATTTTGGTTCATCAATATTAACATTCAAAGAAAATATACACCTCTAATCATCACGAGAATATCCATACCTTTCTTGTGCTTTTCTATATCTACTAGACCTTTGAACAAGAACTAGCTTAGGTTCATGTTCAAGTTCATGATCAAGTTCTCCTTCTTCCTCTAATAATTCAAAACTTCTAGAGCTCTTTTCAACATCTTGTCTTTCTAAGGGCCTTGATTCAACTTTCTCAAGTGTAGCAGGAAGTTAAATCACATCGTTCTTTTCTTCTATCCATTCTGGTTGTACTACAACAGAAGAAGGCTTAGTTTCTCTAAATATAACACTTCTAGAATAAAATACCTTTTGTGCAACAAGATCCAAAAGCTTGAATCCTTTCACACCATAACTATATTTGATGAAGAAACATTTGACGTCATTGTTGTCCAAATTTTTTTACTTCTCCTTTTTTACATGAGCATATGCCTCACAACCAAAAGCTCTCAGATGTCTAAGTGAAGGCTTGTGGCCTGACCATGCTTCCATTGGTGTCCTATCAACAAGAGCTAATGTAGGAGACTTTTTTATTAGGTAGCAAGAAGTGGCTACAACTTCAACAAATAATTTTTTTTCCTAGTCTAGCTCCACTTAGCATACTCCTAGCCTTCTCCATCAAGGTCTTGTTCATTCTTTCTGCAACTCCATTCTGATGTGGAGAATATGAAGCTATATTCTCTCTTATAATACTACAATCTTTAAAAAATGTGTTGAAATCATTGGAGCAAAATTCACGACCATTTTTAGTTCTCAAACACTTTATCTTCTTTCTAGTCTACAACTCATCCATTGCTTTAAATTCTTTGGAATGACTAAAAACTTTAGCTTTACACCTAAGGAAATAAATGCATGTTCTTCTACTAAAGTCATCAATGAAAGGAACATAATAAATTGATATACCTTGACAGAAGGAACATCAACTAGACCAAATACATCTAAATGGATTTGATCTAAAATGCATGAGGACTTATGAGAACTTGAGTAAAATTGAATACAATTTGTTTACCATAGATACAATGCTCACAAAAATCAAACTCAAGATCACAATCATTCATACCATGATCAAGGTTTTTACTTTTTAAGGTTCATAGACCTTTCTAACCTATGTGGCTAGGTCTCTGGTGCCATAACATAGTCTTCTCTACACATAACTTTGATTCAGTAGATATAGCACACTTGGGTACCCAGAAACCATGACTATCTATTGAAAGAGAAACCCTCTCCTTCTCCAACAAAGTATTCCTCTTCAAAATATTATTAGAAGTACTATTGCACTCAACCATAGATGCTTCAACCTGGTACAATATACCCAATCTACTTCCTCTTGCTATTACCATAGAACCTCTCACCACTTTCACACCTACTTCAAAAACCTATACATGCACACCTGCATCTATTAGTTTGCTAATAGATAAAAAATTACTTATTAGTCCTGAGATATGAAAGATACCATAAAATCTTCTAATTCTACCATTAGAAAATTTCACATGAATACTTTCATGACCAACAATATCAGGAACTGAGTTATCACCCAAATACACCTTACCACCATCAAACTTTTCATACTTACTAAACTAGTTTCTATTAGGACTCATGTGGAAATATGCACCTAAGTCTATCAACCATGCATTGTCACCCACATGAGTGGCCAAGGCTATGATGAAAACATCTTCATCTTCCTTCTTAGACTTAGAATTAGAATCTTGCTTTTTCTTCTTTTTCTTCTTCTCCTCTTTGTAGTCCTTTTGAAAGTGTTTAGGTTTACCACAATTCTAGCAAATCGCCTTGGACTTACTAAGAGATTTTGATCTCCCCTTATTCTTGGACTTAGAACAACCATGTTAATTTTTGTTCTTACCTCTTTCTTTTGGTCTTCCTTGAACACTCAAAGCCTCTTTGGCATTTAGAGAGACATTTCTTCTCATCTCCTTAGAAAGTAGAGAACCAACAACATCCTCCATCTTCAAGACAATTGAAGTGCTCTGTATAGCCATGAAAAGGTTGTCCCATGAGTTTGGCAATGAACATAGCAAGATTTGGCACCTTTCTTAGATTCATCCATTGACACTCCAACTGAGGTCAACTAAGTCACCACCATATTAAAACTTTCAAGATGCTCAAAAATTTGTCCACCTTCTTCCATTCCCATGATATACAACTTCTTCCTCAAGAAAATCTTGTTCACAAGTGATTTCACTTGATAGATCTCACTTAGCTTCTTCCAAAGCTTCTTTGTGGTAGGTTCTTCATGGACATTAATTAGAATTGAGTTTGTAAGACACAATCTAATGAGACCTTTAGCTTTTCTACATATCACATCATATTGTGTAGCTAAAATTAGATTTGTGGGCCTTAGCTTATTCTCATCAATCACATCCCATAGATCTTGATCAATCAATAGATCTTCCATTTTTAGATTTTACATCTCAAATTTTGTGCCAAAAAACTTCTCTACATTAATCCTCCCTAATATGCTTTGCATTTTTGCAATCTTGCAATACAGAAATCAAAACTTCTACACAAGCTCCCACTTAAACCTTGATTAGCTCAAAAAACCCTATACCCAACAAATAGAACCAAAACTAGCTAGACTTTGATACCACCTGTAAGGAAGAAAAAGTGCACATAATCACTTCCTACATTAATCTTGAGAGGATGATTGTGCAAATTCAACTATCTATTGTACATAATAATTTAATCAAAATAACAATAAACTTATAACACAATGATTACCATGGAAAAATCTTTTGGGAGAAAAAATCCACCCTCCAAAACCTACATAATGTATTCTCAAATCAAGAAGATTACAATACACTTTCAATGCAAGTTCTTACAGGAGTGCATCGCCACAACTCAAACTCAGAGAGACTCCTTCTAGTACCAAGTCTTGCAAGTAGAACTCGATGATTCAAACACCTCTCCAAGCCCTCCTTTTAAAGTGATTTATAACTTGAAAACCATTTCTAGTCTTAAAAAACCATGGGCAAAACAATCATGCCACATGTTACCCACTTGTCATTTGTAACTCCAAGAATAGCATTTTCGTCCATTATTTTGTCCTCTAGTTTAGACCCCCATAAAATTCATATAATGAGTTGCTTAAACTCTAAAAATAACCCTGCTATATTGTACTAGGGACGTGACACATTTTTAACACCTCATACACCTTTTTTCAACTCATAACCATGTGGAAAACTACCACAAAAAAATTCTAGAATTTTCTAAGATTTTCGAGGAAAAACTTGCAAGGTTGAGACACAATTCTCAACAAAGCTTGCTTAAGCACATACAAACTAAGATTCAACTGGGAATAGAGATGTTTTTTTATTTTTGATCAAATCCCTCAAGTTGTTCCATGTACAATTTTTCATTGATGTTACCATGTAGAAAATTCTTCTTGACTTTAGGTTGTTCTAGTTAAAGATCCTAAATGGCTACCAATCCCAAAATTGCATGGATTCCAATCATCTGCACAACTAGTGAAAAAATCTTTGCAAAAATCTAGTCCATTTTTCTAACCATACCCTTTGACAACCAATCGATCATAGTACCTCTTTCTTGTGCCATCTTCCTCTTTCACCTTATATACCCAATAGTTTTAAAGAGTTTTATGGTTGGGTGGAAGTGGTATTAAATCCAAATTTTTATTGGTTCTAAGAGAATTCATCTCTTCTTCCATCACAATCATTCACTTATTTTTATTAGTACTTTTGCAAGCATATTTAAAATTAATAGGTTCAATCTAATCATAGACTAAAATCTTAGGCTCTACCTCCTTAGAGTAAAGTAACTCATAGTATGAATACTTGGCAAACATCCTTCTCTACCTTGTAAACTACCTTAATTCTTGAATATTAGTCTCCTCCTCAAAAATATTTTTTAGTAATTCATAGGCAATCCCATGTGAAGATGGTCGAATTTGTTGTTTATTCAAATAATTCTATGTATTGTCTCTATTTCAGCACTTCTTGCCAGATGTTACAAAGTTATTAATATCCAGTAATGATTGCTCATTCTTGAAGGTGGATTGTCCTCTGTTTTGATCACTCATCATTGTCTTCAATAGTGGAGTGGCTTGTGATGCCTGATGATTAGTATTGGTGTTAGGAGTGATTAACTACAAGCCATGGGTTGGAAGATGCTCCATTGGATGTGATGCACTAGCTACTTGGGTAGGAAAGAGAGAATGTTCAATGCCAATGCTTGGTATGAAGTTTGTAGTGAGACCTTGTTTCCCATAGTGTTTTTGTTGATAGAGTGTTGAAGCATGTTGTATCCAGTGCTCTTGAGCAGCAAACAAAACCTGATATCCACTATAACTTTGTGATTGACCATGCTTATATTTACCAAGTCATGAGGCCATTCCACATTGGTGTGAGGCATATATCCTTTTGCAAAACTACTATGTTTGACAGTTTTGATCTACTCTATCGGATGACATGGACCACTTAGACCATGTCTTGTCTCTCATGCTCTATTGTTGTTTGGTGAAGACTAGTGTGATGAATATTGGAACCCAAAACTTGTAAAGGAGGAGCCCATGTTCTTTGCTCACCATCATGCACATCATGCAATGTGAGGATGTCATGATTATGGGAAGTTTCTTGTCTCACTATGACAAGATTATTGCATATGGTAGAGTCATTAACCTATCATGTAGAGCAGAGTGGACCGCGAAACTAATCACCATGGTTTTCATGTGTATCACACTTGTTATCAAAGCCTTGTAAAGGTTAGATGCCATAGTCTTTAGGAGTGTGGTTATGTGTTTCATCCATAGGTTTGTTGTGGTATACATGTAGTCCAGATTGAAATTAATCTTGACTTGTTTGTGGATATTGCTCCCTATGTGAAAGAAAAGTATTATTCAATGGATATTGCTCCCTATGTGATAGAAAAGTATTCCCTCAAACAATTCTTTAGAATACTGATTATCATAATAAAGATCCATGCTATCGGAGACAGGGGATGAAGATAGAGAGTGATTTGGGGTTAAAATAGAGGAAGGGGTATTGAAAATATGTTGGGACTATAGATTTAGGGATGAATTGTTCTTATTAAATAGAGACATATGAATGAATTCTTCAGTAGGTGTTTCTTGTGATGCTAATTGAAGAGCCTAAAGTTTTGTCTTATTAAAGACCACGTCTCTACTTCATAGATTTTTGTTTTTCAATAGGATCCCATAATTGAAATCCAAACTAATCTTCACCATAGCCCATGAAGATACACTGCTATGATTTATGATCGAGCTTCCCCCTCTTATCTTTTGGAATATGTACAAAAGCTTGACCGCCATAAAATATAAGATGTGCATATGAGATACTTTTTCCCAATCATTCCTCTTCCAGAATTCCAAAGTCCAAACAAGATGAAGGACTTTGATCAATCAAATACATTATTGTATTGCAAGCATTTTCCTAGAATTCTTTGTCTAAACTGGCATTAGAAAAAATGCATCAAAATTTCTCAAGAATGGTTCGATTTAGCCTTTTCGCTACCCCATTTTCTCGAAGGGTGAATGCCACAAATTTCATCCATCAAATACTATGATCTGTAGAAATGTTTTGAAACTCCAACAAACTGATTTCACCTCCATTATCTAATTTTAAACATTTGATTTTTTGCCCACTCTAATTTTCAACAAGAGCTTTAAAAACTTTAAATTTTGAGAAAACTTCAAATTTTCTAGAGATCATATAAACACAAATCTTTCTAGTACAATTATTATAAAAGGAAACAAAGTAATTTGTGCCTCCATAAGAGATTACCTCTATGGGACCAAAGACATCCAAGTGTACTAACTCTAATGGTGTTGTCTTCTTGTCATAACCATTCTTCAAGAAGCCAACACATTTTTGTTTCCCATGAAGACAAAGCTCACAAAATTCCAAATCTATCAATTGGAGACTTAGAATTTGATCTCAAAAAGCATAACCTCTAGCCCCTTTTTTATCATGTGGTCTAATATTTGATGCCAAAGTAAAAAATCTCTATCTGCAATAGTCATAGTAGCTCCCACTTCATCATTAGTTTCTACAACACATAAGCTACCAACTTTATCCCCTTTAGCGATAACCATGGAACCCTTCATAATTTTCCATGTGTCTATGAGAAGTGTAAGAAAACCTTGAACATTTGACTAATTGATGGAAATCAAATTCCTTTTTAATTTGGGAACATGCCTAACATCTTTAAGCAATAATTGAGAACCTTCTTCTATTGATAACAAAATATCACCCTTTGTTACAATTTCACAAGCTTTATTGTCACCCAAATAGACATTCCAAAATTTACCTTCTTTGTAGTTTGTAAAGGCTTCATTGCAAGAAGATGCATGAAATGAAGCCCTAGAATCAATTATCCATGAATTTGAAATTGTGTCACTCATTGCAAGAACCAAAATACCATCTTCCTTATCATGAATTATGTTTTCTCTACTATCCGAAACCATTTCTTGAGCCCTTTTATATTTCTACAATCATTTTTAATGCGACCAACCTTTCCACAAAACCAACAACCATTTTGTCTACCCCAAGCTGCAATCTTCTAGTTGATTGTGACCTTCGGTTGTTATTATTTCTGCCTCTATGATGAGTTCTTCCTCTATTTTCTTTGTTAATCATCGTTAGAGCATCACTGAATGAAGACTCTTTGTTGGCTCTCCTCATGTATTCACTAAGTAAAGTAGCAACTACCTCATCATAGACTAGCTTGCTTTTGCCAATAACATAAGTGTTGATTGATGTTACTACACCATCCCAGTTGTCAAGTAAGAAGTATAATAAGATGAAAGCCTTATTTTCATCATCTCGAGGCATACTAATCGAGTTTGCTTGACATAAAATTTTAGACAATAGTTTGCATATATTCAATTTTATGAGAGCTAATAAATTATGTTAGAATCATTTAATTAATTTTGAGCCAATAATATAATGAAATAATAAATTATAAAAAATAAGTAATCTTTTAAGGATATTTGGATAAATACATTAAGCTATCTATGCTACTTAAATACATTATTATAATTTTTTTGTATGAATTATTTGCATTCCCTTCTAAAGTTCAAATTTGATATTTTATAATTTTTCAAGATAAAAAGATTATTTATTCTAAATATCATTGGTTAAACTAATTTTGTGTCACATGATCACTTTTTCTTAGAGGCACAAATTGCTTCCTCCATATTACATTATTATATTAAAACTATGTGTTTTAAAATGTAGTTAATAGCTTTTAAATCGATTTTAATTTTTTTACATAATTTATCATTCTTTTTATATTAAGAAAAAATTTTGATACAAATATAAATTATTCAACCAAAAAAAAAAAAAGTTCTTGCTAATACAATCATATCTTTAATACCAATTATACCGTATATTTGATGACAACTTTATAATCTCTAAATACCCTCCACCAAAATAAAACTATCACCAAAACCAAAAAAATAAAATTTGTTTTTCATTAGTATTATATTTTTATTACAAGACTAACTCATTTATATCCTCATTAATTAATTTTTTGTTTTTTGTTTTTTTTGAGAAACGCTTGTTTTGGAAGAGTTATCAAATAAATAAGCTTTGTTATCTTAACTTGGCATTGCTTCCCAAAACATATCTTGTGTGATAAATGTTCTTAATAATAATAAAAAATTATATATTGAAAGTTTTACAACTCATCTATGTGAGATTTTTTTATTAGTTTTTATTATGGGTTTGACATTTAACTTATATTTACACTATTAAACTACAATGACAAGTATTCCACTGTGTGGAACTTATTTATTATTATCATGGTGAAAATTATATCACAAAGTATAAATAATATTGAGAATCGATAAGATTGTTGAACATGTTTTTAATAGATGTAAATTTAACAATCTATATTATTTTTAAAAATTATTTATCATTATTATGTCTAAAAATGTATTTAACATAATTTATTTGAAATGAAAATTAGACTTCTTCACATAATAGATAATTAAATTAAACCTGACCTATTTTAACCACCATTAGAAAATGACCATCAACATTAACTAATGTTATATAATATTATTAATACAAAATTTTAATAAAAATTTAACATTAATGATAATTCATTGTTAGTTCAACAATACCGTTAATATTAATTTATGCTTTATTTTAATAAAATAAAATATATTAATATTATAATCAATAATGTGGATTTTTTTTTCTTTAGAGGGGTAAACGCTTTGACCTGGAGCTATGAACCAGTGAGGCCACAAACGGGGGACCTCATCCCTATGAGATTTGAACCTTGATGTCAAGGATAACAACTCAACAACTTAACCATCACAACATGCCACTATTGGCTAATCAATAATGTGGATTTAACATTAATGAGAATATAATATCAGTTTAGCAAATATTAAATGAAAATTTGAAGTAACGATACCATAATTTATAGCCTCGTTGAGTAAGGTGTGGACTGATCATTTTAGAGCTTTCACTATAAAGCAGAGCATCCTTTCACTCTGTTTCTCATACTTCAAGTGATGACCATTTTGAGCTTCTTTTATTTTGCAGCCTTTGCTTTCATTTCATGTATTGCAATTTCAGTTTTGAGCTGCAATACTTACATCCACCGTTCTAAACTAGCCTTCGACCATAGCAAAACTGCTATTAAAGGTACCCTGAAATAGACTTGAAGTTGATCATGAGTAAGAAATTATTTATATGTAATTTATATTTTTTGATAATGTTTTGGTATCAGAGCGAGGGAAAGGTCTTGTGGAAGTGTAATTGGTCTTGTGAAGTTGGTTCTTGAATCCCTTAGTGAGCCCTTGTAGTTGAACTATCCTGAGAGGAGTAACCCTATAGTAGATTCTTGTACCAAGTTGATCAAGCAACCATGTCTGAAGGAGAAGAAGACATTCCTACAAGGTTGACAAATATGGAGTTGGCAAAGATAGTGAAAGAACAAGTGGCAGATAACAAAAAGTTAAGGGCATCATTAGAACAAAGGGACAGAGAATGTTGAAAAAGATAGATTGATAAAGTCCATGATGAAGAGGCTGTCAGCACTAGAGAAGAAAAATAAGAGCATTAGATTGGATGAAGAAGTCAGAAAGAAACAAGAAGAAAGAAGAATCAAGAAAGAAAGAAATAGAATGGATGAGACAAGAGGAGTTGAGAAGCCTAAGAAGGGTTTTGGAATGAACAAGAAGAACAAAGTTACAAGAATCTTAGAGAAGAGTTAGATAAGATTATTGCAATGTGGGAGAGGATAGCATTTCTTTTGAACCAAGCAGCAGATGAAGATGAAGTTGTTGATGAAGACAAGGATCAGGAAGTAGTACACATTCCATTGGAAGGGCACAGACAGTAGATGAATGCTAGTGTAGAGAGTGAGAGTGAGAGTGAACAATAGGAGGTTGTTGTTGAACCTTGTGAGGAAAAGGTTCTTGCGGATGAAGGAGAGTTGGTGACAGGTATGGTTGAAGAAATTATTTTCCTGGATGATGGAGATGTTGACACAAATGATCAGGAAGGAAAAGATGTAGTGCAAAGATCAGATGCTGAAGAGAAGACTATCGATGACAGGGATGAAGTATTTGTTGATGAATGTGATGCTCTAGAGATTTACAAATAGGGAGAAGATCATATTGTGGATCCAGTTGATTGGTATGCAGGTGATATGAGACTGACTAAAGTATTTCTTCTAGAATTCAATGAAGATATCATGAAGGGTACTCGTTCTACAGTTTGGAATCAGCATGTTATGGCAAGCGACATTAATTCAGTCATCATTTTGATACCATACAATTGGAAGATTCGGAAGAAGATTGCAGCAATTCAAAGGGACTTGAATTTTTTTGTCCCTAGGAGTATGATGTAGGGGCATCACAAGATTCAAACTATTTCACACATTATATGCATTATAAATGTTTATTTCTCAATGTTAATGTAATTAGTGGGATAAAGTTGGGTAGATGTTAGTATTTTTAATAAATGTTTTGTCATGATAATTTACTAGTTTATTTAGTATCTGATGACAAATTGGTCACTTTGGGTCAGTTAAAGGGGGAAATTAGTTTTTAAATTTAGTTATCGGCTCTTACAATCTTTAAAAACTACTATGTACAACCAAGAATGGGGAGTGAGTAGAATAGAAAGGAGAATGAAGGAGAAATCAATGTAGTCATGTGATACAAAGAATGAATAAAATAACATTTTATATTTGCATTCGATTTTCTTTTTGGCAGTTCGGATTTAAGAACATTAAGCATTGTATTGGGAGCCTCTGTTATTTGGTGTTGGTTCAATGATTCAAATTTATTAATATTTTCATCAGCGAGATCATGAATTTCTTTGTCAAGTATAATTGGTTATACAATGAGTTATGTTTGACTGTTTGAGATTTGTTTGGAGTTATTAGTGCATGGAGTTTTGATTGAGCTCATTCATCATTTTTGTTGCATTCTCTGCATCATGTCGGTGCGTTTGGATACGGCTCCTCTATCGCGAGACTGAATGGCCCAAATGTGGTAGCTGCAAACCCCAAATTATATAGAGATGGGCTCGGATGTAGCACATGCTATCAGGTATATAATCTTTGCTTATTTCTTTATTACTTATCATCATCATCTATTACTCATCTGTTAAGATGTTGTGCAAGTGTAGATAAGGTGTTTGGATCCGAGTGTGTGTAGCAACACATGGAAAAAGATTGTGGTCATGGATCTCACAGCAACAAACAAATAACGAAATAGATTTTGTGGTCGCAATTCATACATTTTCAACCTTGGCTCTTCCACACAAGCGCCTTGCTCTTCGAAGAAAGGTCTTTTTGTTAATATATGTTTCATTTTAACAATGAAGAAATCTATTCATAGGTTTGGCCACCCTTCAACATCTTAAGAAATTAAGCTTGCAAAAATAATGCTTGTAACATAAGAATCAAGCCAAGTCTTAATCTGTGATGTTTAAGTAGTCCATTGTGAACCCTTTTTATTTGTTACTCTGGTGGACATGATATTCTGTGAATATGAAGGACATAATTTGTCTGTTATGGTGGACGAGAGTAGTCGTTATCTTGACCATCTGGCCCTAACATTTATTTATCAGGGAGGGCAGACATATATTTTTAATGTGGATGTTGCACAGGTAAGATAGATTGAAGAATTAGAGTTGATTGTTTTCACCAAGGAAAATGTTCTTGTTTCTAACACCTATTTCTGCAGGCGGGTGGTACTGAAGAGTGGAAATACATGACACGCAATGATGGAAGTGCAATTTGAAGCATAGAAAACCCCCCAAGTGGAGGTCTATAGTTAATATTTGTGGTGACATCAGGGTATGATGGATATATGTTGTGGGCCGAAAATGTTGTGCTCCCTCCACAGTGGAAAGCAGGTAGAAAAAGGATATTTGACACTTGGCTTCAAATCAATGAAATCACTCTGGATGGTTGTGGTAATTCATTTCATGTGAACCAATGCATGTAGCCAATTTTTACCTTTTTTGTTTATATAGCTATACTAGTACTTGCATTTTGTATGATTCAAGGGGTTACGACAATAGTCTTATGTACTTTTGAGTATTTGCTTGATTATGCTTTCTATGTAATATATTTGATTCAGTTGTGTCATTTTGATTTCTTGTTACATTCACAATACAAATAAAGACTTTGTATTTAACTCTCTACCCCAATCTTTATATCTTGTTTACTCACGCACATAGACACTCATTTCTCTCCCGCTATCTCCATATTATACCCCCTTTTTGTATTAAACCTCTGTATATATTCTGATTTCTATGATTATATTTGATATGTTCTATATAGATATGTATCTAGCTATATTTTAATTCATCTATCACTTCATTAATCATTATCATTCTACCTCTTCATCTTTGCCCTCTCATCTCTCCTCTTATGTTTTCTTCCTCTTCCACTCCCTTCACATCTATCTTGCTCAAACACATAGACACACACCTTCTCTAGCTCTCTCTCTCCCTCTCTCTTATTTTTATCTCTATCAATATTTACGCCTTTCTATCTCTCATTATCCCTCTTTTCCTTATAAATATTACTTGTCTCCCCCCCTTCCCCATATCTCCTTATCCAACTATAATTTTCTATATAAAATGGACAAATAAGTTTTTTGAAATTAACCATTAAAAATTGGTTGAATCTTATCATATCTATTGCTTCCTCTCCATCTCACCCTATATTTCTATATCATCATTTCTCCTTTTTTATTGTTTTATCTCTCTATCTTAACCTATCCCTCCACCTCTCTTCATATATATATATATATATATATATATATATATATATATATATATATATATAGACACACACCCTTATATTTATCATTTACCTCTCTTTATCTATATCCCATTTTCTTTATCTATATGTCTATCTATCTATCTATCAATAAATTGCCTCACATATTTTTCTTGTTCTATCTCTTCATCTCACCCTCCTCTCCTTTCTTCTTATATATCTTGTGTAATTCCCTACCAAGGGATCTAAAAGAATTAACCTAAAGTTTTACTAAATTTTTCATACAATTTTTTTAAAACAAGAAAGATAGATCATTCATATCAAACACAAAGTAGCAAAAGTAATAACACACAATCAACTCAAAGCATACATAACAGGTTACATTCCTTAAGGATCCCAAGACGTTGAGTTACATTTAAATTTAATTAATACTAAGTCTAGCAACTAACACACCCATCTCAAAGAATAATGGAAAGTCCAAAGTCCATAATATACATTTGTTCCAAATGCCTTTTGGCAAATGAAATTCGGAATGCTCAATCATCCATTGTACATGTCATAGGGTATGAAAGGCTAAAATAATATACATATGTGAAAATAGAATACATTATCCCCTTTGGATCCATGATACAAAGTACAGTAAAATAAGTGAAACCATCCATCATACATGATACATCCATCCATTATAAAACACAACTATCCATCATAAAACACAACTAACTAAGTGTGTGGTTCCTCCCAACCATCAATAGCATCATAAGACCATCGTGGGTCCTAGCCATCTCCTATGCGTAACATCCCAAGACACCGATCAGATCATTGGTACTATCGTAATAGGGACATCACTACTAAAATATGCTACAACATATGCATAAAGAAATCTAACATGCTAGAATAAAACATAAGATGATCCTACAAAGTAGATAACATCATCTATTGCATGCTAATCATCAATATAAGGAAATGTGTTAGTAAACAACATCATCTAAACATGATAAACAAGCATACCAAGAAGCTACAACCACGATGACTATGGATAGATCTCAATGGTAAGAATAAAAGGCACTACCACCCGACCGCATGAATCCTAAATGGCCCACTCCCACCATGCTAAGGAGATAGTTTCAAGTCCTAAACAAGATATCAAATCACATAACACAAGTATTCTCTAGGTCTAGGAAATCCTAAAAGTATTCTAACTCAAATATTCTAATAAAGAATGACATTTAATTCTAGAGGCACACAAGACACGTAGGAAATCTACTATATAAGCGGGCAAGTGTCATCGCACAAATCATGCTTGAAGTTACCCGAGTAGTTCCTTAGGACTCTCGAGTCCCTCATGATCCCACTATGGCCAATAGTATCTTCTCATACTAACAAGGCATAGTACAGAATACAAGGTTAGAACCAAGCATTCTCTCTACTCCCATCCTAGGCTATACTAGCACTCGAGACATGGGCGAGAACATACAATTAACTCTTATTAGGTTCATTTAAGTTAGTATTTAGTGTAATGTTATCACTTATTAAATAACTTACAATGGGTTATCCCTAGAGCCACTTAGGGCCCCTGTCTCCCATTGCAAGCCACTTCCCAACACTACATATAGATAACCTACCTTAGGCTCAATAAAAGAATAAATCAATAATCATATAAAAATTACCTCAGCCCTATACAAGTGACTAGAAAGCAAATCAAATATAATTGATCGATGACTCAAAAATGGTTAAGTCAGGTATCTTATATACATGCACCTCAGCTTCACACAAGGTAACTAGAAAGCAATAACAATCAATAATCCACACACATCATAGAGCATGCCATTGCATTATTGTGGTTGGGTTTAAAGATCAAGATCAAAACAACATAGCATCACAATCATACAATCCCTTGAAATTTTGGTAACAACCTAAATTGGTCAACATCTAATCAACCCCAAAAATCCTAAAATATAGATAGTACATAGAAAACATCATAGTCTCACAATTTGGATTTAATTTGAAAGCATATTGTAGAGTTAATGTAAGGTTCTTTTAGTTTTTGTTTTCAAAGTACATTACAGGTAAAAGATTTTTACTTAACCCTTATACGTCAACCGATTTATCTCTTCAAATAAAATATAAAAATTACCCTCCCATTATATTAAATCAAAATTCCAAAAATAATTAGGGGGACAATTATTTTGATTTAAGCTAAAACGATTCACAATTTATTAAGATCAATATTGTCAATAATCTAAATAAATTAAAATTTCATTGAGAAACTTCAATTATCAATTAACTTAATTAAATTAAAATTAAATAAATAAATTAATAATTACATAAATATCTCAGTAATTACTAGTCATTAATAAAATAATTTCATTAAATAATAACTATATTTTAAATACATTATTAGTTAAATTAATAAAAATTTATTAAAGTCCATTAAAAAAAATAATTAAGTAATACTAAAATCTTATTAATAATATTATTAATTAACAATATTATTAAAACTTGTAAATAAATAATATTGGTGTGAAGGCGAGTCAGGAGGCGTAGTGTTAGGCTAATGATCCCGGTGCTACGCATCAACTCCGGTTCGAGTCACACTAGGTTTACCACAAACCCTTTTGGCCAATAGTGGCATGTTGTGATGGTTATGTTGTTGTGTTGTTATCCTTGCCATCAAGGTTCAAATCTCATGGGGATGAGGTCCCCCGTTTGTGGCCTCACTGGTTCATAGCTCCAGGTCAAAGCGTTTACCCCTCTTTTAAAAAAAAAAATATCAATTAAAATAATAATTAAAGATTAATATTTAAAAACTATTAACAAATTTAATAATTTAAAATTTTAAAAAATAAACTATACACATCTTTTAATATATACATAGGCCATCGGTCTTTTAAAACAAGCCATGACTATAGATAGTTTGCTACCGTGTGTAGTAGCTGTCTATGCACGCAGGCATAGATCTAACCTCGAGTGGACAAAAAGGGGGATATGGGGTGATTCCCTCCCCCTCCTAATTTTAATTATATATATTTTTTAAAAATAAATTTCTTTATTATTATATCTCATAAAACATTTTTTTAATAAAATTATTTATTTTATAAAATTTATAAAGAAAACTTCCTTTTTAATATATATATTTTTAATATCTTTTACAACATTAGTCTGATAGGATCTTTTATTTCAAACCCTTCCCAAATTAATTACAATTTCCTTTTACCTATGGATAAGGTTTTCAATTTGATTTATTTTTCTTTCAATCTTAGGGTATAGATGAGATGCAATACGAATATCATAAGATTCAGACAAGAGAATGAAAGAATCATACCACAAAATCCAGATAATTTGATCTCAACAATCACAGGCATGAAGAAGATAGGAATGGAAAATTGTGTAATTAATTAGTGATAAAAAGCACAAGACCCTATCTGAACGTGATGCTAATACGCAACCACCCGAAGAATGTAAGGGAATTTGCTTCTATCCAAAACTTCTCTCTGAAACTTTCACAAAATTCCTTTCCAAAATTTACTTCCAAAAATTTGGATCCAAATTTGTCTCCTTGAAAATGAACCCTCAATTGGTGATAAGGAGTTCTCTCCTCAAATTGGGGCACTGATTGTGCATTCACCCAAGAGGACTCCTTGCTCACAAGACTCAACTTTTTAAATTAACTTTCATTTATCTTTTCATGCATGTCAAATAAATATTAAATTACTTTATTTAATTTCCACTTGACTTCACTTTTTTAATTAATTAATTAACTTTTAAATCTCATGTGCACTTTATTAAAATATCTTTTTTAAGTTCACATGTTTTATCTGTTTAATTAATTTCTTCCATTTTAATCTCATGCATAAATCATGTGAACTTAAAACTTTTTCATAATTTAATATATCTTTTTATACTTTTAATTTATTTTTGAACTTTTAATTTGATAAATATTTATTAACTTAAATAACAATAATATTTAGCATTTATTTAAAAATGAACTCTAAATATATTATTATTAAGTTAAATAAATATTATCACATTCTAAATTTATTCTTATAACATTAATCTCCAAATTTAATTCTTTTTATTTAATTGATTTCTAAATTGATTAAATATTAAAATGTCATAATAATTTTTCATTAAGTTAAATCATTAATTTAATCTTTTAATTAGACTTAATTAATAAAAAATCCACCAAAGACTTATAAAGTAAAATACAAAAACCCATCATGGAAAAACACATACAAAATCAAACTAAATGGTTATAATCACAAATTAATGTCATTCGACGCATTTAGAGGGTACTCGAATTAGATGCTTGTCCTAATTTTTAATTAGGACAAATGGCTTAAAGGTTTAGAATTTGGACTTAACAATTTATCTCCCCTCTCTTACCATTGAGATAATGTAATAGGGTACACTCATTCTAGCAATTTAGGAAAGTCGATACTTGGTACCTACAACTTACATAAAATCCACGCATGTACAAACACAATATTCTAAGCTAAACAGGCAATGGCGAGAAGTGGTGCATCATGTAGATCTCGACTAGCAGGTGACTACGTCTCCCTTCCTTAACCACATTAGAAATGTCATACATAAAAAAAACAAGCATGCACACCATACACATGCAATATGGGGTAAGTATCCATGAGAAAACACATATGATAATAAACCATCTAACTAATCATCATCAATAACTGAAAAAACTAAATAATCATCATGCATACATGAATTATAGAGTACCAAGTAATCTCATCATATAATAAACTAAATGTAAAACAATATCTCATAATCTCAAAATAATAATACTAATCATCAAACATAAAACTGGCCTAAAAGAGTTTGGCAATGATAGCAAAATGCAAACTAGGGCAAGCACTACATCCTGCTCTCAATTCTCCTGTCCCTCCCTCCCATTACTTCCTCTTTGTCTACCTTTCATAACTATCCCTCTCTTTTTTATTAGATTATAGTCCATCTATCTACACATTCTCTCACTTAATGAGTCTTTTTTCATATAAAGTCCTTATTTGACCACCCTAAATGAATCATGCATACTTTTTCAAGCTAGGGCCCAAGAGATTCCAAAGAAAATAGTTTCAAAAGAGCACAATTGGAGGTAATACATAAAAAAACATGAAAAAAAATTCAAGAATTGATCTAAAGTCATGCAACTACTCATGTTTTATTTTTAGAGTATGGATATATGTTGTGGGCAGAAAAAGTTGTGTTGTCTCCACAATGGAAAGTAGGTAGAAAAAGGATATTTGACACTAAGCTTCAGATTCATTTCATGTAAAGCAATGTGTGTAGCCAATTTTTACCTATCCTCTTTATCTAGATATAAAATATGCTAAACAAATGTTTTTTGTCATCGTCTCACATATAACATATTTTTTTTGTCAAAAAATTGTGTAAGGTTCTTATGGGAATTTTACCCTTCCTAGCCCTCCTTTTCTTCATATAGTCTTAGCTTTGTCATGTTTACATAAATATAATTTCTATATTAGGATATGTCTAGATTAATGTTTAATGTTTTGTCTTCAATCTTTTTACATTCATTTGCATTTTTAATTGTGCATTTATAAATATTTATCATAGATTCTACTATTTGCTAGATAATAAAGATTTTTTATTTTGAAAAAGTGTCAAAAACTAAATTTTTCATTAGTCATATCATTTCTCCAAAACAAAAAAAAATAAAATCCCTTTTTCTAAATTAAACAAAAAAGATGGACCAATAATAAAGTAGATAATTCAAATTAATCCATTTCAAAAACAATGATTAGGTATAGGACCAATCAATACATACTTACAATTATATAATAATATGTTTATACAATAATTATTATTATTTGCAGATAAATTATTACATGACTTTTAATATATATGATTAATTTATATTTATATTTTCTAATTTTCTTATCTTAAAATTAGATGTTGATGTTGATGTGATGTTAAGGATTTTCCTAATATATTATTAAAAAAATTGATTGGTAAAAGGCCTAAGCTCTCATATTTATTAAAAATGATTTACAATATTTTTTTCTCAAAACTGAGCAATAATGTAAGTGGAGGGTCTTCAAACTAGCTACTGGCTTTGTCTTTTAAGCGATTACAATTTTGGATAGAGGGGTATTCCCCTTTTACAAAGTTACTTGAAGTAAACTTTCTAGAATACATGTTTTGATGCTTCCAGTCCTTCTCCATCATTTTCTTTATGTGTAGAGAGTAGGCTATCTCACATAACTTTAGATTCTTGGCCAAGATCAATGTTAGTCAATTAGTCAAAAAAAAATTCTACATGCTATCCTTTGTAAATCTAAGGAAAATAAAATGTTAGTTTTAGAAAGATCATTTAAACTATTTTTTTGAAAGGAAGTTGATTTGTGAAAATATGCACTCTATTTTTATCTAAATATATTATTCTTTTGAATTGTGAAAATGGTAATAAGACAAAATGAGCATATATTTATTCCATATTAATAGCTTGTCGATTCCCATTATCTTGTTATGAATTAACTACTCAAAATTTTAGGAGAGCTGCAAATTTTATTCATCCTAACATTATGAGAATCTAAAAGTATGTAAATGTGTTATTTGACAAGTCCTCAATGTGCTTGATTGAAGAACATGCTCAAGAATGAAGAACTGGGAATTCGTTGAATAGAGTTTAATAGAAAAAAGCTTAATTAAAATACAATGAAGATGCCATGAAATACACTATAAACTTTCCTTTTCATTTATATGCATATAAATTTAAATGTTATGTCCTTTATACATAAGGTATATACATTTGACCTGAGAAGGTTCCATCTGCAACTTGTGTCTTACCTAGAATTACAAAAAAGATAGAATAAACTAACAAAAAAACTTGACCCAAAGAAAAATGACAAGGACATTTATACAAAGAAAGCCCTTGGATGAAGGAGGGAAAGCCAAAATGCCTAACGTGAGTCCTAGAGAAACAAAAGGGCTCTAAGCGACTTAAGCTAAAAGAGAAACATCAAGCCAAAATGGAACTGGGAGAATATAACTAATTTTTTAGATATTATTATATATATATATATATATATATATATAGTAGTTTTATTGTTTTCAAGAGCCAAAATAAACTTAAATTGTTAAAAAAAGTATTTAGATTAATAAGATATCATGTGATTTATTTTTATAAATTATAATGAGTAAAGCTATAAATTTTCATTTTAGTATCCAAAATATATATACATCTAGTCAATATATATAATTAAGAAAATCATATAGGCATTTTATTCAATATAAATAACTTTTTTATTTAGGCTAAATTACACTACTTATACCAATGTCATAAAAAAATCTTTAGTAATAGAGCTCAATTTATTAATATTGTAAAAGTAGTCCGACGACTTACTTTTGATCAACCTAGCAAATTGGAAATGATGAAACAAGATGGATTCCATTTATTTTTAAAGTGATCATGGAATATCCAAATGTGGATTTCACCTAGGATAAATCTAAGCAACATAGGTTTCATATATCTAATATGTTTTCCTTTAAAATTTAAAATTTAAAATTGCTTTGTTAAACATTGTATTAATTGATGTGAGTTCACTTAATATGCATTTTGTTAACTTGTAGACTTCTACCATTACAAACTTTTTGATTGTTTGTTCTTCTAAAAATTCCTACTTAGAAAATAGAGCTTGATGCTATGAACCAAAATATTGTCCTCAACTTTTTGCTAATAGTTCCTATCAAATCCTTTCCCTTGATTTACCTTACCAAATATAGTTTGAAGCTTTGCAAGTACCTATTTTTGCATAAGGTGGGACTACTCTTGTTAATGTCATATGTTATATAAATTAAATTTATTTCAAATATTATTGATTGAATTAGTTTGGTGTCATAGAATTATTTTGTACATTATAAACTTGAAATTTTTATTTAGAAATTATTTATAATTAAAAAAATTATTAATCAAATAAATTGAATAAATATTAATCCAATTTTCTTTTGAATTTTATTTTTTTATCAGTAAAAGATCAATGCCCTCAATTATATTAAATAAGTAAAAGAAGTGAATAGGGTAAAAATGGATCTTTAATAATGCAAAGGACATTCACCACTATTCATTTATTTATTTTAGAGTTGATATAAAATAAGTAATATTAAAATTTGATAGGATAAGATGCATACTTCAAAATGGAACCAATATGTAAATACCTTTTTTCTGATGCATGTGCACAGTCTCTGGAATATCTGCAAGCCATTCTAGACTAGAAATTTTGAAATGGAGAAAACCTAGAAATCTTTTATCCTTTTAAAGGGAGGTTGACCTTGACCCTATTGGAGGAGTACAATTGTGCCTCGGAAAGTTAACCTTGACCTTTTCTACTTTGATGAAAAATTTATTCATGGATCTCAAAAGTTTTTGAAAAGGGTATCTAAATCTACACTCTAATCTTCTAAACAACACCTACATATATCTAAAAATAGGTTTTTGGGTTGGCTATATAGGGTTTTGCCTTAGTCGAACCCACATTTTGGTGATTTCCACCTCCACAAATAGCCAGATATAATAGAATTTGTGTTTGTATTGAATGTGTAATGACAAGATCTAATCTACTAGATTGAGACCTTAGCATGAATATATATGTATGAGAAAGAAACACATAGACTTGAATGAAATAAGAAAGAATATGAAGCCCCCAAGACTAAATTACTCCTACCAAACTCATAATCTGTAATTGCTACCCCATGATTATATCTTTGAATACTTGAATATCAACAATGGTGGATAAAGGAATATTGGATCTCTCTTGCTCCTAATCGATGTTCAAAATGGTATAAATATGCTTGATATCCTCAATAGCCTGATCTTCTATATAATTATCTTGCAATCTTACATCATTGTAACATCATCTCTTGATTCTAGTTGTCCTCCTAGTTATTGTGTTCATTTTCTAGTTGTAGAAAGATGCAAATGAGAGTCTTTATATAGAGGCTTCAAGATGAGGCTCCTAGAGTAATGTAAGGACCCATAATTCAAATTTTTCCTTCAATTATCATCCAATCAAAATAACCAATTGGGGGAAAATAATTAAATGAATCTCGAATTAACCCCTTCTATATTCAAATGTGAAAGCTTGACATTAATTTGGAGCCCTCTAGGACCAAAAATGAAAATGGGATAAAACTACTAAAGAGGTGAAGGATGACCTCGATGTTGACCTAGGTTAAGGTTGATTTGGTTGACCTTTTCCTAGGTTAGGGTTGCCCTAGGAATCATCATCAAGACAAGCAAAAAAAGGAGGATTATGAGAATGCCCAGAAACCTAGAAATGATGTCAAAATAGGATTAAATGCCTATAATAGACACCAAGTCCTATAAAAAATATAATAAAGGATAGGAGGACCTATTCCCAGGTCCTACCCAAAAAATAGAGCTATTGAGAGGGAAATTAAGGGGAATCTTTGAGATCCTAACACTAATTTCACCTAGAATGAAGGAATAAAATGTAGAATGTATCCTTAATGGTAAATGCACTAAGAGAGGGTACTAAACCTACCACAATGGAAGTGCTTCCATTTTAAGACAATACTTATAGCCCCCACTTTAGCTTAAATATGACACTACGTGAATATGCAAGCTAAAGTAAGAAAATATCATAGTAAATAAAAGGAATATAGCCAAGTCCTCAATGTAGAGATATTGCAAAAAATTGTTATAACCTACAACACACAAGGTTAATGAAAATTCATAAACTACCTTAACATTAATAAATGATAGTTGAGAAGTGCATAAAGCCCCTTATGCCCTCCTATTTTGGCTTTCTACTTTTGAAGGGTGAAATAGGGTGATAAGGATAACTCTAAGCATTGATTATGTAGTTTCTTGAAAAGTTCTTCCTTAAAAAAATTAGAATAATTTGGAACCTTCGTCAATTTATTGAAGGAGTTAGGTATTTAAATCACATTTCCAGTGCCACTCATGACACCAAAAATGGACTTACCAAGCTCAAGTTATGATAAAAGGAGTGAATGTCTATCTAAATGCATGAGACAAGAGGAATCTGAGTTTACCATGAGTAAACCCTAATAGATACCCTAATTTTACCTATAAATAATAAAAAGTAAATCATACTTACACATTCTTACTTTTTTTAGATTTGAAAAGAGGAAGCAAGATGTTGAGGAGAGAAAGCTTTAAGAAACACACATGGAGCTATTGAGATAGTGCCTAGGTACTAGACAACCACTTCTTGAGATGAACTTTTTGTTGTTTTGATTTTGTACTTTTCAAATATGTGATTTCTATAGGCAAGTTCAACCTTGACCCTTAATGTTTGACCCTGTCCCAAAAATATCAACATAGACTATTAAATTTCCTCTCATTCTAGGATGAGGTCATCCTTGAGCCAACAAGGTCAACCCTGACCTAGAAAGTTTGACCTTGACCTAGCAAGGTTGACATTGACCTAGTAATGTTGACCTTTACCTAGTCAAGTTCAATTTATATATTTGATTATATAGAGGGCTAATATGTTATTTATATGTACTTACAAGACATGATTTGTCTCTGAGCGCATCGCTTTGGAGAGCTGCTTGTTACCATTAGAGAGAGATTTTTCAAGCTAAATGAGGAGGATATACAACTACTAAGAGATGTAGGGCTATACTAGGTAGTTGTCCTACCATAAAACAAACTACATTGAGCCATGTTATTGGCTCTTATAGAGAGGTGGGATGAGGATACATGCTCCTTTCATCTTCCCTCGAGAGTGATCATAGTTACATTAGAGGATGTCTACAGGATCCTGTAACTTCTAGTCCAAGGTGAGACCATCAAACCTAGAGTATAGCAAGTCTATGAGGATATCCTTGCAGACAAGGTGTATTTCTTGGGACACATTCCATAGATGTAGGCCAAATTAGATCATGTCCTTCTATCATCCATATTATCAGGCCCTACTCCTCTAGTATGGAGAGTAATGCTTGGTATAGTATCCTTGGTTGTGTACCCCAAATCAAAGGGTACTAGATATTTTTGACATTTCTTACTCACATTATACAGAGGATGGAAAGTGGCAGGACTATATTCTCATGGGATCACAACATGCTAGCTCAGCTATACCTTGAGTTACGTCTATTGGTGAGATATGAGAGAGAGAGTCTGTCTATATGCACTCTTCTATAGATTTTGTTATTTAAAAAATTTACATGTACACATCCACAGGGTATCCCAGTGATGGTAGATGTGAGCACAACTAGAGTTTTTTCTTATCCACTAAAGAATGCCTAGTAGTTTGGAGATATCTTGTTTTGGAGAATATCTCTAGACCACATTCCTAGTGTAGATGTGATATGGCGACCCTACTATCAGATGAAAAAATGTCCTCTAACACAATTCTAGATGAGATACTCATAGTGGAAAAAGCTACTAGAGAGTCACTTGAATCATATAGTGGTGCCTTACTACTATGATTAGGTGATGAGATAGTTTGGTCTAGTATAGGGAGTCCCTAGAGAAGTACCTCACTATGTGCATCCGATAAGATATTTTCAAAGACCTGGCACCATATGTTGACCATCGGTAGCAAATATAGGAGATAGTGATGTCGATGATACAAAAGATATAGAGGTACCATCAAATGTTGCCTATTCAAGCATGATCCAAGATTACATTAGGTACTAGAGTCTAAAAGGGTCTGATCATATCTTCCCTAAGGATTATCCTACAAATGATCTAGGTTCTTCGAAGAACACATGTTGGGATGATGGTATAGCAGAGGAGGATGAGGACATTAGAGATGAGGAGGAGCATATCTCTAAGGGATATAGCAAAGGAGAGAGGAAAAGAGATGACCCCGGTTGGTGATATTGGTGTAGATGTACACATTTATTACTTATCACCACTAAGAACTTGATGACCCCCAGACACCCACAAAGAGACACCACTAGTGAGGCCTAGACATAGTGAGCATGGAGAGAGTAGTCACTCCATGCCCCCACCATCTAGACCTTTTAGTGATATCCAAGAGGGAGACCCAAGTATGAAATATGAAATATGATAAAATATGTAATTTGATTCAAAAAAGTATAAAATTGATAAATGTAACTTTTATTCTATAGCTAGCATAGTTGAGTGAAGGAGTTTTGTAGCTAGGGTTATGAAGGATACATGTATATCCTACTAACTACCTGCGAGTGAGAGAGAGTCCTCTCTTGGCTATAGAGATCCTAGCAGACATATCGATATCTTTGGAGTTGTTCAACAAGAGTTAAGGATGTGCAAGGAAAAGGAAGAAAAACTAATAGCTGAGCTACAAAATACCCAAGAGTGCTCACATGGTATGAGAATATCTAGGAATCATATGTAGACACATAGATCTATCACTTCCTATTATAGGCTACAGAGATCTGACAACCATCAACCATTAGAGCATAGTGATAGCTAATGTCATTGGCCATAAATGTATCAGAACTTAAATCACTTTGGGATGAATGAAAAAATTTATTTACTATTTAGTTCTATGCTTGATATAAAACTTAATAGAAAGAAAGAAGATGCATAAATATATTCAATATGTAATTTTTCTATAACTACAAAACCTATAAAATAATGTTTATAAGGAACATATTAATATACAAAGAAAAAGAAATAATAAAAGTAAGGATAATAATGTTTAAGATGTATAATATTAATAGGTTCCTTAAAAGAAACACCATCCATAATAGCAAGTTTACAAGCACCTGAACCAAAATCTTCAATAACAACAAAAGATCCAAGCAAATTAGGGCTAAACTTTCCATTTTCACAAGGTAAAGCATTCACATTTCATTGATTCTGATATAAAACTAAATCACCAACTGGAAATGTTTTTGCAATTACCTTATGGTTCTATTGCTTTTGTAAATATTTATGATAAGATTTTATACATTCTAATGCATGTACTTTTTGTTCATCCAACATTTATAACTCTTGCAAATGCTATTCTTAAAAGATATCTTTGTCAATTATGCCATGAAATGAAACATGCAAAGAAGGTATTTCTAATTCCAAAGGCATAATAGCATCACTAACATAAATGAGATTGTAAAAAGTACCCATGGAAGTACAAAAACTTGTCCTATAAGCCCATAAAGCATATATGTCAAATTGGAATATCAATCTTTTACATGCATGTTGACTTTTTTTCTTAAAATCTACTCAATGATTTTATTTGATGCTTCAACTTGACTATTAGATTAAGGATAATAAGGAGTTGAAAATTTATGTTGAATTTGATATTTCTCCAATAATTTTGTGACTTCTTATTTTTTGAAAGAAGTACCATTATCTAAAACTATCACTAAAGGTATCTCAATTCTCATTGATATTTCAATGAGGCTTGTTGTCAAGTGCATGTAAAGCTCATCGATAACAATTTCCAAAATGTCAAATTTTAGATGAGAATTGTCATCGATAACAATGTCATAATTTTCAAATTTTTGACATTTCCTAGTAATGGTCTAGCACCACCCCATGATAGAGATTGGGATCATTTTTTATGGGGTTTTCCATCAATATATCGATAGCCCTAGATTGCATCAAAATTCTGACAAAATTATAGAAATGTTATTTTTGATCATTGTCTGTCAAAATATCGACCAAAACTTGTCAAAAAATAGGTCCAAATTTACTAGTAGAGTGTAAAAGACAAGAGGTGGCCATAGATAGTAATTAGTGGGAATGCATGAATGAAGGGGTAGAGATATATAAGGGGAGAAGGGAGAGGGGTGAGATGAGGTTGAAAAATAGAGAAATGAAGGAGAAAGATGTGAAGTGCAAATAGTATTTGGATTATGAGTGAGAGAGAGAGAGAGAGAGAGAGAGATAGAGAGAGAGAGAGAGAGAGAGAGAGAGAGAGAGAGAGAGAGAGAGAGCGCTTGGTGGGCATGTGAGATAGAGTGGGAAAAGTGGGAAAAATTAAGACATGTGAGGTAGAGTCAAATGTTAAATAGAGGGAGAGATGGGGAGAGGGTATGATAACTCTTATTGTTGACTTATTCAATTGATGAATTCAATGCAAATACAACCCTAACTTTAACAAGGAAAAAATATATAATAACCCAAGGATAATGTTTACCTTAACATTGAAACAAATGCACATGGCCAATTACTCTTAAGTATTAGAATAAATTATTTCTCTAAACTTGACTAAAAATTAAGCATAATTGTAAACTAAACTATATTGAGTGCAAACCCTAGTCAAATCAAATCAAATTAAATCACAACACTAAACAAAACCAAACCCTATTCACAAACCATATAAATCCTAACTCTCATAAAAACTCTCATTCTCAACATTAATACTAGACTAGATTCAATAAGAGTCCCTAATATTCAAGATAGATTCAAAATCTAGCGTAAACCCAATCAAACCCTAATTCTTAACTTACTTCAACATAACCCTACATAGAGTTCACTTATAATCATAACTGTAAATGAAAATCAAGTATAATCCTTTTCGTAATTGAATATTAAGAAATTATAACATAAACCTAACCAATGACCATCAACCTAAATATATCATTACAAAAAATAGAATACTATAACCAAACTGTAAAAAATACAACTACAGTACATAATAAATTATAAAATTTAATTCTTAGGAACAATCATTGCATCAATATGAGGAATAAAATTCTACATTTTTAATTTTTCCTTCTAATAATTAAAAGTATTCGCTCTCAACCATACCACTCTCCCAGCAGTGGTGCTTTTGGTTGGCATCGCTCTTCTGGAGGTTCTGGTGGTCGACACTACTCTGCCTTGCCTCCCTGGAGGTCTGGTTCATGGTGGTCCCTAATGCCTCCTCCTGCTGCTCCTACTACCAGTTGGCCCTCTACTCACTTAGACCCCAAGCGGGTGTTTCCTTGGCTGGACTTAACCATTTCTCCTCCTAGGCCTAAGGAAGAGAAAGATGAAGATAATGTTGTTGTTGCTAATGACGGATGGGTTCCCCTTGAGCCATCTACTAACCACACCCTTGGGTGAGACTCTGATGATAAGGATCCTCCTTCCTCGGCTGGCATTATGCAAGGAACATGAGGATTTGTTTGTTTTCTATTGATTTCTAAAAGTTTTTTTTGATGAATAGTTGATTTCCAACGTGTGGCTATATGAACTCATGGGATGATCCTATTTCCCCTAGCCCCTTTTTTTGTTAATATGTAACTTTATTATATTTTTTAATATAAGGAAGGGACTATTCCTCAAAAAAAATAAAAAAAAATAATATTATGCATTATTAAAATTATTAAAATGTACCACCAATTTCTTGAGTACGAATTCTATTTATTTATTTATATCTATAGTACGTACATTTAACAATCTTCATTCCAAACTCGTTACTAATAAACTTTTTATTACTACTTATGCATATTGAATAGTTTCAGAACTTTAAATCACTCTACATATTCTACTTATATTTTTTTCATATACAAATCAACTAGTTTTTGTAATAATATCTATCCACCAAATAATAACATTGGGTTACTAACTACTATTCTTTGGAGTAATATTTACCCAAGATTGATGTCCTCTGTAACGAAATTCATGTAAATCACTGTGTCAAGAATCCCCATTTAAGAATATAAAATCATACAACCTACCATAAAAAAACTTTAGTGAAGTTTAAATGGGCTTGAAGAAACTTTACTTCTTTCAGGAGTTCAACCGAAACACCAATTAGAAAACAAGAATGTTTTTTAGTGTGAAGAAAGAAAGCACCAAAGCTGTTTTGGAATTTATGTATGTTTGGTAGTAATTCAAGGTTAACCTCTGACTCTAAGTAAATTAAAATTCAAGTTAACCCAATGTAAGAATTTGAGTCACATCAGAAACTTGCGGTGGTAAATAGGAATAGATAAAATAGAAAATTGTAAGAAACATATTTAAATTGGCAATGCAACCACAAACACATCATGATTTCACATCTGAAGTGAAAATGAGAGTGAGAATGGATATTTTGTTATTTTTCATTCCATTCCTGCTTTGTAATCAGCAAGTTTTCTTCTCTCTGGAAGCTGCAACGCCTGTGTCTGGTCAGAGGATATCATAAACTTAACTTATTGATTTGAGCTTTGTTCTCGTAATTTTTTTTACTATTGAGTTAAATCATGTTTATGATTTGTCAGGATTGTTTTTCTTTCATTTTGACAGAAGGATGATTTGTTTTAGCCGTCAGCATTAATTTGTGTTATCTTGATGTATATGTCTATTGATAGAAGGATACTCATTAGTCTTTAATTTTCAATCATAGAAATATTAGCATTTGTTTGCAGTTCTGAATTCTTAAATTATATAAATCTATTTTGATTAAAGGAACTCGTCTTAGATTTTGGCTTTAATCAAAGAAATATAAACTCCTATCTATGTGCCTATTTCAAATTGTAAATACATTTCAAGTTGTAAAAATGAACTTTTAAATAAAAAATATTTTATAAAAGACATTTATAGTACTTGTGGTAGGCAATATACTATTGCATTAACAATTTCAATGTAATTCAAAATTTTCAAATTTTTTTTTTAATTGCTTGCCAAATTGATATATTCTAACATATTATGTTACAATAAATAAGTAAATATATTAAATGTTTAAGTTTTTAAAAATTATTAATTTATTTGTTACAAAATTAACCTTATAAATTTAATTTTGATAATAAGATCCATTTGATATTTTTATATAACATTTCAAAATGAATATTAGATTGAAACCTTATCAATAATAATTAATTAAATAATTGAATCATAAATTTTAATAAAAATAATTTTAACTTAAATTATTTCATAAAATTTATACATTATGATACTAATAATTTTTTTAAAAAAAAATAATATTAATAAATTAAAAATTTATTAATTCAAACAATTTTATTACTATTTGATCACTACCTAGTATTGTTAGTCTTTGATTCTCAACCAAAAATTCTACATCTTTAATTCTCAAGAAAAAAAAATATCTACATAATTTGTACATCCATCTCAAATCATAAAAATGAACTTGAATTTGATAATTAAAAAATTATTAACCTTTAATTTTCAACCAAACAATAATATCAAATAGTGTAAAAATATTATATATATATATATATATATATAACACCCACCAACTATAATGAAAATATATCCATAAGTTTTCTACTATCAACCAAGGAAGTATCAACATATATTTGTATTCCTATCCCAAATCATAGTGGCTTGTATTTCTGTCAAGTTATAATAGTTTAATTAGATAATTGATTGTGATATGAATATCAAGATTTAACTGCGTGATTTTGAGTCAAACTTAGGCTGGAGTAGTACTGGGATGGGTGACCTCCCGGGAAGTCCCGGTGCTTCACCCCTGTGAGCATCACCTAGATACAATGAGTGCTAAGCGTTCCATTTATTCTCATGAGAGATGGATTCATGTTGAATCACTACTCATGAAACATGGGTCATCAAGTTTGACTCAAAATCACACAGTTAAATTCTAATATTCATATCACAATTTGACTTGCTGTGGAAATTATCTCCTACTTATCAATAGATAATTGATTAATTAGATAGAGTGGTACATTAAACCTATTACTTAATAATTATAAGATAGATTGGTAATGATAATATAGTTATTAAAATTTTAATATTTTTCTAATAATTTAGATATTAAAAATTCTAATATTGAATTTATATTTTTTAAATTAATCATTCTACTTTTAAAAATTATTTCATGTTTAAATAGGTTTAAATAAAATATTTACTATTATATAATATTTATTATTATATAATATTTGTTATTAAAATAATTTCTAATTTAATTGAATGTTAGCATTTACGTATTAATATTTTGTTTGATTTTATTTAAATTGAAAACGTATTAAAATATGTTTGATCTATTTCATATTTTGATATATCCTATAGAAATTATCACCTCAAAATAGGGTATGCTTCCTACAAATCCAGACCTATAAGAATTGAAATGTATGAACCAATAAAATAAAATTGAAGTAAAATCATTTTAGAAATTAAAAATCTCTCTTATATATAATAAGAAAATTAAAAATACAACTTCAAAATAAAAATAGTGAAATGTAATTGGTTGAAATATATAAAATTAATCACAATGTAAAGTGATTGCAATAGTATATTGTTTAATAATGTTTAAAAAAAAATTATGTTTATAATAGATAGTACATTTATATATTTATGAGTTGATAGTAAAAATAAATTATTGTTAATAATTTATATTTTATGTAAAAAGAAAGTGAATGTAATAGTACATTCCTTTAGCAAGTATTACATTTATATGATTTTTAATGCTAGTACTATCTTTTACATTTAATTTCTATTATCTTCTTAATTTTCTATTTTATCACTATATCAATCGTTTAAAATAAGCTGAAATTTCATGATTTTAAAATGGGTTTGATTCAATCATTTTTGTTGGCTTGCTACATGTTTCAAAATACCCATATCCATTCATGACAGCTGATGCAAACAAAGCAATTGCAAGAACATATGATTATATAATCATTGGAGGAGGTATAGCAAGTTGCCCTCTGGCAAAAACTTTGTCACAACACTATTATGTCCTTGTATTGGAGAGGGGAGGTTCACCACATGGAGACCTTGACATTGAAGATGAAAGTCTTTTTGGGAAAGCATTGGAAGAAACAAACAAATACACATTCATAGCTCAGATATTTGTAAGTGAGTATGGAGTTCATTTGGCTAGAGCTAGAGTTCTTGGAGGTGGAACTGCTATTAATGCTATGTTTTATAGTAGGGCCAGCCTCAAATACATTAGAAACATTGGTTGGGATGGAAGGCTTGTTCATGAGTCATATGAATGGGTGGAGAAAGAAATTGCCTTCAAACCAGATAAGCTCTCCATTTGGAGTAGTGCTTTCAAAGATGCACTCTTGGAGGTAGGTGTGCTTCCTTTCAATGGGTTTAGTTTGGATCATGTTGAGGGTACAAAGGTAAGTGCTTCCACCTTTGACAACAATGGCAGGAGACATACTGCTGCTGATTTCTTCAAGCATGCAAATCCCAATAGTATAGGTGTTCTTCTCAATGCTACTACTAGCAAAATCATCTTTCATTCAGTATCAAGTTAGTAATCATAAAAGTCAATGAGAGCATCTTTGTTAATATTCATTAATAATTGTCCTTGTTTTCTATATTATTAATAACTTTTGTTCTTTTATTATTTAATATAATAAATTTGGGAGAAAGAATTCTTTAGTGATTAAGATATGAAGAACCAAAGAAATTCTAAAGATTTCTATAAATTTTATATTTTAAATCTGTGATTGTTCTTGAGCCTTGCAAGTGTGACCCATCATGTCCCATTGCCATGAAAAAAAGAAAACAAAATATGATTAGTAATCCAAAGTATAGGTTATAGATTAATAATGTATTGATTCTTTTAGCAATGTTTTGTCATCACCCATTTTCACAATTAAGTAAGAAGAATACATTTTGAAGTGAAATGTTCAAATTGATGGGTTGTCTTGCAGCCAATGTATTGGTCTCCCAAGTAGATATATAAACATTATCCTTCAAACTGTAGCCCATCCATGCATATATATAAATTTTTCAACCAATTTAATAATCATATTAAAGAGAAGCCCATACCTATACTAGAGAATTGGTTATATAAAAAATCTTTGTAGCTTATATTTTCAAATAAAACTTATATGCTCTTGTATTAAACATCTTACAATAATTGTGAAGTTTGAATCTTAAGAAAAATGGTTTGTTTGTTTTATTTGTTTTAGACATGTCTTAATTAATACATTTATTTCTTCTATGTATATGGTTTAATTTATATATTAAATTGTTGAAAATATGGGTGTAGGGAAGTTGAAAGCTTTTGGAGTGGAATTTATGAATTCTATCAATGGTCAACCTTATCATGTATTTCTCAATGAATAATTTTTTTATAATGAGATAATATTGTCAGCAAGAAGTCTAGGTAGCACTCAACTTCTCCTCCTAAGTGGAATTGGTCCCTATCAACATCTTGCACAACTTAATATTCCTTTATTGCTATATTTTCCCTCAGTGGGTGAAGGGGTACAAGATAATCCTTGATCAACCATAACCTTCGAGTCCCCTATACTAGTTAATATATCAAGTATACAAGCAGTAGCTATACTTAATGGATCCAAAATCTACATTGAATCTAATAGCAATATTAGTTTTGTAAACAAAACATCCATCCAATATACAGGGACTATTATAGAGAAAGTAGCATATCCCTTTTCAAGGGGAGAGCTCAAACTACATAATATAGATCCTCGAGATAACCCCTTTGTTAAATATGACTATTATTCTCATCCTCTTGACCTAGATACATGTGTACAAGGTGTAAATGTAATAGCCAAGCTCACCAAGACAACTTCTATTCAACACTTTGCATTTCATTCTAATGGCACCAACATGCTTCATTTCATTGGTGAGCCGCTTCCTGATACCAAAATATTTGGCCATGAAGCCTTGGGCAAGTTTTGCAGAGACACACTAAACACAATATGGCACTTTCATGGAGGTTGTCAAGTTGATTTGGTGGTTGACCAAAGGTACTTGGTGAAAGGTGTAGATGGTCTAAGAATTGTTGATGTATCAACATTCAAGTCTAGTCTTGTAACTAATCCACAAGCAACTACCATGATGCTCGGAAGGTATAAATCATCCAACTATTTGAATTATCTTCCTTTTTTGAATTAATATGACTTCAATTATAGATGGTAAATTAGTCATTAACAACTATTGAACATTTTACAGGTATACTAGAATCAAAATTCTTAAATAACGAAACACTTTCAGAGATAGTACGAAAGACCAAGGATAAAAGCAAGACATGTTACTGAAAAAAAATTAATTCTCAATTCATGTACAGTGGCAATCATAAATAGATTTTCTACTTAGTTGAGCTTTGAGATTTGTTGACTATTTGTCTAGATTAATGATGAAATAGAAATTTATGATCAATGCTTTTTATTTTGGGATGAAGAGAGTATATAATTTTTTTTATAACAATTTATAATGGTTGAAAATAAGATATAAATATTAAGTTTTTATACAAAATAAGACATAAATGAATCATGTCACTAATATTGTTAGATTGATAGTAATACTTGATACATATATACAAATACTAAAGATTTAGATGGAGACAAATTCAAAAGTTTCTAATAATTCTTGTAGAAGCATATGTGTGTATAATACAATATGATGCTTATTGCACTTTAAAAATGGTATTTAAGTGTTTATATATTTTTGAGTCTCTTTGTACAATTGACATTATCTAAATAGTTCTACATATATATTATACTTTTTGGAAAGACAATTTTGAGTTACATATATAAAAAATATTGTCTCTAACTAATTTCTTTTAGCTATAACATATATGATGTGAAATTTGGATCTTCAACCTCTAACCTTAGAACTCCATATGGGAGAATAAAATTATCATCATAAAAGCACCAAATATTTAGGTTTGATAATTTAATATTATTTTATATAGGGGCTTTGACTAAACCTTCTCTGATCAAAGTCAAAGTTCACATGTATAAAAATATAAGTTCTACCACATTTACATTTGCACAAGAATTGGAATTACATAACAAGTCAAAGAAATAAGAAAATAGAAAATGAATAGATTCTTTTTTAAATCCCACTCTACAAAAAATAAAATTGAAGTGAAACTATAAAGAGACATGAGATAGTGGAGTAAAAACACATGACTATTAAAGGAAACCATAGAAAATATCAATATCTCTAATCATCCATGCTTTCAAAGTTATTCACAACAATTAGTAGAATGCATACCAGCAACAAATCCAACCCATAAACCACAATCACAAGACCCTTATACTAAACATGTCAATTAAGGATGTGTACATATTAGAAATTCCCACTATAGGGGAAATATTAAACATGAAAATAGATCAAAACATGTAGCATGTTTACAAATGAAAACTCAAACCAAGTTATATCTAATTATAGTGAAAATGATGTAATACAAAGAATAATGACAACAAGCCACACATTAATGAAAACTATTATATATTTCTTTGCAACTCTCTCAAGTTATCCTCACCAAACCATGTGAGCATGAAGTTCCAAAAAATTGGCATAAAATTTTAAAAATCTGAAATTGAGCCCACTTATGGAAGAAATTGTACACTTGTCATTCCCAAAAAATTGACTTGATGAAAGAGGTTTTTCAAAACAAGAATGAGGTGCCATTTTTATTGTGAGTTTGAGTATTTGATTATATCATGTTAGTTAGATTATTATGATTACCTTCACATCAATTATTGCATAGGATAATGGTTCAAATTTATGGATTTACTC
The DNA here is from genome assembly GCA_028749045.1 of Cupressus sempervirens. Lineage (NCBI taxonomy): Eukaryota > Viridiplantae > Streptophyta > Pinopsida > Cupressales > Cupressaceae > Cupressus > Cupressus sempervirens. Next base: position 400,618,476 of record CM053792.1, on the reverse strand, counting down.
ACCCTATACTTGCATGTGTAGGGTTGACATATCTATTTTATATTTATGGTTGTCATATCTATTTGATGAATAAGATGATATTATTGTATTTACCAATTTTCAATATCATGTCTAGTAACTTACAGTCTTGAAAAGTTATCTTTTGTTTTTGGCTAATCAATATTATAAGGACTCTTGGGTAACTAAGAAAGTGGAAATATATCTAATTTATTAATATAGAAATGATTAGTCAATGGGTGAGTCTTCGCTTTAGTCACATGATGTGAAGGTACACAAACAAATTTCTTGCAGAAGCATTCAACTTAATTTACAGATCTGTAGAAGTTGAAAATGAGCATTTCAATTTCAATTTAAAAAGTTGGTTCCATGCTTGGATAGCACCATGATTACAAACTCTTTTAGATTTAATGCATAATATCATATCAAATCAATATAAAGTATGAATGTTTGGAGCATTCAAGATCATATTTCATGATTGGGGGCAGGCACATCTGTAATGGATAGAATCCCTACTCAATCCAAGACAAAGAGAAACTCAGAATCATAGTATGAAGAAAGTCAATAATATTATGCAGTCCTTTGAATATTTGAAAATAAAAATTTGCGAGCCCACAAATTCATAGAAAATAAATGATGAAAGTCAATAATATTATACAATCCTTTGAATATATGAAAATAAAAATTTGTGAGTCCACAAATTCATAGAAAATAAATGTATAGTAAGCTCATTAATCTGTCTTTCAAAACGTACCATAGGTTTTTGCAAATCTAAGATACATTTCTTCAAAGTCTGTACAAATTTCCTCAACTCCAACATCTGGATATTGTTCAATCTATCTCAATTTTAGTATTTAAACATAAATAATATTGACTACATTGAAATATTGTTCACCTTTTCTAATTTATTTTGAAAACAAAAATATTTTATCTAACCAATATTTTTGCAAAAAATTGTATATATATATATATATATATATATATATATATATATATATATATATATATTTGTTATGTAAAAATTAGAAGAATTTTATTTTAAAAAAAAAACATTATATATTTTTATATTTTATATTTCTAATGCTTTTATAAAATATTTTGATATTTGAGTGTATGTTTTCATAAAAATCAAAAGAAAATTCACATTAAAGAGAAAAATAATTACTTATGTGGAAGAGTACATACAATATTGCCTTCTAATAATGGTTAAAGTGGTTGTGGTAGTTTTTAGTACTTTAACTTACAATCATTATCAACGTACATTCATGAAAGTATATTAAAACTATCTCAATATAAATGTCAAATTCCTTCCAACATATATATAAATAGTCATTGTTTAAATGTGAATTTTCAGTTCTATGCGTATGACTCTAGCACCACTTTGTCATAGTTCATAGAGCGTTGTGGGACGTTAGACAGGGCTGATGTTTAATGAATAGCGGAGACTTTTTTCCTGAAGGATCACATATATCATTAACAATTGGATTGATAATGTAAGAAGGAACAAAATATAAATTTTGGGAATATGGATCTTGAGCAAGCTAGAATCTTATACTTTGACTCAACACTTGATGATAAATTAGACATCTTGAAAATATGGTTGCTATAACCTTCTAAATATTATCCTTCTATGATTAAACAAAAAATAATAATTTTTTAGTGAACTCATCCTTTAAAGAACATCAAATGTTTTCTTAACTCAATCTCCTAGTTTGTAAATGCATGCCCCAAAATACTTCAATAAAAGCAGAAGAGAAGAACAATTTTTTCTATGAAATTGAATAAGGAGTTTTAAAAAAAATTCAATGCTATAAGTGCATATCAATTGCCCATGTAATCTCCCATTTCCAAAATTTACGAAAGAAGCACTTTCTATTTCTATAGGTCAATTTTTAGTAAGCCGGGTGATCCTATTTGGCCAATTTTAGCTTCGTTGGTCAAATCGGGTAATTTGATTTGAAAGGAGATAAAGTTTACATTTGGAAAGGAAAAATAATATTTTATTAATGCCTTTTTCTCCTTAAGTAATTATGAGATATATTGGAGATTTTTGGGTAATATGAAGTGAAAATTAATTCTCTTACATTGGAAGTGTCCATTGCTGCAACAGGGACAATTGAGTTTGTGACAATTGAGTCATAGAGTACCTCAAGTTTGTGAGCCCGCTCTTTTATACACCGCTTTGAACTCTCTGGCATCTTCAACATAAATGACCACAATTCGTCATAGGCAAGACTTACCAGATTTGAGAGCCTCTCCTCGGCTTTCTCATAAGAAGCAAGCTGCATCTCCAGAAGCTTTTGCAAGAGGTACAACGGTATCTGATTCTCAAGCATGCTCAAATCCCTCATTATTGCATTGTAAGTGGCGCTCCTACCAGGCGGATCTAAAACTCTTCCCAGTTGCTTCACATCGGAGGACACATGTGAAGATGCCCGATCCGCCTATTTGACGTAGAACTGCAGGTACCCCAACAGGAAGGAGGCGTCCAAGGCCATCAGCCATGCCAGGGCTTCCTCCGTATAGTCCAGATACTTGTGATATCATGCCCTGATTTGCCTCTCATGCTTCTTCATCTCTCTGACTACATGAGACTCGAATGCACAGTCCACGGGAATCCTCTTCTAAAACCTTGGAGCAGCAGCCACTTTGTATCTCTCCATTTCAGACATATCCGATCAGGACATGGATCCATAATCAAAAGGCCGAACCAGATTTTTCACCCGAGGTACCCACTCCTCTATTAATTTTTCAGCGGTTTCAAACATTTCCACAGATACAGACTCAAATGTATGCATTCTCTGCTTGTGATTATGTAAGAAATATTATACTATACAACAAATTGGGAGGACATTTAATCAACAAAAAGTTTACCAAAGCATATCCTGCAAGGGTTGAAGTTCATGAGGAGCATTCAGTCAGTTCATCCCACTCCAAAACCTTTCATATATTGATCCACTTTCACTTGTAATCAAGACTGAGGTAACTGTGAGGGACAACCTCTTCCTAATAACAAGAGGAGGACCCAATTCCTCTTTAGCCAATAAATTAAATTCGTCCTCCGAGCCTTGACCAAATTATTACTCCTCCCTAGAATTTGGATTATAGTCATGCGGGTGGCTATCATTTTCATTATCTTGATTGAGGTCTTGAATGGTTCCAATTCGAAAGCAGTCACCATCGTTGCAGCTCAACAAATCAAAGGGAAATTGGTGTCATAAAACAAAATCTGCCTTAAGCCTAATTGCAGTAACCCAAAGGAGAATGGTACTGCAAGGAAACAACGATGAATACTGTATCAATACTTTCTCATGGGACCCTCTGTTGCATTTCTTTCAGTACACAGCTCATAATTTTCTGACACAAATCTCTGGAATCTCAAGACCACAAATATCTCTTTAGAAAGTCATGATACAAATATCTCTTTTAGAAAGTCATGATATAAAGCTAAAATGAATGTCATGTACTTCAGAAAAAGGAAAAGAATGATGAATTGTAATCAGTACAAATAACATAACATAATCTGACTCTTGATACTCTCCAAGTTCATAACCAGATATGTCTGTAGAAGATGCGAGGGCCTCTCTCCATTCTTCTAGCTTATCAAGATTTCTGCCTTTACTCCGATACTCGGAAAATGCTGCTGCATACTGTGACTTGTTTTCCTCATTCTTTTACTTTTTCTGGTTATAGGTGTAGCGGTAGCGGAGCTCCCATGATTACACACAATAGAATACAGGAATAAATAGAGCTTCAGGTTGTTGTTTTTTTGTCTTAAAATAAGAACCAGTTTGTTTAAACACCAAGAGGACTTGACTAAACCAGTGGTAGATGCAACAAAACATTCATAATTCTTTCCCAAAACACCTTTTATTTCCTTGGTCGCCTGCAACATTAAGTATCGATACCGTTGGCAGTCACTCTGAATCACGACTAAGATGGCGATCACTCTGTTTCAAGACCTCAATAAGGTGCTCTGTGGCCTCTGTATTAATACCATTGTTGGCGATTAAAGATGCCAGTGTACTGCTCTGTGGCCTCTATCCTCTACACGTCAACCAGACCGAACGCCTTAACGGCTTGAGTAGACATCTGTAAGGCAATTGTAGATGCACTTGGCTGTCTATCAACTTCGCTGTCTATCATCACACAGTGGAAGCAGCATGCTGTCCATTTCCACCGGACGGGCGTTGATAGTCAGTTTCTGTTCATTTTTAGCCAGTTCATGAAGTGGAAGGCCCTGTCCGACATCTCACGGCGCTTCAACTCTCAAATGCTGGCTAGTTTCGTGACGGAGGGAACTGGTAGGCTGTCCCCTGCGAATGGATTCTTACCATCCCAATTTTGTTAGTTTTGTTAGCTTTGGACAGCTGTTTGTCCATTTGCTTTTATTTAGCAAGCAATTGTTTTGCTAACTAATTGGTTAGATTAAAAACAAATATTTAATAATTAATTGACCACTTTTGGAAACAACTAGAAACTGACTTGGTTAGGGTTGTTAAGTTGTTTTAATCTCAACTGTCAATTGTAAATCAATCTCGGCCATTGGTTTACCAACAGGAGTAGTATAAAAGGAGGTCGGGGGGCATTTGGAGAATATGAAGTTTGGAGAAACGTTTGCAGTGTTAGCAAACAGTCTTGTAGTGTTAGCAAGGGCGCAGTGTTAGCGTGGGAATAGTAGTGGGGAATATCAGTAGGATAAATTAGGAGGTTGTCAGAATTCTACTAGTAAGAGGCAAGGAATTTTGTATCTCTTGATTTGCTGAAGTTTAATATAATTTTTCATCTGTAGAACTAGTTTTCCCTTGGGGGTTTTTCCAGGGATAATTTGTCCGAAAATATTGTGTTCATTGTGTTGCGCATTTCTTTCTGTATTTTATAAGTAAAGTTGCAGTTGTGTTATTTTTCGATATTATCTGAGAATTTATTTTCAGCAGTTTAATAATTGCTTATTATAGGAGATTAATAATTAGTGATTGCAATAGTTGATTTTTCACATGGTATCAGAGCGTTGTTAAGGGTAGAAGAGTTTTTCCCTAGGAAATAAATTTTGATCTCTTTAGATTTATTATTGCTTTAAACCCTTGAGGTGGCTTCAGCTGGTTTGAGAGATCAGGATAGATTGGATGGTGCCTCAAATTTTGGTGTTTGGAAGGCCATAATTTCTTTATTGTTGGAAGAGAATGGTATCAAGGATTATGCTACCAGTGTTGTACTTGTACCAACAGATGCAACCCAGCTTGCAGCATATAGAAAGGATGATGCCAAAGCAAGGAGGATTATCCTTGATGGTGTCAAGGATCATATTGTTCCACATATCGCAGAGCTAGATATGGCAAAGAAGATGTGGGATGCCATTCTAAATCTATACCAGAATGCTACCACCAACAGGAAGTTGATTCTCAGAGAGAAGTTAAAGAATACCCAAATGAATCAGGGAGAAGATGTCACAAGTTACCTCACCAGGCTCAGACTTGTCAAGGATGAGTTAGCAGCTGTTGGAGATAGCCCTAGTGATGACGAGCTAGTGAGAATAGCCCTAAATGGGTTTACTAAACAATGGAGTGTCTTTGTTCAAGTTGTCAGTGGACGAGATACTTTACTGAGTTGGGATTGACTATGGATTGATTTCACTCAGGAGGAGTTTAGACTAAGTCTTGTCAATGGGGCCAACAAGAGTTAGAAAAATGACGTGGAACAAGAGAACGTTGCCCTAGCGGGTAAAGAGAAAGCAAAGAAGGGATCTAGCAAAGGATCAAATTCACAAAACAAAAAGAAGAAGAAGGACCTTTCTAAGGTCAAGTGCTTTGGATGTCACAAGTTTGGCCACTATGTCAGTGATTGCCCAGAGAGGAAGAAGGGTAAGAAGCAGGTGACAGCTTTAGCAAGTGCGGAAGTACTCTCCAGTAGAATGGAAGATGAGTTTGCACTCATAGCATGTATGGTTAGCTCAACCTCATAGTGTGTTTGGTATATAGATAGTGGGGCATCATTTCATATGATAGGAGTTAGAGAGTGCTTCTCCAGTTACAAGGAGGAGGACACCAACATCCAAATTTCTATGGGAAACTTGTCCAAACTCAACCCTATTGGGAAAGGGACTGTTCAGTTTCAGAGGGAGAATGGAAAGATAATTCCACTTCATGATGTGTTATATGTGCCAGGCTTAGGTATGAATTTGATTTCTGTATCTGTTCTTCAGGATAGGGGGTGTAATGTACTCTTTAGAGGGACAAATGTGTTGATTAAGCACAAGGATTGGAAATCACCCATAACTATTGGAGTTAGGAGTGGTCGCCTTTATAGATTGCAGTTTGATAATCCTAAGGCACTTATGACCAATAGTAATCCTAGAGATCTTGGAGAGCTATGGCATAGGAGGATGGGCCATATTCATCATGGAGCAGTTAGATTGCTTCATGAGACAGTGACAAGTGTTCCAATGGTGAGCACAGAGCATGATGATGTATGTAAGGGATGTGTGTTGGGGAAGTTTGTAAAAGCATCTTTTCCAAGGAGTGACACCAGATCTAAGGGTGTTCTTGATCTAGTACATTCAAATGTTTGTGGATCGATGTCGATGAAATCTCTTAGAAGATATGAGTACTATGTTACTTTTATTGATGATTTCTCTAGAAAGACCTGGATATACTTCTTGTAGACTAAGGATGACGTTTTCAGTCGATTCCAAGAGTTCAAGGCTCTTGTGGAGAAGTCGACAGGAAAGAAGATAAAGGTTCTTCGGTCAGACAATGGAGGCGAGTACAAAGGAAATGTCTTCTAGGAGTTCTGCACCAGAGAAGGAACCAAGAGAGAATGGACTGTTCCTTACAATCCACAACAGAATGGAGTTGCTGAGAGGAAGAACTATTCTATATCGGAGGTAGTAAGAGCTATGCTACATGACCAGGACATGCCCCATTACTTATGGGCAGAGGCGTGTAATACAACAACCTACATTCAGAATAGAGTTCTACACAAGGTGCTAGGGAAGATGACACCAGAGGAGGCTTTCACAGGGAAGAAGCCAGATGTTAGTCACTTCAGGATATTCGGGAGTTTGGCATATTTCCATATTCTTGGAGATACACGTAAAAATTTAGATCAGACTGTAGAGAGGGGGTACTTTGTGGGGTATAGTGAGACCTCAAAGGCATACAAAATTTTCATTTTGGGGACTAAAAGAATTATTGTCAGACGGGATGTGTCATGTCCCCTTTTTAGCGACACAATTCCTACAGTAGATTTGCCTATCATCAACTCTCATAGGCAAATGATTTTGGAGAGAGAGTCATCTCGCCAGAAGATTGCATTTTGCTACATCCAGTAAATGGGGCCTACATGTTCTAATGATGAATTAAGATTGCACTTTTAATTTAATAAAGTTATTTAATTTGTTTTATAAAGTTATTTGATAATAAAAGTGCATTATAATAAGATATTATAAAAGATGATTTCGGAAGCTTCCAGTGACTTCTCAAAAAAATTGAATAAATAGAGGACAAGAGGCACCCATTTGGACAAGCGATTTTTGTGGATTCAATTATTTATCACATTGGAGCGATTTGTAGTCTTCGGTCTGAAAATTTCCATAGGTCTTTGAGAACGAAAACTCTCTCAGATCTGCATAAATGAGGAGGTGAGATATCTTCCGAAGGGTTGCTCATTGGAGATGGCGTTCAGCTATTTCATGATGGATTAATCTAGAGATTGTTTTTTTTAGGGTTCAAATGTCCAAAGGAATAAGAAGTTTCATCTAGCTTCAAATATATTTCAAACAAGAAAATTCGAATAAGGGCGTCATGCACTCGATTGGTTTTTTAGAAGGTTCAGCTAGACCCCAAATGTGGAATCAGAATTAATTATTGGGATAGTATTTTTGGGTAATTCGAGCACTGCCATTCATACATATTTTTGAAACTTGTCTAAGATGGAGGAAATTACGCAAAAATGACTGAAGGGGGCCATTGTAGCCGCAAGCATCAGTATCGTGTGTGAAGATGAATTCTGTTGGACGTGAACTGTTGAAGATAGGACACGGTGACAAGCTCCAGAATTAGTCAGTGGTCATTTCATTTCAGTTATCCATCCAAATCGAGGAGAAGTTGAAGAACAAACAAGGTACGGGGTGTTATTCTGACTCATATTTGAGACTTCCGGTTGAAGTGTCGACTTTAGGTCCATTTAATATTTAATTTGGTTACCATTGAAATAGCAATTATATATTAATTTCAGATGATGTTGCAATTGTAATAAGGGTAACAAATCAGTATAATCAGTTTCCCCTAAATTTTGATATAGTCATTATCTTCAATTTCATTGGTTTATGTCAATCAATTTGGTGAATTATTTGAGACATTACACTTTACCATTGAATAGTTGCATGCTTAGTTTTGATAAAAGTTCATAGTGCAAGGCAAGAGTTTGCGAATTGTCACTATTCATCATTGTTTCTTATCGACCTTTATAGTGAGGGTCATTTCAGGACGTCAAGTTCATGGAGGACAAGGCATTCAGGAGATCGAGAGATTTGCCAGCAGATGATCAGAGTGAGCAGCCAATAGAAGCTCCAAGACCAAGTCAAGAGCAACAAAGCTCAAGTACAGTTACCAGTGCAAGTGTAGACTCAATTAGTGAAGATTCACAGAGTATGGAGCAACAGGTGCAACAGGAAATGCACTTAGAAGACTTAGAGGTTGACTTTTCATCCTCTACAATTGGCAGCGGGAATCATGTGGTTCTAGATACACAAAGGGATACTCAGGAGTTTTTGGGAGCTCCTAGGAAGAGTACTAGACAACAAAGATAACTAGCCAAGTTCAATGACTATGTGGCATTAGTTAGTCAGCTGGTAGATAGTGAGCCTTCTAGCTATCAGAAAGCTGTAGAACATTAGGTATGGCGAGATGCTATGGTTGAGGAATATTCTTCAATAATGCAGAATGATGTGTGGGAGGTAGTCCCTAAACCAACAGATAGGGCTGTAGTTGGATTACACTGGATCTATAAGATAAAGCATGGTGCAGACAACAGCATTGAGAAATACAAGGTGAGGTTCATGGCAAAAGGGTTCTCTCAGAAGGAGGGAATAGACTATGAGGAGACATTTGCTCCTGTTGCCAGGTATACTTCTATACAAGCTGTAATCTCACTTGCAGCACAGATGGGATGGAAAATCCATCAAATGGATGTCAAGACAACATTCCTTAATGATGAGATGAAGGAGAAGGTATACATAGAACAACCAGAAGGCTTTGTAGCACACAGCAAAGAGACCCACGTGTGCAGATTGAAGAAAGCATTGTATGGACTCAAGCAGGCTCCTAGAGCATGGTATGAGTGCATTGATACATACTTGTAGAAAATGGGCTTTGTGAAGAGTGAAGCAAGTGCTAACCTCTACTACTTGATGGTTGGGGGTGAGATTCTCATTCTTGTTCTTTATGTGGACGACCTATTTCTTACAGGTTCACTAGGGCTCATAGTGGATTGCAAGAGGAACCTTGTAGAAGAGTTCGAGATGAAGGATTTAGGACTTATGCTCTACTTTCTAGGCATGGAAGTGTGGTAGACATATGGGGAGATTTTCCTTGGTCAAGGGAAATATTGCATTGAAATCTCGAAGAAATTCGGGATGGAGGATTGCAAAGCCATGTCTACACCCATGATCATGAATTGGAGGAAGGTAGATACATCTAAGGAGAAAGATGTAGATCCCACTTTATATAGACAGTTGATTGGTTTGCTTATGTATTTGGTCAACAGTAGACCAGCTATAGCATTTGCAGTAAACTCTCTTAGTTAGTTCATGGTTGAACCAAAGAGAATGCATTGGATAGTAGCTAAGCATGTGCTACGTTACTTGCATGGTACAGTCGAGTATGGGATCAGATATGTTCGAGGTGAAGGTATCAGGTTGATAGGCTATACTGACGTAGATTGGGCAGGAAGTACAACAAACAAAAGGAGAACTTCAGGGTGTTGTTTTAGCTTGGGATCAGGAGTTGTATCTTGGTTCAACAGGAAGCAGAAGTTTGTGGCTCTAAGTTTAGTAGAAGTAGAATAAATAGCAGCTAGCATGGCAACATGTGAAGCTATATGGCTTCAGAAGTTGTTAGTAGCCTTGTTTGGTCAGAAGGTTGAGACTACTGTGATACATTGTGACAATCAGAGTTGCATCAAGTTGAATGAGAATCCAGTGTTTCATTATAGGTCTAAACATATAGATATCAGATATCACTTCATTAGAGATTGTGTATAAAGGGGAGTTGTTCAGCTACAGTACATACCTACAGAGGAGCAGGTAGCAGACATTCTGACTAAGGCATTGGGGAAGGCAAAATTTATCTTCTTCAGATGTAAGTTAGGTGTCCTGCAGAATAGCTTCCTCGCTAAGAGGGAGTGTTAGTTTTGTTAGCTTTGGACAACTGTTTGTCCATTTGCTTTTATTTAGCAAGTAATTATTTTGCTAACTAATTGGTTAGATTAAAAAAAAATATTTTTAAATTAATTGACCACTTTTGGAAACAACTAGAAACTGACTTGGTTAGGGTTGTTAAGTTGTTTTAATCTTAACCGTCGATTGTAAATCAATCTTGATTGTTGGTTTACCAACAGGAGTAGTATAAAAGGAGGTCAGGGGGGCATTTGGAGAATAGGAAGTTTGGAGAAATGTTTGCAGTGTTAGCAAACAGTCTTGCAGTGTTAGCAAGGGCACAATGTTAGTGTGGGAATAACAGCAGGGAATATCAGCGGGATAAATTAGGAGGTTGTCAGAATTTTGCTAGTAAGAGGCAAGGAATTTTGTATCTCTTGATTTGCTGAAGTTTAATATAATTTCTCATCTGTAGAACTGGTTTTCCCTTAGGGGTTTTTCCAGGGACAATTTGTCCGAAAATATTGTGTTCATTGTGTTGCACATTTCTTTCCATATTTTATAAGTGAAGTTGCAGTTGTGTTATTTTTTGATATTATTTGGGAATTTATTTTCAATAGTTTAATAATCGTTTATGATAGGAGATTAATAATCAGTGATTGCAATAGTTGATTTTTCAAAAATTTATGGTCACCATTCCTTCTTTTCTAGTGTCCGACTATCAGAAAATCTGAACAAACCATTCAAAGAGTAGCACTTGCATTTTTAATGATGCAAGGGGTTATGCTGATAGTCTTATGTAATTTTTGACTATTTTCTTGATTATGTTTTTTATGTAATATGTTTGATTCAGTTGTGTCATTTTGATTTCTTCTCACACTCAGAATACAAACACTTTGTCACTTTGTCTGAAGAGCTATCTGATATAGGTGGTCCTCCTATTTTTCGGCATATAATTGTATATGCATTGCTTTTTATTTTTGCGTTCCATCTATTGTTCTTACTCTGGATCTAGTTATAAAAGTGAGTTGTTGTCTTTCAATTCTACCAATATTGATTGTTTCTTTTTTTAGTATGAGTCCATAAGATTTGTGTATTGTGATAGCCCAAGACATGGTGAATGGTAGTTGTCTTCGGCTTCCTAATGTGATGAACACCATTGAAAAACATTAGAAAAAAAATGCAATGGTGAGTAAGATACAAAAACTTAATAGGAAAAAAATAGATTTTGAGGACCTATAAAAATTGTCCTTCTCACTATTAGACAAGTAGTTCAACCAGTTCTTCCACTATGATCTTCCCCAAAATTGAGAATTTAAAGTCACATTTGATTTAGGTGAGATTCCTTTATATTTTTGTATTGTCAAATTTGGGTAATTTTGCATTTTCTATAGTTGTTGGTCATTGTCTCTCTATTTTACCAATGTCAATTTTGTTGTTCCCCTAACCTCTCTATTCCCACCACTTTGACACCATGATCTTAAGGTCATGGTGCAACTATGCTTTTTGTCCAAAATTTATTTCGAGCCTTTAAGAAACCTTAACAATGATTTTGATGGTAACATTTACTTATGAGTAAGCAACATGATGTGTTCACTTTATTCATTATAGGTATAAAGTATATGAGGTTCAAAAGTTTCTTTTTTTGAGCATATTTCATTTTATTCATTCATATAAGATGATGGGATACACTTGGTAGCATTTCTCTTTTTAATGTGAAAGTGATAGAATTTGACGTTTATGTGTATCTTGGGATTTTGAACAAGATGGTTAGATTGGGAGGTCCAAGATATGTTGTTCATCTTTGTCATGCTATTTTCTCATGGTTGTAAGGTTTAAATTTGATGTATGTGCATTTTTTTGTATTTATGTTTGTGATTGTAAAATAGGGTCCTATTTTTATGACTAGGTGTTTATATCCTTTTTATTGAAAATATGAGAGTATATATTCATTTAAAAAGGGTATATATGATCAATATTTATTTGTAATTTCTATTTAGCATATTAGTGAAGGTAAAGTTAGAAATTAGTCATTTATAAATTATTTTGTAATATTTTGTGTTTGTATTAGTTGTCTTATTATAGATGAGTTTTATCTTATTTTCTTTGTCATTATCTTTAATCATGTTCTATTTTTTTATATCTTGTGCACTCATTTTTATTAGTCAATAAGCTATTATACTGTAGAGTTTTGTCAAGAAATGTGATGTCTCCTATTGAAAAAAAATCAACCTAAACAAATGCAAAGATGGTGTCAAAAACATTTACAAAAAACATTTGGGACAATGGATACATCAAAGAAAAATGAGGTAGTTGGGTATTTTTCCTTCCATGTACAACACTTTACAAATGAGTTTCCAATAAATGTAATAATCAAATAATGAAAAAAACTTGACACTATCTAGAATTAAACTACATTGGGAAGGTTTATTAGCCTTTTTGAACCATACAAAATATGATATCCTTTGCAAATCATAGAGGAAGATTTCTTATTCTTATGAGTAAATCAAGGGTTAGGAGGATTGGGCTCCAACCCATATGATGGTTGGATTTTAGTTTTATCTTTTCTAGTGTAAATTGAGGCAAAAATTATATTATAATAATGTTTTATGTAAATGAATGCTATACATTAGCACTTGCAAAAAATAAAATCTACAAGGAATATTCTAACAATAAAGTATATACAAAAATTATTATAAATTACAATTTAATAGGTATTATATGATATGATAGATTTTAATGACGTCCACGAGGCTAAAGTAGCCTATAGGACCCACATGATCACCCACCCAAGGTAGTTAAAACCTCTTATTTGAATTACTTACTAGCGATCATTTTCTTCTTTAAACTATTTATTTCATTTTCTATTAAATATGAGTATATTTAGGAATTTCATACATATTAAATTTTAAATTACATTTGGTACAATTAAAACTCTAAATTAGATAGGATTTTTTAAATAAAAAATATACATAATTATATTTTAAGACTTTATGGTTAAGACAAGGGTGTGAATTATTAGATGCTTTCTTTACTATCATTCATTCAAATTTAAAGTATTCTTTTTTATAATTTTATGAATGAATTCTAATATGATATAATTATTATTATATACATTATGATAACAAATTATGAATCTATTGTAAATATAAATAATATAAACATATATATTAATTCTATAGAAATAATTAAAAGATAATTTTTACTTCAAGAATTTTATTAGGTTCAACTATCATTAGGTATGAGTTAAGATACATCTTTAAAAAGTCACAATTAGAACCTAATTTCTTCTACTATTAAATTAAGGTTAAGACCAGAGTAAATTAAGAATATGATTTAACAATTGTTAAATTTATATTATTTTTCTTAAATACAAGATAAGTTAAAAAAATTATATATTAAAATAATTGTACTAAAATAATAAATCATAAAACTATTGATTTAAAAAATAAATAAATAATTAATAATAAATTTTAGTTATTATGTATTTAATTTCTTTGTTTACATTAGGTCACTCTATACCATATATTATTCTTTGCTTAGGTATAATGTTAATTGCAAGAGAGATCTCCATTATTGACTATGAGGTTGAAGCATTTGATACATTTTCATCTTTCTTATTGTCACATTTTGCATCCAAAGGAGTTGGACTTCCGATAATAGCATGTTCTTTGTTAATAATCTCAAGGTCCATTATTATAATCCACCTACATATTTCAATATTAAAGCTTTTGTAAGTTGCAGAAATGTAAACACAAGAGTAAGTTTTTTTTTAAAAGTTAGATACAATTCTCCACTTACCATATTTTATTTGATTTGGAGCAAGAATATTCTACTAAGTGTAAAATTGTTCCATTTTTTATGTCTTTAGATAATACATATTTATTATATTTCTTTGGTCGTGTTGCATGACGTTTGTGAATTTTGTCTGATATGTATAATCTATACTTCCGAGTATCTTCATAATCCATTCCAATCTTATCTATTGAGAGTATTTGTACTACTAGTAATAGAGCTATATTACCATTATACAATAGTTTCACATCATCTACTATTAGTGGTTCCATTATGATGATTGCTTCAGTATATCTGCAAAATCGAATGTCATGGACTAGGCTTTAAGATGATAGCATTGAAAACACATTGTATTTTATACAAATGCAAGTTAGCTTGAAGCCAATGATTTAACATTGTTAACAAGTTATTCTCCAATTCTACATCTTACTGTGAATTCATATTAATGATCTACCAGTATTTCACAAGATGAATGGTACTCTATAGATAACATATGATTGAAATTTACTATAAATAACACATATTGTAACTCTGTGTAATTAATGTTTTCAATATTTTTAGAAGATTTAGCCAATATAAGATTGGAAAATATGTGTATAGTGTGTAAATATATTATCAAACCATGACCATTGTAAAATTTGACCAATATGATAACTAGTTTTAACATAGGGACACTATTGTCCACACCCTTCACTATGATTGTTATTGCATGCATGAGAGACATGATAATAAAATTTCTTCAAATATGCTTGTGATTTTTTTCAATTGAAAATTCAAGGAAAACCCTAAAGCTAATGTATCTTCACCAAATCACAAAGGTGAGTTGGAGATGAGAGTGAAGACAAAATTTTGCATAAACAAATGGTATGGTTTATAGTATTTGAAAGTTCAACATGGGAAGCATAATATTTATGGATGAAATTGATTTATAGTTTTCTATAAATATTTATCTTATCTTTACAGGTAAAAAGAGAATTTCCCTAATTTTGTATGAGATATTTACTCTTGGAAATATTATTTTTCAAAGTATAAAATTAAATTTTTAGTTTAAAAGGAACCCTAACCCTATCATCGTCGGTAAGTTTATTGGTCTTCTAAAAAGGGTAAGAGGTAAGTATTATTTTAAATTTTATTTGAAGGTAAGTAGTTCCTTTAAAATGTATTTATTTCATTATTAAAGTATAAATTAATTAGTAATGTGCTTTCTTAATGTGAGTAACATTAGTTTTTTTAATAACAATTCAACATAGGGACACTATGTGTAGTTGAGAAAGTTTATATTGTAGCACAAATGCAGACTTGTATATAAGATCATGTGATTAACATGATGTTTGTAAATTGTGGAGTAAAACTATATAAGATCATGTGATTACCATGCTATCAGTACAATGTGGAGTAAAACTATATAAGATCATGTGATTAACATGATGTCTATAGAATGTGGAGTAAAACAATGGACACATTCACAATACGGTAAAGTTAACACTTGGAGGAACATGAATACAATGATTATGGTTTCCATACTTTATTCAAGGAGATGAGGAATGATATACTTAGATATTCTACCTTTTTTACTCCATAGAGTTTTGCATAGTATACCTCTTTAGCTTGAGCATAAAACAGATTCATTATAGTGGTAGTCAAGTGACATATGTCCTTTGTATCATAGAATAGTATCAACTCATGTTCTTCCATGTCTTCAAAATTCTCACTCTCCTTTCTTAATTTCTCTACGACAATTTTACAAGTTTCTATGATTCGGTGCTAAGATCGTCCATAGTTTTTTTGATAAATAAAGGAGATTCAACTAGTGCAGAGCCAATTGAGCTTTGTGGTGATGCAGCAAGGTTGGAGAACATAGATGTGGATCCCAAAATGGTGACCACATCATTACTATACTGATTGAGTACCATGTTTTTTCTTGACATAGAAATCCATAGTGAATATCAATTCTAATAACAATCTCATGAATTGCTCGATGTTCACTATTTCTAATAAAAGTATAGTCTAACTAAAACATATTATTAAACACTAACCCTAATATCATTTGTTGAATCATAAGCATAATTCTATCCCTAATTGGAAAATAATTTTAAACCTAACCCCTAATATCATTTACAAACCTTGCACTCATCTTAGGGGAACCCTAAATCTAATTATACTATCATTGAATGAAACATAAGTATAAATCTTAATATTTTGTGTATTACAAAATTAAATGAAGAGGAAATGTGAAAATAAATTGATTACTTCATCAAACATGATGCAAATCTCCAATCATATTTTATAATACAAGTTTTTTCATATGAAATAATCTTTTCCTAAGGAAGCAAGAATATATTTCTATGCTGAAACACAAATCTTTGAAACTCTGTTGAAGTCAAAATACAAATACTTCATTTTAAAATTGAAGAGTACAATTTTTGGTTTTTTCTTTTGAAAAAAGAAATATTTTAACATTTTGATTAAATTCAATTTAAAAGGAAAGTTGAAAAAGGCTTTAAAAAAGCAACCAAGCAGCCTTTAACATGTCAATGCCATGCCATCTATGTAAAAGGAAATATATGATAGTTGGAATGGTTTCTATGAAGCTCCAACTATAAATGGTGTAATGCATTCCTAAAGTTATGTCTACTCAAACAAAGATTATGACTATGGAATTCACATAAATACCAAGAGTGTTCCAAATGGTGAGGCCATTAACATTAGATATTGTAGAGGAGTTGTTAGCAATGCTAATTGTTTAAGTCTATGTTATATTCCACTTGTGATTGCTCTAAAGTGTTCCCAAAGTTATATATAATTAAGCATAGACTATAACTCTAACTTTTGCAGATATACCAAGGGTGTTGCAAATAATGAATCCATTAACAGTAGGGTTTGTGAAATTATTGTACAATGGTAACACAACTCTGGCACAATAGTACAAGTATTCTTAATCAAACAAATTGGAGATGAGCTTGAAGATACTTTGCAATATAGGTTATACATATTTTATGGAATTCACACACATCGTGCAATACTACTAAAGAAATATAACAAATATATACTATTTGAGGACATTAGAGTTGGAACAATTGTGCATTTAGTAGAATATAGATGTTCAAAATCAACCAAAATGCTATGAGTGCATAATTGTACCCTATTTTTTACAAAATGTATTTTATTGTGTTCACAACTCTTTGACTTACAAACTCTTACATCTAAATATGTAGGTGGACCATAATAATGGATCTAGAGATTATTCACACAAAACATGTGACTATTGGGAGTACAACTACTTTAGATGTAGACGGTGATGATAAGAAAGTTGTATACTTGGCAGTTACTACATCATCAAAATAAAAAATAGGAGCCCCCCCTACAACTACAACCATGCACAAGCCAACTAGATTCCTGGGTATAATGAGCCCTAAAGTAAAAAATGAAATTCCCATCATATTGATGCCTATTAAAGATTTAAATCCATATCAAACAAGGTGGCACATAAAGCCCCATGCAACTACAAAGAAAGATATGCCCCACTATGTCAAGGATAATAAACCTGGCCAAGTGTTTAGTTTTGATGTAGTAGATAATGAAGGCACCGAAACTTGAATCACCTACCTCAAATACATAGCAAGCATCCATTATGATAATATACAAGTTGGAGCTATCTACACAATAGCTCGTGGTATCATGAAAAGTGCTAATAAATTTTATAATAAGCTCAATAGTGGAATAGAGATAACCTTAATATCATATTCAAAGGTTTCCTCTCGTGAAGATGATCCATCTATCCCTATGCACCGAATCACTTTTACACCAATTGATGAAATTATCCAAATGCCAACCAATATGGATGTTGAACTTCTAGGAATTGTTTTCCATGTTCAAGAAACCTCAACAATTAAAAGAAAAGTTGGAAAAGAGGTCCCTAGACATATTGTCACTATGTTGTTCATGTCTCATACTACAATAGATGTCACATTGTGGGGTACAAGTGTTGAGAAAGAATTTCTACACTTGTCAGATGCCGTAAAATCTCAAAATAAAAAAAATTCATGATTTCAAGTGTTTAACTGATCAGTAAATGAAAGAGATGGATTAGATTGACTAAAAAATGAGCTTTAGAAGGAAACACTTGTACAAGCTTTTCGTAAAGGAAACATGCATTTCAAGTGGTAAGTATACCAAAAAAAACCAACAAACCAATTGGTAAGTATACTAATAAACATAAATGCCATTTTAATTGCAATCAAAAAGTGAAACCAAGGCTACAAAGGAAATAAATTTCATAAATACTCTTGCCAATCCCACCTATAGATAGTATAACACTCTTTAAATTCTTCAGTTTGAGTTGGTAGGTAAGTTTTGAGACCAGGATTAGCCATAGAAAGTAGCAAAAATGTGCCATTTGATTTGTGCTCAATATGTTCTCTTTCTCCTCTACATTATTGTTTGTGCAAGAAAAGGCAATGGAGTAAAGAATTTTAAACACAAAGTGCCAACTTTGTTCACTTTTGGGGATTCAATCATTGATTTAGGAAATAATAACTTCATTCCGAAAAACATTAAGGCTGATCATCGACCATATGGTATGAATTTTAATGGCAATAGATCTACTAGGTGTTGTTCTAATGGAAATCTCTCAATGGATTTTTTGGGTATGTTTATAGTATTATGTATTTGGTGTACATTTTGATGTGTTTCTAATAAACTTACATGTTTTTACTATGTAGTTTTTGTGTTTGTGCAGCTAAATCTCTTGGAATTAAAGAGATAGTGCTGCCATATTTAGATCTACAACTAAATTTTTGAGGCCTCCTCACTAGAGTGAGCTTCAGTTAAGCTAGAAGTGGATATGACAATCTGACTGCAAAAGGCTATTGTGCGTCACTAGGGTTTTTCTTTTATAACATTTTGATGTGATGTTTGATATGTTTCATTAGGGTTTTTCTTCTTAAGCTTATCTATGACTAGATCCGAAAGTTTAGTTGACTGAATACCAAACTTAAGAGAAATCCCTAAACATCTACAGGAAAGAGAGCCCTTATTGAAGGTGAAATAATTACAAATCTAGCATTAATATTAAATAAAAAGATGTTAGACTTGTCTTTAATAATTTCTTGACCCAAGACTAACGAATATTATTTCAAGATGTTATTCTACACTAATGCTTCTTATATAAAACTCTTCTTGTAAAGCATGGTGTCATTGAAAATATGTTGATGGGTGGTTGACTCAACTCCACTAGTGATAGAAATACCTCTCACAACGCCTAAAGACCTAGCTTGGAAAATGAATCTACCCAAATTCTCTGCCATAAGGATAAATAGGAAAGGAGAGATCGAGCCCCTCACCTCAATCCCTTAGAGATACTTAAGAAGCCTACTAGGGTGCTATTAACCAAAATGACAAATTCAGGCATAGAGATACATTCGTAGATTAACTCGATAAATTTTTTTGAGAATCCAAAGGCTTCCACAAAATTACATAAGAATTTTTAATCCACTTTATTATATGCTTTTTCAATGTCTAATTTGATAAGCATACTTGGTTCTCTATTATTTTGGACATAATGGATCTCCTCTTGCACTATAATGACACCATCATATATGGACCTACTAGCTACAAAACCAGTTTGCTCTTCACTAATAAGGTTTGGTAAGATAGTTTGAGGTATGATGACCATGGTCTTAGTGAAAAGTTTGTAGAGGGTATTGCAAAGAGATATAGGTATATAATAATTGAAACTTTTAGCTTTCTCATTTTTAGGGATAAGTGCTATAAAGGTATTATTTACCTCCTTTAGAAATTTACTAGAATTTTGCACCCCCTCAAGAGCATTAGTTAAATCCTCTCTAATAAATTCCCAATATTTTAGGGAAAAACAAAGTAGGGAAACCATTCAGCCCTAGAGATTTATTCCGGTTCATTTGATTTAGAATTGCCTCAATTTCTTGTTTAGTAAACTTCTGCGTTTTCTTTTTTTTTTTTTAACTAGGGAAACAAGTTTGGGAATATTTTCAAAGATTGCTTGTTGAGCCCTAAGGTTCGAAATTACCAAGTTATTGAAGATTTTTTCAAAGTAGGAAATTACCTCCTAGTTAATATCATAAAGGGCTTCCTTAATAGAATTATCAGCTCCTTTGATGCTTGAGAGTTTATTTGTTGTCTTGCATTTTTTACAACAAAATGTAGGTAACAGTACAACACCTTTCCGAACTAGTTTTGCATTTCTTTGAGTTTAATTTGTTATTAGATTGGTTGATGTTGATTAATCAATCAAATCCAATTTACATAACAAATTATTTTACCAAAGGCTTTCATCAAGTCTTTTTTCATTTTTTTGTTTGTTGAGCCTATTCTTGATTTTTAAGGCCTTCAACATCATTTGCTTCTATTTTTTAGTGCATTTTTGTTGGTTTTTGGTCCTTTGGTTTTGCTTAATTCATTACTTATTATTTTCCCTTCCATTTGGTATATCATAGGGCTTAATTGGAGTTGGCAATCAACATATATGGCCATTTTAGTGCCTAAAAAGTGGACTCTTCAGGCACAACTACATGAATTAAAAATACGATATTATTTTTCAAAGTTGTCATTAAATTTTTGAAAAATATAACATTAATTCACTTTATGTTATGTTTTCAAATTACTTTATCATTTTGATTTTTGATTTAAAGTAACTATAGTGCACTTTATGTTATATTTTTGAGTTACATTTTAATTTTTCACTTAAGTGACTAAACTACCTGTGTAGTTTGATTTAATTTTTGATTTTTAAATCAAATGCTCTAGAAAGTATTACTTTTCAAATCATATTCACACATTATATTTTTAATATGATAGTGTGAATATTATTTTTAGCCCATTTAAGTAATATTTCATCAAAAATTAAATTTCCATGTTCTTTTTTAAGTCACTTAAGTTATGCATCTCATTCTCTAGACCCAATTGCATATTTTTAAAATATGCAAATGCATCTAGAGAGTGAGCTTTTGAACTAAAGGCATGAAAATGACTCTTCTTCAAAATATCCAATGACCTCCCAAGAATGAGATACACATAAAGCATATAATTAAAAATCTGCATATGCGCTCCAAGTGTGCATCCAACATGGCAAAACACATATTTCATGTTTTAAAATATGCATATGTATCTTGAGAACCCCTTTTTGCTCAAGATGCATATTTTAAAAATGTGTAAGTGCATTTTGACTTGGAAAGGCCAAATGCATATTTTTAAACATGTAATAGCACTCTAAGAGTGCGTTTGGACTTCCCATGCATATAATGCCCTCTTGAGAACCCATTTTTTACTATTAGGGAAAAAATGCCCATGTCTTTGGCCTCCAAGAGCACATTTTTGTTGATTTTGTTTGGATTCCTCCATGTAATGACTTGAAATATCTTTCTCAAAAGGTGTTTTTACATCCTTATGCATTTCCATGCATTTGATATCCTCATTTATGTGAAAAATGTTTCATTTTAACTCATTTGGTGCCATGTTTTGGACAAAAATGCCTAGATTCGGGCCATTAAAAATACACATTTTTTCTAAGGGAAGGGTCATTTTGGATTTTCGATCATTATCTATGACATTCATTGGCACATTTTTTAATTTTAAGATGAAAATCATTCCATGCAATGTCCTCATGAAATCACATTTTTAACAAAAACAGGTTTCTTTTCATGCATTTTTCCAAAAATGATTTGTATTTTGGTGTTTGTTGACCATGATTTTGGGCATATACATGGAAAAGCTAGATCTCTTGGTCATTAATCATTCATCATTAAAAGGTTGAAGAAGTCTATGTTTGTTTGAAGTTTTTCAACATTGGAGTTTATTTCTCCATTTTTTCGCACACAATCATCAAGTAAGTGGAATTTTTCCTTCTTGCTAATTAATCATGTTTATCTTGCTGATTTTATGGATTTTTTAGCTTGGTATTTCACAATTGTTAATATAGATGCGATGGAAAGTGCATTTTCCCTTTAAATATGATGAAAAGTCTCATTCCCATGTTTTTGGTTTTTTCCCAAATTCTAAATTTGAGTTTGCATATTGAAGTAGCTTTCTTGTTGACATGTTTGAGCCTTTTGCCAAAGGTACAATTTTCTTTTGTGTTTTGATTGTTTGCATTTAAGTTTTTCTTCATTTTGAAGAAGTTCCAACTTCTTTCCCAAGAATTTGAGCACGTTTCATTTCACTCCACCTTTTGCCTCTTCATGCAAGTGCATCATTTCATTCCACCTTGATCATTACATATAATAACACTTCACATATCATTATTCACATGTGATTACATGTGTTTCTATCCATCATCCGCACATACATGTAATCTCATTCTCATTCTCCATTCCAACTTTCATGCATCTCACTTTCCACACCCAATCACATGTCATGATTGCATGAAAATTCCTTTACCTGTAATTGCTTCTTGAGAACCTATTTTTGACTAAAAGTAACTTTTAAAATGTCAAAAAATGTCATGTGCACACATTCCTATGTACCAAGACTTCAGCTTTCATCAAAGGCATCTATAAGAGCTCACTTTGCCTCACTTTGTCAAGGTAGATTACATCCATGCCTTTCATATGCAATTACAATTTCTTAGCAAATTACATGTAGTTTCTCTTTCCATGTCATAATGCATTTCATCTAAGATCATATTTCATCCACACTTACATGTAATCTCGTTCTCCATATGTGATTACATGTAATCTCATCCTTTTCCTATATACATTTACATGTCATCCATCTAAGTCCTATTATAGCCCTTCACATGTAATTTTCATATCACATCCGCTTCATTGCATATGTTCCATGAGTATCTAATCAATACTCTGAATATATTTTTCTTAGAGATCCATTTTGCCAATATTCTCATGAAGTCTGAATCAATATCTTCCAATGATGGCTTTAATCGAATTGAAACTTTCATGTTGCAACAAGTCAAGATATGCTAGAATTCTATAAAGAATGAAGACATCAAGTGAAGAAGACATGCTTTGATTCTCAAGAAGTAGTAATTCATTTGATACTCATTTTCTCAATGGTTTTATGAGAACTTAACTTCGTGTGGGAATGTGCCAAAAACTTTACTTATTTTAAAAAAATAAAAAATAAAACTATTGGTGGAAAGTTATTCCAAGTTTACATCTAGACATCATCGAGAACGTCTTCAAAGTGTCAAAGACTCCATAATGTGCCAATCTACAAAGAAGAATTCATTACAACTCAAACAAGAAAAAGCTTGATCACATCAATTTTTCAAATGAAGATGGATAATTCATCAAATATAGTCAGATGATATCAAAAGACACAACACAAGGTTATCAAGGTGAATAGAGTGGCACAAAATGTAAGAACTTAGATCCTATGATCATGTGGGATAGCATCACCATGTATAAGGCCCTTATAACAATACCTAGGATTATTTCCTTCTCTTCCTTCTTCTTTATTCTTCTTCAATCTTTGTAGTTGGAGAGGATGTATTGCATGAAATTGTGTAATTACATGTAATGTGAATTCAATGAGAAGTTACATGAAATCCAATAATTTCTCTTTTAGTTAGACTAGGTCAAAGTTGGTTGAGTTGCTCCCACTTTTTCCTTTGTATTTTTCTCAACTCCTTTACCGATATAAGGAGTGCCCCCTCATTTCAAAAATCATCTTTTCTTGTATGTAATAAACCTTAGCCACACTTGTGCAAGCATAACTTTAATTGTGTA
The DNA here is from genome assembly GCA_028749045.1 of Cupressus sempervirens. Classification (NCBI taxonomy): domain Eukaryota; kingdom Viridiplantae; phylum Streptophyta; class Pinopsida; order Cupressales; family Cupressaceae; genus Cupressus; species Cupressus sempervirens. The sequence goes on along the minus strand of CM053792.1, from coordinate 400,594,590 downwards.
GTAAAAATTTGGGAGAAGAGTGAATAACAAGAAACAATTTCATTTGAAGCTTTGATTGGAAGCAATTGTGATAGAGAAAATTAGAAGCTTTGACTGTAATTTGTGTCTGTTGCCTTTGGTTCATGTTATTATTATGTGTACCATATAAGTCAAAGCTTTGAATGGGAGTAATTATGGTGATACATAGAATATAATATTTGATTGTAGCTTGTATTACCATCTCAAATTCACAAAAAAAAGTTAGAATTTACCTACTTCTAGAAGTCTTTGTGCCCCAATGATAGAGGTTATTCTTGTAGAATAGGTTAAAACAAGACTTAGAGCCAAACTAGTACATTTTTAGCTAGCCTTTGAGTTAGTGTTGATTTATTGGAATCACCATTTACAACTTTAGATAGAAGTGTATTTTAAGGTTTCATCTTGCCCATAACTTGCTTCATGGGTAAGTGGATTCTTTCCTAAAAGCCAAGAGGAAAGAATATTGGTAACACCCCTTACAAAATCTCTCAACTACTTTCTTACCTCGAGTTGATCTAAGGAATGGTGAGAAGGGGGAGCCTTCCCTTTAATGTAGGAGAGACTCTATCTCACATGCTATGGCTGGTCATCCTATTTTGTGACTGGATTTTACAAAAAATGTTAGTTGTAGAATATCCACTCAAGACTATTCATTATTCACCTCTATTTAGATCTTATATGGAGGAGCTTCATATTATTGTCCCCTGTCTCAAACCACATTTCCCTAAACTTCTATCTCCAAAAGAGTTCTTCTTTCACTAGAAACTCTTCATATTCTTGCAACAACCTCTTCTCTCTAAGGCTCCCTCATCCCATGAGCTAGAACCTATTGCTTGAGGTATCTTCTAACATAATTTTTTCTTCAAATATTTTGTTGTAGAAATTTAAATTAATTTTTTTTAGCTTCCATTTTATGATCTTAAGCTTAACCACTACTTAGAATAGTTTCCTTCCACCATTACTTAATCAAATTTAGACAATTTGCATCCTTAAGCCACATTTGTTCAAATTTTAAAGGGAAATTACTAAGACATTTCTCTTCTAATATCTTGAGTTCTACTAGAAAATGTTCCAATCTTAGGATAGGTTTTACCTCTAACAAGAAGGAGATAGATTGACTAGATAGATCTCTAGAGATGAAGAATCTATCTATCTTTTCTTCTATGTTACTAAAACCTTTCCTTCTATTATTCCAAGTGAAAGAATCCAAGGAGGATCTTATTTCTACAAGCCTAATCCTATTTACCAATTTAGTAAAATCTCTAGAGGTAGGGAGTAGGTGCCTACAACCACCCCGTCCCCCATTTTCTAAGGGATGAAGGATTACATAAATGTCTCCTCACAAAATGGATATTTCCTCCCCCCAGGCTGACCATGTCTTCAAATTCCTTCCACTCTCTAACTTTATCTTGATTACTACTATGTCCATAAACATTAAAGAATATATAGAGAACATCTGGTTGGATACCCTTAAGTAGACCACAAATCAAATACCTATGAAACTCTAGAGTAGTCAAAGAAACATTCCTAGGGTTTGATGCTAAAATTACTAATGTTGTTCAAAAACCAAACTTGTAGCAATTTAAGTATACATAAAAAATATCTAGAGCTTCCTAAAGCTCTCATGAAATTCCTCAAGTAATCATTGCTCAACAGGCTAAGCATTCATTCCTAAGAATAGAATAACACACAGTGTTGTTGCACACTCTAATATTCTTTCTACTATTACTCACTAAGTAACTTCATGAAGACTAATATTATTCTTCCCTTTTGTCTATTTTATATCCACTAATATTTCCCACAAAATTTTTTGATTCGAAATCACCTAGCAGAAATAAATGCTTGACATTTGAGGTTGCATTCCTAGGAGAAATCTGGGGAATTTATTCTCCAAAAAATCTTACCAGTGTTACCTACTAACAAATCTTGATAGGTAGGTGGTGTTAGTAGATCAAGGGACAAATAAATTTTAATTTAAAATTCCAACACCCCTCCTTTGTCTTGAGACAAATAAAAAAAACAAGATAATGTTGATCTAAATCAATGACACCTAGAATTCTTCTTAGGCACATAAACTTTCTATTCCCAATGGCTTGGTGGATAGGTAAGATTTTTGTTACTCAAACTTACAATAAGCCATGATAATTTTACCATTTTCAGCCATCTATCTAATGAAATGATACCTTATTTCAATGTGCTATCTTCTTCCATGAAACACTAGATTTTTTTGTCAAAGCTATTGAGGAAACATTGTCACAATACTTTATGGTTGCATCCTCTTGTTCTTCAAATATGCTTAGCCAAATATCAAGCTTGAAATATTCAACCTATGCTATAATTTAAGCAATAACTGGTTGCTTCTCAGATTCCCATGAATATGCACTTGAACCCATATGAAATACATTATTGGAAGTGCTCTTCCTATCGTCCAAAGTTCCAACCCAATCACTATCTATGTAGGCTATCAACCCAAATTCATTTTCAATATTATACAAAATACCAAATCCTTTAATACCATTCAAATAACTTAGGATCCCCTTTCCCACTTTCAATGGGAGTCTTTTGGAGATTTGATAAATTTGGAAATTAGATTTAGTTTGTGAATTATATTAGGTTGAGTTGTTTTCAAATACATCAAACTTCCAACCAAGCTTTTATACAATGTTTGATTCACATTTCTACTTCAATATTCCCTACTGAAGTTCAGATCCATGGTTGTTAGCATCAGGGCTTCCTTAGTATTTTACATTCTAAATCTTTCCACGATCTTATTTGCATAATTTTCTTGAGAAATAATAGTTATCATGCATTTACTTTACTTCTATGCCTAGAAAATACTTCAAGATACCCAAATTTGTTATTTCAAATTCACTTTTCATAACCTGTTTGAAATCAACAATGGGATATTATCATTCCTAGTAAAAATTAAATCATCTACATAAAAGAGAATAATTAAAATTTTAACATCAGATGCCTTAATTGAAAGAGTGGGCTCACCATTACTTTTCTAAAACCATTTCTCATCAAATATGAGTCAATCCTATTGTACCATGCACGTGGAGCTTTTTTAAGCCCACAAAGAGCTCCTTTTAACCTATAGACTTTGTTTTCTTGACCCATAACTTCACAACTAGGTGGCTACTCCACACATACCTCTTCTTTTAACATTCATTAAAGAAGGCTAACTTCACATCCATTTGAAATACCTTCCATTTGTGCCAGGATGCAATTGCTATGATAGCTTGCATAGTTTCCATTCTTGCAAGAAGGGGTTATGTCTCATTATAGTCTTTACCATGCTGTTGTTTATACCCCTTGACCACCAATCATGCCTTATTCCTATCTATCTTTCCTTCAGTATTGCACTTAGTCTTATAGACCCATTTTACTCTAATAACTTACTTCTTGGGAGGTAAATTAGTTAGCTCCCATGTTTCATTTATCTCTATTGCAACTATTTCCTCATCCATGGCCTTACACCATTTTTCTTCTTTTACAACTTCTTCAAAATAAGTTGGATCACTATGAGAAAATAATGCAAATTTTGCATTCTCATCAAAATTTTGTTCATACCTTTAATCTTGCTATATTTTCCTTAAAATTTTGGTCTTTTTGAGAAATAGGGAGGTGAGAGTAGGATTTGAACTCTCACATCTCTTCTTCTATTCTATCCAAGTTATACTAGGAGTTTTTTGGAGCTATTAGGAGATGATTCTCTTGCTATCTATGACTACTTTCTTTTCTACCTATTTCTTTTAGGATATACCTAGAGCTATCTAGAGCTATCTGTATCTATTGCTCCATCTTGTTGATCACCAACCTCATATTCTTCATCAACAATAGAAACTTTACTTGAAGCACTTAAAGGTTCATCCACTGAGCCATCCCATGACTCAATTTTTATCAACTTCACATCTCTTAAAATGATAATATTCTTTGTGACTAGGTTATACAATCTATATGCCTTTAATTTAAAACTATAACTAGTGAATGTGCAATTGATACTCTTGTCATCCAAATTTTTCCATTGGTCCTTTGACATGTGTGCATATGTTACACACCTAAACATCCTTAAGTGTTCAACTATTCATCTATGTCTTGACCATATCTCAAGAGGGATCTTGTCATGTACTGGCATTGTTGGACACCTATTTATAAAATATACAACTATTTCTATAGCCTCTCCCTAATATTTAATTAGGAGTCCCTTTGATTTCATCATGTTGCTTTCCATCTCAATGATGGTTCTATTTTTAATATCAGCTACTACGTTTTGCTATAGAGTATAGCTAGTTGTAAACTCCTTCTTGATGCCATTTTTCCTACAAAAAATTACAAAAGGATTGGAGGTATACCCCCACCCCACACCCCCCCCCCCCCCACCCCCATCTAACCTTAGGACTTCAACATAATGTCCACTTTCCTTTTCAACATGAGCTTTAAACTCTAAAAACTTATCAAATGCATCAAATTTATTTTTCAAAAAATACCCATGTCCTACAACTAAAATCATCCATAAATTTCATAAAATAAGTACCCCACTAATAGAAGTGGTTTTCATAGGGCCAACTAAATCAATATGCACTATTTCCAATGACAACCTTTCCCTTCTAGAATTACTAGTATTAAAGGGAAGCCTGTGTTGCTTATCCAAAATACAAGCCTCACACTTACAACATGACTCTACAATCTTTGGTAAACCATCTACCATTTTTTTTTTTGGGAAAATAAATTCAAACCAACATAACTAAGATCTCCATACTTGAGATGTCATAGCTTAGAGGAGTCTTCAATCACACTCTTAGAGATGATTATTCTTTTATTGTTGTACATGCAATCTTGGGAGGTGCACCAATGGTTTGAGAAGAGAAACATGTCTCTATCCTCAAAGGAAACATTTGGTTCCTTTTCATTTGAACTGCTACAACTATTTTCTTTCTCCCATTTTGTTCATGAATGACAGATTTGTCATTTTCCATCAATATTTTGTATCCATTTTGAGTGAGTTGTCCAACACTCATCAAATTGCTCTTCATACTCAAGGAAAAATAAATATTTTGTATCTCCTTATTCTCATCTTTCTTGGTGTGGATCACAATAGATCTCTTACAATAGGAATGGTTCCATGGTTTCCCATTCTGATTTCAGGCTTGATTTTATTTTATCAATAAATGAAAATAAATTTTCATTACCAGTCATGTGGTTTTCGCAATTGTTTCCAAATACCACACTTTAGGGCTTCCTTCATTAATGTTTCTCATGATGAAGCTTGTGGGATTATTTATTTCACCCACATTCACATCATCTATGTTTGTACTTTGTCTTAACTGATTAGTTTTCTTTTTCTAGCATCCACTTGCATAATACCCAAATTTATGACAATAATAACACTCCACATTGCTCTTATTAGAGCTATAGTTCTTCTAGCATCCTCTAGAGTTGTGTCTCAGAGATGCTCGCTCCCCCTTGGCCCTTGCTCATCTTGAGATTTCTACTCTAGGATTTATTTTCCCAAAGTTACCATGACCTCTACCTCAAGAACCTTGTCTAGAGAAATTTCTTGCTCTCTCTCTACCTCTTGCATTGGCTTGAAATTTAAAATCTTTCTCTTTGGAAGAAGTTGCAGATCTATTAATTCATTTCTCATGGGTTTGGAGAGAACTTATCAAATCATCCACATTCAACATGATTTGGTATTTTGCACCTTCTATGACAATCACAAGAGTATCATACTTTTAGGGAAAACTTCTCAAAATTTTCTCCACTATTCTTTGCTCTTGATAGTCTTCTCCATTTGACTTTAACTAGTTAATCAAATCAGATAGTCTTGAGCTAAAATATAAAATAGACTCATTATCCTTCATTTTAAGATTCTTAAACTCTCTTTGAAAAAATTATAGTTTCACTACACAAACTTTATCACTCCCTTCAAAATTTTTTCCAAAATATCCCATGCTTCCATTGATTAGTTAGCTGCTTCTATTTTGGGAAAAATCATCATTATCAAGGCTGCTTCAATCAAGCTTAATGTTTTTGCATCTTTCCTCCTCAACTCCTTTCACTGAGTCTTTTGATTATTTGTGAGAGTAGAACACTAACTTGGGTCTATTACATCATTGAATTCATTGACCACAAAGTCCAACAAATCATTTGTAACCATAATGGTTCTCATCTTCTTTTCCCAAGTATCATAGTTTTGTTTGTTAAAGGATTGTGGTTGTTGCCAAATCTTTCCTTCATCTCCAACCATGTCTCCTATAAAATAAAATTTGATACCAAGAGAATTTTTTTTCTTCAGAAAATCACAATAATTTAGGGTCAAAGAACTCTGATCCATGTAAAGAATATAAAATTCCCAAATAATAGAGGAATAATAGAGATTGAAGCTCTATTTTTCCCAAAAAAAAGTGCACAATAGAGTAGGGGAATGGAATGGAGACACCATTAAAAAAAAGAGAGTTGGACACATGCAACTTTCATTCATGCTTGCTTCTATTAAATTATGTAAGAACTTTAATCTGGAAACTACAAACTACAACTTCATAAAATAAAACTAAAACTACTACTATTGTTCACAAACCAAATTTGCATCAATTTAGGGTTGCATACAAACTACCTAGAGCTTCTTAGAGCTCTCAAAAAATTCTAGGAGAAATCACTGCTCAACAAAGAAAGCTTTCATTTCCAAAATAGAAAAACACACAGTGTTGCACACTCTGATATTCTTTCTACTACTGCTCACTAACTAAGTTCCTGAAGAATAACATTATTCTTCCCTCATGTCTATTTTATGTTGATCAATCTTTCCCACAAAAAGTTCCAATTCAGAATCACTCACTAAAAATAAATGCCTAATATTTGAGGCTACACTACTAGGAGAAATATGAGGATTTCATTCTGCAAAAAATCTTACTATTATTAAACTACTAGAAACTCCTTACAGGTAGGTGGTGTTAGTGGCTTATGGGACAAATAAATATTTATCTAAAATTCCAACACTTACAAGATAAAAAACACTAGTAAAAAAAATAAAGTATATGCGTCAGGATAAATATATATCAATCATTATCAGTTTCATTGGAACCTATAGGGTTGATCTATTATCTTGGTGAGGAATGGAAGAAACTTAGAGTCTAGTGGAGGGTTTGGTCAATGAAACTCTAGTAAATGTTCTTTGCTTCCCTGATGAACACATTGATTTTATTTTCTTTGTAGCTACCTCAAAGACTTAGTTCACTGATGGAATCCAGATATTATTAAATATTTATTTCACTTGAAACAATTGAGCTCTAATTTTTTATTCATATTATTTTTTCTATTTTCATTTATTTTCAATGTGCTTCTGAATCCCAACATGTATTGTTGCCTATGAAGACAAGTTCACAATCATTCACAATATATAGGAGTTTTCTTTAAATTGACAAGAATATTATTCTTCTTCTATTAAAAAACTTATTGGTCCAATAATATTTATATCCCTCCAACACCTTATTTTTTTTTATTTTATTCACTTCCTTGTCTAACATCCTTCAAATATAGACTATAATTCCTTTGTGGAATTTAACACTTTATCCTTTTTTTCCTTTTATCAAATGATGAGGATCTCTTTGTTCATATACTTTGACTATGGATCTTTATATGAATTCTAGATCGTATTCCTTTTGAAAAAAATCATCTGCTTTGTTGTGTCACTAAGGATTCATTATAATGCTACAATAATTAAATTTATAATTTGATCTTAACTGCATATGCTTTTTGATATCTAACTCCCTTCTTCTAATATTGAAATCCCTATTTATCTTCCAATATTATTAGGACTGATGATTTTGTGACTATTTGAAATTAGTCCGAGTGTAAATTAACTTGAAAAATAATGATTCTTTTTAATCCTTGATGAATTTATATGAATTTTTAAAAATAAATAATTACTTGAAGGTTTCAAAAAATGAAGTCAATAATCTTGAATGTTGATTGAAGTGGCCAAAATAGGCTTACAATCAGATGTCCATGCTTAAGAGTAAAATATATGTATTTTTCAAGCAAGACCAAGCCTCTATTTGCAAACATGGACCCTCTAAATGCAATGACAACCATATTAAAATAATATCACTTGGAGTCCACTAAATTTTGTCTTTATTATCCTTGATGATTCAAATTCCAAAGAGTCTATAATTTCAAATTTGCACATACAATATTCTATGTCTTGTTGATGACTCGCATATTGTAAGTATATAGGTCATATTATTTATTTGTTTTCTTAATATTTTTAAAAAAAAGCATTTACCTAATAAGAATAGATTCCTTTTCATTAATTCCAAAATAAATAAATATATTCAATGAATAATAAAAATTATCTCTTTTCTTGGGGGACTAATCTTTCCCTAGCTAACATTGGTCATTGGTCATGGCTAGGCTAGATCATAGAGATTCCATGTGAAAAGAAGGAAAAAATTATCCCTTTGTTCAATACATCTAAGAGGAGATAAGATCCCTAATTTAATCAACACAAGTTGTAGAGGTAAGGGAGAACTTTTCTAAACCTTCCCTATATAAAGCCAATTCTTCTGTTATCTTCTTCTTCTTTCTAACTCTCCCACATCAAAAAAGCCTACAATAAACCCCTCTTTAGATTTGGGGAATCTTAGAGTAATGAAACAAATGATAGTTTCTTGTAGAATTGAATGAGCCAACTTAGCACCTAGATAATGGAGTTTGATAGCCTATATCATAGTGGTGAAAAACCTTTGTAATGTCTCTCCATCATGTTTATGATTGCCCACATGCCACTCCTTTCCCAATACATTCTTGATTGTGAGAACATGGAACTCCTCTACATGAAATAAATTTATTTCCTTCTCCTACAAAAACTTGAGTGTCACTAAAGCATATTCTTGTTGTCATTGTTACACTCTAAAACCTACATAAACAAAGAAAAAAATCAATTTAGCTAATTAAGCAACTCATAAGAAGTTTTTGGATCTTGGTAAAATCTTGAAGCCCTACAAATGCCAAAGATATTTTCTATTTTCTATCCTAATAGCCTACTTCTTACTAGAAAAAAATCTCTATACTAATCTCTACTTCATTGGAATGTTACTCTTCCTTTAAGAGTTGTCATAAGGAACCACTTGCAACCATTTAGGAATCTAGACCCACATATTGTCCATCAAGCCAGTCCTCCTAAAAAATATCAATTAAATCCTTTTGAAGATCATTCAAAGAGCATATAATTTCTTAGGTCTCTAGCTCAATATAATTTGGTAAAGTTATAGCTAGCCTTTTTGCTTGTTTATAGACATGTGAATTAAATCACTCTCTATCATTGTTAAATTTTTTTGACAATGTTCCTCAATTCTGTAGTTTAGAACCGAATTACTAACTACAACATTAACTCATATCAAGTAATCATCCCTTACATCTACAACCTTGATTCCATTATTTATGCATAAAACCAATCCATAGGCTAAAGCCTCAAATTTTGCTTCTTTATTTGAGGAAAATCCCAACTTTCAAGCTAGGACCCAAATGCATTGCCCTTTCTCATTTTTGAGAACATCTACCTCACCTTTTATAGAATTCCCTAATGCCACTCCATCAAATTTAAGCTTTATTCTTCCTTGTTTTGGGGATTTCTATTTGACATTCCTTTTCTCTTTTCCTTTATTCTTCCTTACTTTGGGGCTTTCTATTTTACATTATATCTCTCTTTTCCTTCATTCTCCCTTGTTTTTAGGATTTCTATTTTACATTTTTTCTCCCTTCCTTTATAGAGTGTTATTTGAGTGAGAGGCTTGAGAGTACAATATCTCTTATGTAATTTTGAACCCATGAGGAAAAATATAAAAATATTTTCTCCTTTTGATTCACATCCACCTTAAAAATGATGTCTTCAATCTTTTTAAATATTTTTTTGATACATTAGCTCCTCTCCTTTGAAAGGTGCCATACTAGAAATGAAAGAACAATGATCTACACATCATATATTTTTTTGTAACTTTTATTTTCCAACTTAAAATAAAATGTAATAAAGTGTTTTACCTAACTCTAATCCAAATTAATGAAAGGAAAAGTCATTCACATAATTCATTAGCATAATGGGAATTCAATAAACTATGATCAAAACATTTATTGTTATTTGTTACTCACCTTAAAATCTCATACATATTTCTTGAAGTTTTCAATGACTTTCCCTTTGTTTAGATTTTGAACATGAATTTAATTCAGTTCAAGTTCAAGGTTCAATTGATCTTGGTCTTATCGAGAAATTTTGTTTGGGTTATTTTGTTTTCTCTCTTTGAACCTTGAACCCCAAATTGATTAAGTTCATTCTTTAAGTCTATTCTTTGTCTAGTACCAATGAGATCAGTATCATTAGTTGAATTTCAATGCTTATTTTGAAATCAAACCTTGAATAATCATTTGTTTGACTTCATAATTCATTAATCATGGTCTATTTCCCTATACCAAGTTGATATCATGTACCAAAATTCCTATAATTATTGGCTTCTAAGCTTAAACTTTGAACCTCAAAGTGGTTCAAGAGTTTATTTCATCAGCCTAAAGTATTCATGGAATGGTGATGAGTGGTAGCACGAAGATCGTGAAAATCTTTCCAAAAAGGTTGAAATGACACATTGTGATAAATAATTGGTATGAAAGGTGGCAAGAGGATTTGCTATGTGTGAGAAAAAATATACTCATTAATGATTGAATGCTCCTGTCAAATCAATACTTTCTATATTGAATCGTGATGTAATTACCTATTTAAGGTTGTTTTAAATCTACCTTTCTATTTCATTGTGATTAACTGCTGAATGGGGCAAGCATTCATACCTTCCTTGGAGTCGTAATTGATCTGTAACATAGATTATTTGCCAAAGTTTCCTTGTCATTTCTTCTTCATGATAAGACCTTTTCCCATTTCCTCATTGGTTACTATTAGAATTCCTGCTTCAAAGTGGAATAACTTTATTAATCCTTTTTCATTTTTATATGTTCCAATTGGTTTTAAAAGGTTTTACTTTAGTTGTTTCCTTTTCTTGAATTAGATCCACATGATCTTAAATAGGCCAACACCCTCTCAATAAATTAAAATTAAAATTCCTAGTCATTGAGAAGGGTAGTTGACCATTACTTTAAGCGAAATTGCACAAAATGTTGGCAATGTTGTCAAGCAACATTGTCAACATTGACAACTTTTTCCCTTTGTACTTTATGTTAAAATCTCTTGAAAAATTGTTTATTTTATGCCCAATGACTCAAAACTCCTAGGAATACTAGAACATTCCTTCTAAGGTAACCTTTCACCAATTTTACCAAGGGGTGTATATGTGCAACCCATGGAAATGGCCTTACATATTAGGTTTTTCATTACAATAAATTTGGTCCATTGGACCCTAGACCTCCTATGAATAACCCATTACACCATTTATACTCATGAAACTTTGTGATTAAGTATGATGAATTTTCTCTTGCACTAGGCATACTAAAGAGTCCCCTTATTTTCCAAATATATTGCCCCAAACTACTTTTTGGTCGCCCCCTTCAAATACCCACCCAATAATCCCACACATTTTTTCCTATATTAACCCCTAGCCCCACCCCAATATACTCCCTCCCTCATTTTAAATGCAATATATTTCACCTTTTTCTCTGATTTTGAACCCCCTAATATGATCCCACATGGTATTGTATTGCCCCTTTAATGAAGATCTCAGGTGTATAACCTTGTTAATGGTTTACAAAAGTAAGATGCATGCATTCAAGGAAACTACCTAGATCTTATTTATCAATTAAAAAATTAAGTCTTAATACCTTAAAAAGATGTAGATTACAATCCATAGGTAGATTGAACTAGATCGCAACATCTAAAAATGCCAAAATAGCTCCAATTAAGTGCAGTAGACAGAATCAATATACTTCATTCTTTATCTATGGTCTACTATATTTTGGATCTTAAGTCATCATACTTCACACATGGACATACACAATACGTCATAAAAATGATCAAATACATCAATCTTATGTATCCACTACCAAGAATTGATCATCCACTAGGTTCACCTCAAATACATTTACCCAACTAATGAAATGTGTATAATTACAAACCAAATCTACATGAAAAACATGATGTGGACCACTAGAAGATTTCACACATGTTGTATCCACATCCTCAAACTCAAAATTAAATAATAATAAATGATCTATTATACTTTATTGTTGTTCTACATTGCTTTACCATTAAACATGAAAATAGATCTTCATATCTTGATCAAAACATAAAATTATCTATCATAAATCTAGGATATGGTGGATTATGCATTGATAACACTTCATCTAGGTTCATAGCACAAAATACCAATTTGGGTGTCCATAGATCAAACCTTCTACAAAATATTTCCAACTATATTATCAATTGCTAGACTTGAACCAAATTCTCATTGTAATCTTGGGTTACATCAAATACTAATATGTGAACATTTGAAGTGCAATTAGTTGTCATAAAAAAAAATCTAAATTGTTCAAAAAAATTTCTCTTTCTAATAAATTTGATATTTACTATGTGCAAGTTTTCATTATAGAACAAGTGTACATGTGTATATATAAGGATGACATTGTAGACAATCACAAGGATCAAGACATTGTGTAGATGTCACCTTGTGAGTGACTACAAATTTGTTTCTATTCATAAAAGAAAATAACATATACATGCAACATGGAAAAGATAAGCATAATAAAAGGACTAAAGTATAATCATAAGAAAAATCAATGAATACATCAATATTAATCATTATAATAATCATATGAGGACATGACTTAGTCCAATTATTATAAACTTTAATATTCAAGGAGATATTGATATCATAGTCTTGAACAAGCAATGGAAACATGTCATGCCCAAAAATTTATGTGTGTTTTTGCCCCATATTTTTGGTTTGCCTCGTATTTTGGGCATGAAAAAACATAGATTAAATTCATATACCAATAAAAATGGGAATATCAAAGTATCATAATCAATCCTAAGGTCTTTAGTCATAATAACTAGTTTATCCAAAAGCAGTCATAATCATAGAGTGAAGAATGCAAATAATTATCACATAGATCTCACATGTAAGCACATACTATTAACAATGTGCACAAAGATACTATAGTATCATCAATACATAAGTTGGGATGAATATATAGAAGAAAGAATCTATAATGAACATAAATGATAGCATTAATGTGTTAATCATCATCAAGTATTAGATTATGAATTCAAAACAAAATTAGTTGATAAAATAGATTAGACAAGCGAATCAATACTAGCACTTAATGAGAAATAATACTTACATCATAAGAAAGAGAAAGAGAAACACAAAGGATCTTGTAGTGTTCCATAATCTCCAATGAATTATTAAAGACATGTTGGGGTTAGCAGGATATTGCACAAGAAAATTTACCAAAGTCTAGCACCTAAGATGCCTAGAAAAACCTAAATAACCATAGGCAATCAACATTGCTAGGTAAAGGGCCCAATAATATATTTGAACTAACTCAAGCATAGTTAGATACAAATAATTAAAAGTCAAATGTCAGTACAAACGTAAGAGGAAACCCTAAGATCTTAGTAGGCACTTCCATCACAAACCTAGAAAAGAAAAAGATCTAATAGATTTTTTTATTTGTACCACTTGAGTCATAAGATAATTGAATATTGTCAACTTATATATGAAAATACATATATGGTTGATTATATAATATCTTTTTAAATGAATCCTCTCACAGAGTCATTCTCTAAGTATGAGGGCTTTTTTAGAGGTGGTGATCATGGAACAAGGTAGAATCAATATGATGTTTAAAGATAGGAAAGAGAAGTAGTTTTTTGGAGTCTTTCACATTCTAAGAATAATAAGAAATAAAATTTGAGATTTAACATTTCTAATTCAAGTGGCTTTATGTGGGAACTTTGTTCCCACAAATAGTCTCTCTCTTTCTCTCCCTCTTCTCCTCTTCTTACTTCCTTGCCTCCCAATCGCATCCTCTTCCTCCCTTCCTTGACAACTATCATCCACTTTAATATTCAATCTATCTACATACCATCTCTCTTTATGTTTCCCTATCTAATTTTATCTCTATCATTCTTTTCAACTCTCTACCCCTCTTTTTGTTTATATTATTCATCTCTCTCTCTCTCTCTCACACACACACGTCCACGCACACACACACAGACACAGACACACACACACACACACACACACACACACACACACACACACACACACACACACACACACACACACACACATTATAATCATCTATCCCTCTAATTTTAGTTTCTCAAATGAAATGAAAAAATTAGCTATTTAAAACTAGTATTTTAAAATCTTCTTTGTCTCATCCTCTTCATCTTAATATAAATCTCTTTCTCTATTTTCATTTCCTTATGTCTCTCTATCTCTAATTCACACTCTCCCTATCTAGCTCCCTATTATTTCCTTTATATATTTCTTATACCCGCATGCACTTCTTTCTCCCTCTCTCTTTATCCTTCACCCCTTACTATCTATATTCTATTTTTTTCTATCTATTTAATCTTTTCTATGTATCTATCTATCTACTATCTATCACATTAGATATATTTATTATGATTTCTCTTCATCTTTCCACTCTTCTCTTCCCTCTTCCTATTTCTCTCCCTCTCACTTCCTTCTTCTTTGCATTTTCCTTCATATTTATCTCCCTCATACACACTCTCTTTAGCTATTTTCCCCTACCCATTTTTTTATCACTATCAATATTTTCACCTCTCCATCTTTCTTCTCTCTTAATATTAATCATCTAATTCACTCCCTCTGACCACTCTCTCATTATCACTCCCTATATCTATCTACCCTTTTAACTTTTGATTCTTATATAAAATGGAAAACCTACTCTTTTGAAAGACACACAATATATCATCTTATTGTAAATTTTTAAAAAAAATATATAAGGAAGGATTTTGTATTTATTTCATTGTAAACACTTCACTACTTGTCCAAAGTTAAATGTAATTAGTGGGTTGGTTCTATAAATCACAACAAGGGACTCGTGTGAGTAAGTAGGTTGGTATTTGGTTTTTTTTTTCACTATAAACATTTCATTATTTATGAGCTTGGATTTATACAATACATTTATTTCTACCATGGTTTTCTCATCTTGAATTTTAACATATATCTAGTTTTATGAGTTTAGATTTATACAATAGAGTTATTTCTACTATGGTTTTCCCATCATAAATTTTAACATCTATCCAGTGCTCTTTTGTATTTAAGCATTTTTGTTTATTGTTCAACAATTTCATCTTATGGAATTTGCAACACCTAAATTAAAGTATTATTATATGAAATCAATATGTTGTTTACCCTAAATAACAAAACATTCCCACCATATTGTGAAGTCAAACATAGTAAATGAAATCCCCACCATTTTATGAAATTGTGCATAGTTGAATCAAGTATCCCAACATATCAATTAAAAAAATATGCAATTGAATCATACATGGTGAATTTCTCACCATATACTACATTGAAATCATGCATAGTTTTTGGATAAATATAGCATTGAAATATTTTATAGGATTTCATTTGGATAAAATAGAAAAAAAATTCTAGGAATGGAATGTCTTTTCTAGCAACTTCTCTTAGAATCCATTTGAATTTGCCTAAAAATAGTTTACATCAAATTCTATGCCACCATCTCATCAATCTTATCTTCCTTCTAGTTCACAAGTTCCAAGAAAACAAACTTGTTGGCTTAGATTTGGTGAATCTTTGATCTTTATCACAATGCAATAGCTTGGCATTATCAACATTTTAATGCTTAGCACATACTGTGTCACTCGACATCAACGATAAAATCACTTGGCATCAACTATATTTTATTAGTGCTCAACATCAAATGAAATTTACTGGACATAAACTATCTTTCTTGACATCCAATAGAATTTGTTTTCACTCAACTCCAATTGACTTTTTGCTTGCCTTGCACTAGCTTTGCTTGGCACCTACTATCCACTCGATCAAGCTTGGTAGAAAAAAAATATTTAACTTATTCTTCTAAACTTTATAAGTATAGCTAGCCATTTTGTAACCTTGAGTAGATCATCAGTACATCATGTCATCACTATCTTAACTGATCCTTGTACTTCATTACATAAGCATTACTCAACCTTTTCTCTAGGTGCTTTTGTTACATTTTATTGATAAAATCCTACTCATCAATCAACTAAGTGATACTACTTGAATCTTGTAAGAAATTATCTTACCAGCAAATAGTAGGTTTGACATCAATGATAAAACATTGATTGAAACACATAATCTTCTTCAACAATCTCCTTCTTAACAATCTTTCTAGTCAATGATCTTTTCAATCAGATTTCAACACCAAGGTGTTCTTTGACAACAAAGTTATTTTTTCCACTACTAAAGGAGTCAAAAAATTGTCTAGTCTATGATATGTTCTCTACACCCTCTAGGAAACAAGAGATTGATGTAGGGGAGTGACAAGTTCATAAGAGAAGAGGTAGAGGAGGAAAAAAAGTGGATGATGGAGTTGAGATAAAGTAAGGAAGACAACTCAACATGAGCCAAGGACCAAGAAAATGGCAAGGTAGATTGAAAATGGTAAGAAATCAACCTTGGATTCTATTACTTAAGATAAGAAATGAAGTTCGAATCATGGAACATGAGGGATCTAAATGACCCTCAAAAGTAGTTTTTTGTAAAGAAAATTATCTATTATTGTCACTAAACATGTTTCTATTGATATGTTCTATTGTATTCTAAATATCTATGCTCCCAACACTAGAAGTTGGAGACATAATGCTTGGAAAACTATATCCACTTTTATGGATAAAAATAGTTTCAAGAGGTTTCTATGTATGTGTCACTTTAACTCACCTCTCTACCCCTTAGAGAAGCTACCTAAGGGTTAAAAGATTTCACAGATAGTATGCAAAAATTGGTAGACTTTACTAATCTTAATGATCTCATAGATGTGGACACATAAGGTCCCTCTTTTACCTAGTTGAATAATAGAAAAGACAAGGACTTGTGCAAGTTAAGCTAGACAAACTATTAGTCTCTATTGATTTGCAATATTTGATCTCCTCCACTTTAACTTCCCTTTACAAATATGGTTTTAGATTGAGTGTTGCAATTGTTTAATTGGTCAGATGGAGTTTGTAGTGCCCCAAAGCCATTTAGATATGAGATTATAAATGTTAAAATTTGTGTGGAGGAATGGTAGAAAGTAAAAATTGATGGCACTACCATGTTTTGACTTTCTACTAAACTAGATAATGCTAGGAGAGATTCCACACATTGGGGGAAGTCCTCATTTGGGGATATTTTTAAGAAGCAGGAAGTGATTAAGTCAAAACTAGAGGAACTTTAGAAGGCTATGGCTAAGGGGGATTTGTTTGCTGACACTATCAAGGAGCAAGAAGTATGTAGGAATAAATGGAAGGAGGTTACTACCAATGAGGAAACATACTAGAAACAAAGATTTGGGTTCGATTGGTTAATGGAGGATGATAGGAATGCAACTTTTTTTCATAGGTAAAATGTAGTCATAAACTCATTTGCATTATGTAGACTTTCAGAAATAGCCCTTTTCATTATGGGCATCACCCGCTAATGAAAATGTGAAGGCTATCTCCATTGTGCACAATGACACTATGACTAGTGTTACCAACAATTTGGTAGCTGTATGAAAAGTGTTGGGTAAGAATGAAAATATATGAATGCTTTACATCTTCAAAGGCAAAGTTTACAATCAAATATAAAATATGCTTTTGTTTCATTTCAAGTTTTGTGTGAGACTATTTAGTGTTGTAAAATTAAGGTTTATGATTTTGTTCAATTCAATAATGATTAAAATAGTTTAAAAAAAATGCAACATCATAAAGATGAATGTAAATATATTGGAGATATCTATAAGAGAAAATAATATATTAAAACTACATCAGTGTTTAAATTGTAATAATCTTATAATTTTATAAAAGTAATAGTGATAATAGAAAATGTTAACAAATTATAGTTATAATTAATTCTAGAGTGGTGACGAGCTTAATTCAAAACTCATAAAACCTAATTTAAAGCCCTCTAATATAGAGCATTACATTGAGAGTATTCAAATTTAGAGGTACCTATTAACAAGAATGTTAGATTTAACTTTGATCTTAACTTTTATATATATAAAAATTCTAATTAAGAACTATATTATATTTTAATATTTATGAATGGGATGAATTAAAATTTAAGGTTGGATAAATCAATATTAAAATTATATATGTAGAAATTTTAAGATGATAAAATGAAATATTTTGATAAATTAAATATTGATACATTTGATAACTAGACTAGATTTGTAAGTTTTTATTTTATTTTATTTTATAGAAGTATTATATATTGGATAGACATGGATATATGGGAGGATAAGGGAAAAGAGGCCAGAGAGAGTGAATAAGATGAATAAAATAAAGAGAGATAGAGAGGTGAAAAGTTTTATACTGAAGAGAGAGAGAGAGAGAGAGAGAGAGAGAGAGAGAGAGAGAGAGAGAGAGAGAGAGAGAGAGAGAGAGGCAGATGAAGAGGAGAGAGTGGGTAGGGGGATGAAGAGATATAATAAAGATATTTGAGGTGATAGATAGTATATATATAGTTACATATAGAATACAAAGAGAAATTGAGAAAATAAAATATAGATAGTGAGAGTTACTACTTTAGGAAAGGGGTATGATAAGATAGAGATTGGGGTAGAGGAAAAAGTGTATGTGTGTATAAGAAAGATATAAGGAACCTATATAGAGGTTGATAGGGAGAGAATGAAGATTAGAGAGAGATATGGATATAAAAACATAGAGATACATGATTATACAAAAAGATCGAGATAAAAAGATATACATGATGAGATAACAAATTTAAATTGCTGATTTCAAATATCTAAGTTGTCCATTTTGTATAGGAAATAGTCATTTGAGGCATAGATAATAATAATGTAGGTAAGCAATAATTAAATGTACATTAAATATTGAGTGATAGTCATCCATTACCAAGTTTTCAGGAAATAGAGGAATGAATGAAAGCAAACAAAAGGAGGACCGCCTATATCAAATAGTTCTTTAGAAAAAGCATTTCTATTCTGAGTGTGACAAGAAATCAAAATAACACAACTGAATCAAACATATTACATAAAGAACATACTCAAGAAAATGCTCAAAAGTACATAAGACTATCAGTGCAAGGGGTAATGCCGATAGTCTTATGTACTTTTGAGCATTTGCTTGAGTATGTTCTTTATGTAATATGTTTGATTTAGTTGTGTTATTTTGATTTCTTGTCACACTAAAAATACGAACGCTTTCTCTAAAGAACTATATGATATAGGTGGTCCTCCTTTTGTTTGTGCTTAATTGTATATGGATTGCTTTTCATTTTTGAGTATCTTTCAAAAGTGAAAGTAGGTAGTATATAGAGACCATCTCTTTTTTTAACTCTAGATATAGCTCTAAAAATGAGTCCAAATCTTTTAATTCCACCGACTCCTCTTGATTCCATGGTGGTCCATTGTAGTTTTCAAAATGTGTAACAACATACATGGACATGTTTGGTGGTTTGGTACTCATTCTGCAGACAATATATGTGATTTCACCAATAGCTCCATTGATGACTCTTGCTTCTATCCAAATGTTTGTTGTAAGCATTACATATTTTTTTACTATACACATCAACTCATTTCCCCTTTCTTATGTCTATGTTATCTTACCCATCTCTTGACCATTCACCTCTCATTATTTATATTTCATTTTCTCTATTATCTATCACCTTACATATATCTATTAAATTATATCTTTTCATATGTCCACTCTCCTATATCCTCTTCCTATTTCTCTCCCTCTCGCTTCTTTCTTGTTTTCATTTCCCTCCCTCTCTACCCATCTTTTTTCTTTATAATATTCATCTTACTCACTTCCTCCCCATTCACCACCCCACTCACTTGCTCCTTATCTCTTACAATAATTCTATATCCCTCTAATTATTATTTTTGTATGAAATGGACAACCTAGCTATTGTTTCTATCTTGTCATATCTACCATTTCCTCTCCATATTCCTCTATATTTTGTATATTTCTCTATTTCTATGTCCATATGTCTCTCTCTAATTTGCACATTCTCCTTGGCTGCCTCCAAAGCATTTTCTTTATATATTTCTCATACACACACACACACACACACACTTCTTTCTCCATCATTATCTTTATCTTATCTTACCCCTTTCTTTACCCTTCACCTCTCATTGTCTATATTCTACTTTCATTTTGTATATATATATGCTCTCTATCACCCCAAATATATTTATTCTATCACTCCAACTCCCCACTTTCCACCCACTTCTTTATCTTTCCCTTCATATTAATCTCAGACATAAATGCACACCCTCTCATTCTATTTTTCCCTCCATATTTTTTATCAATATTAATTTTTTTAGCTCTCTATATTATCACTATAATTATATTGAAATTACAAGGGAAGTATCAAAAAAAATTATTAAATCACTACATATTAAAATTTAAAAATACACTTTTTTATGTTATATTAATTAAAATATATAGTACAACTAATATACTCTAATATAATTACTTTTGTATATGCAATTAAACTATTTTAAAAATCATAATATAACATTTATAATTAAGATATTTAATTTTTTTACTTAATATCTATCTCTTTAACTTAATATAATTTACAATTTATCATTTACATTCATTTTTATGTTATATCCTAAAATATCTCAATATCACTTACATCAATCCTAATAAATTATTTGATAACTCTAACCAAAAATCCTTTAAAACTAAATTTTATGATTTAGTTATAAAAATGTCGATAACTTGATCTTGAATTATATTCAGCTTTTATATTATTAATAATTTAATGAGTTACTTAGCCAACTCCACTACATATTAATGTTCCTATAAAATAAAATCAAAATACACATGAACAAGAGGCATTTTCATGTACAAGTTCATAAAGGACTTGATAATGATAATTTAATATTTGATTATTATGTTAATTGTATTTTTTATTCTATTATAATCAAATATTATGAAATCATTGTCAAAAAGTAGTGTTAGAAGATGATTATACCAATGACACTATTTTTATTATAGTTTCTTTAATATTCATTAGTTGTCCATGAGTCACCATATTTTAAAACTTTTTCCTTCAATTTTTGAAGTCTTTCCTTCATCGCTCCATGTATTCGTCATCATCTGAAGTGTCGTACAAATCCCAAAAGCTTCCTAATGCAGTCCCTTCTTTTGAACCACTTTGACCCACTTTGAACTCTGGTTCAAAGTAGTTCAAACTAGTTCAACCAAATGTTTTACACTAATGAGTTTTCTTGCAGGAAGTGTGAGCTCATCCGGTAGGGTGTTCTTCTGAATCACTTTGAACCACTTTGAACCTTAGTTCAAAGTAGTTCAAATTCATTAAACGATAAAGGTGTCTTGTTGAAATTGGATTATGATGTATGCTACGCTATCATTTCGCAAGGCATTGATGGTTATGTCAAAGAGTGATGATTTAAAGGATGTTTTAATTCCCAATGCAAAAATCATCATTATTATAAAAAGTGGGAAATCTTTGGCCGAAAAAAGGATTGGATGTTGCAATAAAGCTAATCATTATTGATATAACTGAAAAGGGAAATTATTAAATGAAATGGTTATATCACAAGGCTTTTGAACATGCAATCTTTAACAAGGAGTGTTTTTCCTTCTTACAATGAGCTTGACTTTCTTTTTTTGTTTATCATGCAAAGAGTTAGAAGTTTGGAGAAGAAATTATTAAGAAATGAAGGGAAAATCATTGTCTTTGGGCAAATCATAGGTGGGAAACATAGAAGTTCTTGTTTTTATTCTACAATCTCTATGTTTTCCAAGAAAATCAATTTGAAGCCTTGCTATTTTAATTAAGGATCAAGTCTATTTTATATTTCTTTGGTAATGTTTCAAGCTTGGAATGTAGAAAGCCTATCATAAGTGATACACATGTAGAGGGTATTAAGAAAGAGAATTTGCAAGAAAATTTCCTTGAGTATGCTGATAAATTGAAAGGGTACATGGAGGTTCTAACCAGTGGACTACTTGAAGTTGTAGCTTTTCCCCCATCTCTTTTGAGTCCTGAGTTGCTCCAAATGTGTATTGACCACTATGATGTTAGGAGCAAATGTATATAAGAAAAGATGGTGAAATAGTGATCTCAATTTCTAGAGATGTTATTTCTTCTGTATTGTGCCTGCCTGAGGGCACTTTTGTCATAGTCTTCCTTGTTCAAGCCTAGGATGAATATTAGGAAGCTCTAAACCAATTTCATAATACCTTGGCTAGGAAATGGACTGAGACCATGTATGGTGAAGGTTCTAGGCTACCCAAAGTTATCACTAAAGATCACCTTAAACCTCATATTCATGACCTTTTGGTGTTATTGCATAGAGTCAAAGGTTCTATTGATGTTCTCCTCTTTGAGGAATGGATGTACAAATATATAGATATTTTGAAGGGAGAACAATGGATGGGCTAGGCAGAGATTATCACTAGTTCACTAGGGATGCAACATAAGCATGCCAAAGAGTCCAGGGAAAATTTCTATATGGCTTCCTACTTCACTTATTGTATTGCCTATGTTTGTGACCTTACCCCTCTTCCTCACAGAGTTTGGAGAGAAGAAATAACTGTGTACTAATATTGCCCTCTACTAAAAAGAGATAAAGCACTAGAGAATTTTAGGAAGGTTCATGATCTGTTAATTGAAAATGTGCATATAGTTATGGAGAAAACACCAATGCCTAGGTTTTCTTCCCAAGCTCAAAGGTTGATACAAAAGTACAAAAGTTATTTTATATAGTTTCCTAGGTTCACTTACTTGAGAATAGGTGGATTCAAAGAGGAACCTATAAAACTTCCATGATATTCTTTGGATTGCTTTGTTTTAGCTAAGATTTGCAAGCAACTATTCTCTGTTGTTAAGGATAATTTACCACAGGAGGATTGGGAGATAGCTTTCCCAATTAAGTTGGGTTCTCTAGTCTGTAATAGTATGATTAATGCTTCTGTTATTGGAGGCAATATACTTGGATTCAATTTTGGTTCCTTTCATAGTAGAAGAAACTTTGATAGTAAGGGATATGCAATTCAAATTCTTGGCCTTCTAGGCCAATCATTAGCAACTCCATAGTTAGAAGATCTATGGTAAGATTCTAAAGATGAGGAGGAGGTTTTGAGAAGAGATCATTCAAGGTTAACATTATAGAAAATCAATTCCCTAAGATTGAAGTTCAAAATAGAGGGGGTGATTGAGGATGGCTCAAATATAATTGAAACAGGCTGGGTAGAATCTCATGAATCAAAGTCACTGGTAGTAGATTGGAACCAAGATGAGGAAGAGGCTATAAATCTCAGAGCTAGATTTATATTTACTTACACAGACAACTGGCTAAAGAAGAAGAAAAAGAAAGTTGTCAATGAACCCTCTTTAGAGGTCATTTCTTTTTATGAATCATCATCTTTTGACATCCCACTTTCCTCTCCTCCTGTGGGTAGTGAAATGGTTTAAGGTAAATGGAGGAGGACGCCCATCAATATCCAAAACATGGTTCTTAGGACCAGGTCTCAAGCTAAATTTGAGGCTCTTAAGCAACAAAAGGTTCAAATAGAGAAGATGTCAACTCAGGGGCAAGATCTAATGGATGGTCTCAATTTCTCAGATGACACTAATGGTGATGTACAATTTATCGAGGATCCTAAGGTTGATCAACCAAAGTTTATGACTCCCAATAGAGATCCTTAAGCAATTTATATAGGTCCTACCATCCCTACTTGGTTATCCAATACAATCAACAAGAAAAGAAGCCTACAACTGGTTACATCACCTGTGAAGGACATTGTAACTAAATATGTTGTATGGGGTTCAAAAGTTAAGAAGTTGAAGATGGGTGCCCACCTAATCAAGGACCTAGTGACTAGGAATATAACTGTTAAAAAAGCCACATTCAAATAGAAAACAAAGTCCAAAGATATTGATGATGAAGGTTTCAAATTTACCTCCATTGAATTAGAGACCATTAATAGAAGCATTGGTAATAACTTTTTCAAATTCTCTTTTGATTACATGCTAACTCAATCTATGAAGGATAGCAAAGAGAAAAAGGAACTTAAGGGCATGGTGATGACTATGGTTGCATATATCAATTTCTTGATGAACCTTGGTACATTTCTAGTTGTCCAAGTCCCCCAAGATTTTGACCCAAAGTCTACAAGAAGTCAATAGCTGGTGAAGAAATGCAAAGAGGCAAGTTGCTAGCAGATGCAATGAAGGATTGGGTGGAAGTCATCATCAAAGAAGGTAATAAGTTTGTCTTGGAATTCATAAATGTATATGCCAAAGGGAAATCACTGATGGGAGTTCATAAATGTATATGCCAAAGGGAAATCACTGATGGGAGAGATTCAAACTTTGATTCCCTAATGGAAAGAAGAGCAAAGCCAATGTCAGGCAATTATTTTTCAAATAATTGAAGTCGAGAGGTTTGGGGTATTTAAGTTTTTGAATGAGAATCCCATGAGGAATGTAGATCCCTACATTTTTTTTATCATGAAAAACAACATGAGTTGGGAGGAGTCAGTTTATAAGGAGGCAATTAAAGAAGTGCAGGGAATTGAGAACAAAGTCACTAAAATGCATGAAGAACTCCTTAAAGATATGAAAGTAGTAAATCCTACTGGAATTTTGTAGTTTGATGATGGCAATATGGATTCTGAGACACTAACTGACAGCTTCAATGAAGCCATTGAATAGATTAGGGATAATGAATCACCAAATGCCAATGACTTCACCTCGTTGGCAAACATTGAGTGGATGTTATGTCTCAACAAGGGCCTCATGCCGCATCAGAGCTTGAAGATAAAGGAGTTCAAATGGCAGAAGGACTCATGTAGGGCCAGGTTACTGAGTCTAAAGAATCCACATTTCTGTGCCCTATAAAAGTTCATGAACACTTTCAAAAGCTAGAAGTTGGTGCATTAGACCATGGGCAAGGAAGAGAAGACTGGCAATGAGGCTTGAACAAGATATTCATTTTAGTTACTTTTTGACATCTATTTTATAACTACTACTTTCTTGTTCATAACTATTTCTTGTTTTTAACTGAAACGACTAAGTTTTGATGCAAGCCTTTTAGATTCTGTAATGGAACTATAAATGTTGTTTCAATGAACTGATTAAGGTTAGAAATAGATAGTTCGAAACTATAATATGTAGATACTATTATCCAATAGTCAAAAGATAGTATATGGATGCTTTACTTTTTGAATGACTATGTTGATGAAGAAGGTTTAACATACACACACACACAAACACACACACACACACACACACACACACACACACACACACACACACACACACACACACACACACACACACACACACACACAAACACACACACACACACACACACACACACACACACACACACACACACACACACACACACACACACACACACACACACACACACACACACACACACACACACACACACACACACACACACACACACACACACACACACATCATCTTGAATTTGGCTTGGATACTTGGTGTTCGAAGTCCTAGATCACTGTTACTTTCTAAACTCTAGTTTATTGGTTTGAGATATTTGATAGTTGTTCTTACTTTAAGTTCTTTTTGTTTAAGGTACTTGAATGATTGGTATCTATTTATGGTGTTATTCATTCCTTTGAAGTAGATATTTTGTGGAAGTTTGGTCTAATGAATGTTTATTTTGGTGTTTGAATTGGTTCTTACCTCACTACCAAGGAGTATGTGAGAGATCCTTATGCGCTTTCTGGTAAAAGTGCAAAGATAATTTTGAATTCATTGCAAATCTCATAAGGGAGTTGTACCTTTAAAATTTAGCAAGAAAATCAAATAACATGAGATTTTCTCAAATATTGTGAACATTTTGTATTTTTTGTACCTTGGGCATAGAGTGAGTTTGTTAAATAGACAAAAGGACAATCTATTCACCAATGATATATAATCAAAATACTAAGACTTTTATTATTTAATAAATCTAAATAATAATCTTGAGCACTCAAAACTTTACCCCTAACTATTTTCAGATTCATTTTATAAAGCCTAAATGGTATAATCCTAATCTTAAACCCTAATCCCAACTATTTAATTTTATTACACAGAAATATATTTTGGAAGAGTACATTTTATAGTCGCATCACAATAATATTTTAAAAGCTACTTGTTATACAAGTAGTTTTATTTATTAATATTATTAAGTTTATTTTTATTTTAAGAATTTTTTAAATTTATTTTAATTTCTAAATGGCATTTCATAGCCAACAACATTATCAATGTAATCACCTAAATTATGGACATTGAAAAAGGAAAACTAAAAAAAATGATGATCAAATTTAAAGGACATCTGCTACTCCAATGTTCTAACAAATGCATGTCAAAAAGTTTCTTTATTTACTAGATAATTATTTCTTTATTTAGCAGATAATTTAAACATTATATATAAAAGAGTATGCATATTAAATTAAATATTTCATTTAAAAACTTTCCAATTGGAGCACACATGTCATTAATTAAAATATTCATTATAAAAAAAACAAGTACTAAGTATCATGGCTACCCTAAATAATTTTTGTCAAATGATTTCGCTTTGAGCTTTCTTCAAAATCTTACAAACCCTAATCAAATCCATGAAAATTCAAGAAAATTTTTGCCAATAAGAATCCTTTCTCCACAACCAATCTTGCTATAAACAATCAACAAGGCATTAATAGTTGCAACATTGTATATTGATTTAGAACAAGTCCCAGAATTATAGCTCCCTATGAATGCATCCCCTAAATAATAATGGGAGTCATAGTCTCCCACCCTGCATGTAAGCCCCTACCCCTACTATTGCCTATTGTTTTATTGCACCCCTAAACAAACCCTACTATTCTATGGCCCCCCTACAATAATCAATTTATTTTAGAGGTAGAGTAGTAATCTATTTAGGGCCCTACTATTTTAAGGTAAGGTAAGGTCCTTAGTAAGGGTAGGATCTATTTGGTGCCCTACCCTATATTTAGTAGATGATGAATAAATTGCATTAGTTTACTAGTGTAGAGAGCTATTATTTATTTGGACTAGATGTGGGATACTTCCTCTATGGGAGAGTATCTATGTTTGAGTTGAGTCATGAAGGACACTTGGTAGCTACTATTTAACAGTGTCTTTACAAACTTGAGCTTTTTGAAGGTATTTTTGAGTAGATTTAGATAATGATATAGGTCTTTCATTGATGTCAATGGGGAGAAGATGTACATGAAAAAAAAAATCTTGGTACATTGAAATAAAGGAGATGTACATGATAGAAGGGAGAAGATGAAGAACATGGGAGAAGATGTAAAGAGTACTGAGGGAAATATATCTATGGGTGGGCAACACTAATGGAGAGGTCTTCCTAAGATTTTGATTTGATTGATAAAGAGTATTTGAAAAGAAGATGACTATAACAATGGACTAGTTGCAATAGAGTTGTATGTTAGGTATTCTTAGAACTTAGATATTTTTAATCTATGTTTCCATCAATGCCAATGTAGGAGACTGTTAACATAAATGTAGATCATATTCCCATGGAGGGTGGTATGGAGGGGGCAGCATGTTGAAGAATGTTTATATGATGACATGTTTCATTCATAGTAGTGATTGTGGTTGATATCAATATAATGGCTATTTGGTAAAGATTGATAGGGTAGAAGACAAAGATTGAGATCATGTGATTAAAATATTGAGGATAAGGTCAAGTATATTTGAGGACATGGTATATAGAGTTTCTTGATTTCATGGTTCATAGTGCATGCATAAAGTTGAAGGTTGGTCATAGATATGCAAGATTATAGAAGACAATATACAGATAGACGTCCTGAGAAGTGGTTTCCGATAATATGATTATCTCTCCTAACAATGATAGAATTTGGTACAAGATATACATAAACATGTAGAAACATTTATCTTTGTTTATGTTATACTTGAAAACCTCTATGGAAATATACATGAAAGATATATATAAGCATATTAAGTATACAATGAATTCGCTAAAGACTATAAGGATATGATATATTTTCAATGCCAAATTTGGAGACAAAACAAACATGCAAAAAAAAATTGAATTTGCTAAAGACTATAAGGATATGATATATTTTCAATGCCAAATTTGGAGACAAAACAAACATGCAAAAAAAAATTCCATCTCTTGTGCTCCATGATTATGAAATGAAAGGGGACTAACACATATTCTTGGTCCCATAACTTGAAATTTTATAAATTCTACAATCAAGCATCATAAATGAGGGCTAACATTATTTTTTATTACCAAATTATATAAAAATCACGAGTTTAAATTCCCTTCTAAAATCCAAATAAATAATTCTATATTAATCATGTGTTTGTAATATAAGTCAACTAGCCTTCATAAGAATATATCTCTAGTTACCATCACAAGCATGGGAATAATAAGATAGTAGTTCACTAATATACATTTAAATATCATAAATAGTAATTTCACACATGTCATTTCTCTAGTCAACAATCAAAACATATTACTCTAAGTTCATTATCATTAATTTGCTCTTTACATTATCATGCTACAAGATAACCATCTTCCTTTTATCTATGTTCATTCTAATAAAATAAGATTTAACACTACAAAATATAAGTTTCTCCCTTTCATATATTAGTTAAGCAAACAAAATGCTACACAATAAAAGAAAATAATATCGATTTTGTCTATGATTAATATAAGAAAATAAGATACCATATAATAAAAGATAATAATTTATAATTTTTATACTACACAACTATCTTCTCTTTATATAATAAAAGATAACCATCTATTTTTTTAAAATTTATTAATGTTCATTCTAAGAAAAAAAAAATACTATAGACTAAAAGACAACAATCTCCCTTTTATCTATGTTAAATTTAAGAAAACAAGATATGACACAATAAACGTAACTATTTCTCTATTTATATATAATTTTAGAAAATAAGATATTGTATAATAAAAGATAATAATCTCATTTTTATAATACAAAACTATCATCTCTTTACATAATAAAATATAATTACCTTTTTTTATCATTGTGCATTCTAAGAAAATAAATTACTACACACTAAAATTCAACCCTCCCCTTTCATCTATGTTCATTCCAAGAAAATAAGATATGACACAATCAAATATAAGTATCTCCCTTACATATATTACTTACAAAAAAAATGCAATACTTAATAAATGATAGCAATCTAGTTATTATCTATGCTAAATCTAAGAAAACTAGATAGGACACAATAAAAGGTAACTATCAATGACAAAACAAAGATTGAAACACATAATCTTCTTCAACAATATCCTTAACAATATTTTTAGCCAATCATCTTTTCAATTAGATTTCAACACCAAGGTGTTCTTTGACAAAAAAGTTCTTTTTTCCACCACTAAAGGAGTAAAAAAATAATTCTAGTCTGGGATATGTTCTGTACACCCTCTAAGAAAAAAAAAGATTGATGCATGGAGTGACAAGTTCATAAGAGAAGAGGTAGAGGAGGCAAAGAAGTGGATGTTGGAGTTGAGGTCAAGTAAGGAAGACAACCCAACATGAGCCAAGGACCAAGAAAATGGCAAGGGAGATTGCAAATGGTAAGAAATCAACCTTGGATTCTATTACTTAACATAAGAAATGAAGTTATAAACTGCATAGGTAAAATGTAGTCATAAACTCATTTGCATTATGTAGACTTTTAGAACTAGATAGCCCTTTTCATCATGGGCATCACCCACAAATGAAAAAGTGAAGGCTATCTGCATTGTGCACAATGACACTATGACTAGTGTTACCAACAATTTGGCAGCTGTACAGAAAGTGTTGGGTAAGAATGAAAATATATGAATGGTTTACATCTTTAGAGGTAGAGTTTACAATCAAATATAAAATATGATTTTTTTTCATTTCAAGTTTTGTGTGAGACTATTTAGTGTTGTAAAATTAGGGTTTACAATTTTGTTCATTTCAATAATGATTATAAAAGTTTTTAAAGAATATTTACAACATCATAAAGATGAATGTAAATATATTGAAGATATCTATAATAGAATATAATATATTACAACTAAATTAGTGTTTAATTTGTAATACTAATCTTATAATTTTATAAAAGTAACAGTGATAATAGAAAATGTTAACAAATTATAGTTATAATTAATTCTATAGTGGTGACGTCCTTAATTCAAAACTCAATTGACCTAATTCAAAGCCCTCTAATATAGAGCATTACATTGAGAGTATTCAAATTCATAGGTACCTATTTACAACAATGTTAGATTTAACTTTGATCCTAACTTTTATATTAAAAAAACATTCTAATCAAGAATTATATTATATTTTAATATTTATGAATGGGATGAGTTAAAATTTAAGGTTAGAGAAATCAATATTAAAATTATATATGTAGAAATTTTAAGACAATAAGATGAAATATTTTGATAAATTAAATATTGATACATTTGATAACATGAAAAAAATTGTAAGTGTTTATTTTATTTTATTTTATATAAGTATTCTATATTGGGCAAACATGGACATATTGGAAGATAAGGGGAGAGAGGCCAAAGAGAGTGAATAAGATGAATAAAATAAAGAGAGATAGAGAGGTGAAAAGTTTTATACTAATTAAAAATTAGAGAGAAGAGAAGAGAGAGAGACAGAGAGAGAGAGAGAGAGAGAGAGAGAGAGAGAGAGAGAGAGAGAGAGAGAGAGAGAGAGAGAGAGAGAGAGAGAGAGAGTAATGCCCTGCCAAGGGATCTAAAGAATTAGCCTAGAATTTCATTAAGTTTGGTAGCATTGTTTTTTAAAAATCACGAAAGTAAATACCACATATAACTTATGCATCATAATAGAAGCAATAGCAATGTCCATCTAAAAGTAAACATAACATACATAACTGATTACATTGTTTAAAGATCCCTTAACGTTGAATTACATCTAACATACATGAATCCATATAGTACAACATCCACATAAAATATTAATGATAAGTCCAATGTTTATACATTACATTTCTAAATGCTCAATCATCCACTGCACATGTCATAGGGTATGACAAGCTCAAAAGAATATACATATGTAGAATAAGGTACATCATCCTATTCTAATCCATGATACATCAAAGTAAAGATAATCACATGATACATAATCATAGAAGACATATACATCCATCATAATGATCAAACATAATAAACTAAGTGCACAGTTCCTCCCAACCATTAATAGCATCATTAGACCATCGTGGATCCTAGCCATCCCTCCATGCGAAACATCCCAAATCATCGAAGAGATCATTGGTATTAACATAGTAGGAATGTCACTCGTAACATATACAAAATCATATGTAGAAAGTGATCTAACATGAAAATATAAGCATAAGATAACATCATCTAACATATGCTAATCATCAATGAAAGGATACATATCCACCAACATGAAGGACGCATCAGCCACGATGTCTCAATGAATCTCAAATGATAAGAGTGGAAAATACACTACCACTCAACCGCGTGGTACCTAAGTGGTCCACTTCCACCATGCTGAGGAGATAATCTAAAGTCCCAAATAGGCTATAAAAAACACATAGCACAAATCTCTATAAATCCAAGAATCCTAAAAGTATACTAACTCAAAGGTTCCAAGCACAAAAATTGACATCTAATCCCCAGAGGCACACAATGACATGTAGGAACCTACTATGCAAGAGGGAAAGTGTCATCACATTTATCACGTACAAGTTACCCTGGTAGTTAGCTAAACTCCACTGGTCCATACTGATCTCATGTGGCCACTAGTATCCTCTCATATTGATAAGGCATACTATGGAATGCAAGGTCACAACAATGCATTGTCACTACTCCCATCCTAGCCTATACAAGCACTCAAGGCATGGGTGAGAACAAAAACTCTTATCTTTTTAGGTTCATTCAATTAGTATTAGGTGTGAATGTTATCACTTATTAATCCGACTTACAATGAGTTACCCTAGTAGCCTCTTAGGGCCCTGGCCCCCATTGCAAGTCACTTCTTGACACCACATGCAGATATCCTACCCTAAGCTCATGGAATCATAAATCTCAAAATCACAAAAGATAATCCATAATAAAATCATCAAATATGCATAAAAGCATCAAATCTCCATGAGAAAACATCCATAGAAAATCATGAACACAACAACCCTCTATTGGCAACTGAAGTATCACTGATAATCAAAAGTATCCAATGGTTCTCAATAACCAAAATATATCTCATTCATACTGATCAAAGGCTCCAAAAATGGTTGAGTCAAACATGTCACAACATGACATCATCATGAATAAATCCACATTATAGTGCCATCATGGCGACTAGAAAATAACCAAGGATAACTGATCAATGACCAAAAATGGTTAAGTCAAGTGTCTCATACATAAGAATCTTAACTATAACAATCAAAAATGACATCCAATACATAGAGCATTCCATCACATAACCATGGTTGAGTTTATAAAGATCAAGATTAAAACATCATCATGACATCACAATCACATAACTCCCAAGCCTCTGGTAGACATCCTATAACTGGTCAACACTAGTCAACCCAAAACCCAAAACAATAGCATAAAGAATACACAATGCAAACACATGTTTTGGTTTTGCTAAATTTACAAACTTGAATTTACATGTAAAAGTCTCAGTTTACGTTTTCTAATTTAAATATCAAGTGGAGAAATTTCACGTTTTACCTAACCCATGTTTCGTATTGATAGATAAAAGTTTCTACCAAAAACCATTAGACTCAATTTTCTAAATGTTCTAAATGTCCTTTATAGACATATTTTGATGATAATGACCCCCATCATATCCAAAATAATATTTTAAATTCTTTTCATATTCATCTTTCCAAATTAAAAGATTATATTGAACCTATATTGCACAACATTATAAAATAACTTGTTATTAAAGAATTACTCTTTAAATTCCAAACATCTATTAATATATCAACTATTTATTTTTAGTAATGTGTGTATATATATATATATATATATACACACACACACACACACATATATATATATATACACACATATATATATATATATATATAACTATTAACTTATAAAATGAATTATATAAAAATTGAATTAATAAGCATTTGACAACACACGACAAGTTTTATAACTACCAATACAATAACACACACACACACACACACACACACACACACATATGACCCACGGATTGCAGGGTACACTTTGGTCATAGGTACATTGCAGACCACAGGTACTCTATGGTACCACAGTCTGCTTTGGCATTGCCACCAGCGGGGGTGGGAAAACACATCACCCCCGTCCATTCAAATTTATAATTATATTGTGTTTTATTAAAACGCATCCCTCCAATCGCAATGCTCCATTCACTCACTGCAAAACATATGTCATTCAACTTTTTAATGATATATATATATATATATATATATATATATATATATATATATATATATATATATATATATATATATATATATATATATATATATATATAAGTATATATGTATATATAAGTATATATGTATGTGTGTGTGTGTGTGTGTGTGTGTGTGTGTGTGTGTGTGTAGAGTTTAATCAAATATCACATCATATATATATATATATATATATATATATATATATATATATATATATATATATATATATATATATATATATATGTATTCAAATTTTGAAATATAAACATATATAAATTCAAGTTCTCAGAATTTTCCTATAAGTCTTTGATCTCAAACTTCTTCCAATAATTAATCTAATGGGTTTGACTATGAATCTAAACCCTAGCCCCGAACAGATCTATGCATATAAAATTCTCAAATAAATTATACTACCCATATTGAGAATGCATACAATAAAAATAGGAAATTCCTCAGAAGACATATGGAAGACATGATGAAGATAGGGAATGCAAGATGCAGAAATAGCATAAGTAAAATCACAAGAATCTACCCGGATTTTGATCCTAATTCACTCTTCTTCAGAAAACCTGCAGAGCAAGCTCCCTTCTTCAGAGTTCTCGAATCCTCCAATGCTCCAATTGCACTCCAAACACTATGTCTAAGCATCTAGGAATGTCTGAATATAAAGAGCTCTCAGGAAACATCTAGAATGCCTCTAGAAACAACTAGAAGGTTTCACCAAGTAAGCATGGGTCTTTTCCAACCTTTTAGACGAGTCATAGGGTTGTAGACACCATGTACTTAATTGATGCACTAACTCCCGTGTTGTTGACATAAGAGAAATGAAAATGTGCGTTAATTCCCATGCAAGCTTATAACTCCAATTTATTTTTTATATAATTTCTATTTAAATATTTATATCTTTCATTTTAATTTTTATAATGTTTATTATTATTATTTATTTATTACTTTATTATTACTTTATTATTATTATTAATTTTAAATTCTAATTTTCTTTTTAAAATTTTTTTTCCCTCAATTAATTCTCATTTAATTAATTATAACAAAAATATCGAATATCATGATATTTTATATTAATTTCTCAATTAATTAATTAATTAATTAATTAAATCTATTTATTAAGACTTAATTAATAGAAAATTCACCATAGACCTCCAAGATAAAATATGAAATCCCATCATAGAGCAATTCACACAAGATCAATCTAAAGGGTTAAAAATCATGAATTATGTCATTCGACACATTCGATGGGTAAAATATCCAGATACTTGTCCTACCTCACTAGTACAAATGGTTTAAGGGTTTGGGATTTGGACTTGAGAATTTATCTCCCTTTTCTTATCATTGAGATAGTATAATAAGGTACACTCATCCTGGCAATTCAGGGAAGTCAATACTCGCTACCTGCAACTTGTAGGAAAACCATGCATTTACATACAATATATATAATGCTAAGCTAAACAAACAATGGCAGGAAGTGGTGCATCATGTAGATCCCAACTAAGCAGGTGATTACGACTCCCTTCCTTAACCACATCAGAAATGCCATACAATAAGAAAACACACACACCATACACATGCAAGTATGGGGTAAGTATCCATAATAAAACACATGAGATAATAAACCATCTAACTAATCATCAACAATAACTGAAAGCAACGTAATGATCATCATGCATACATGAAATGTAAAGTCTAAATGATCTCATCATATAACCACTGAATCCATAACATAATGTCTGACAGTCTCATAACAATACCACTAATCCATCAACCATAAAACTAGTCTATCATAGTCTGATAATAACAACAACAATGTCCATAAAAGATGTGAACAAGGGCAGGCACTACATCCACCCACCCTTGGGTTAGGCTTACTCCTGTAAGCCTACAAATAGGTAGGGATATAACTCCCGCAATCTAGCTACATCCTCCCAAGTAGCTAAAGAATCATCAGTAGGGTCCCATTGGACCATTACCTGCTTGATGGTTCAACCCTTGAGGGTCCACTTCCATTGCTCCAAAATACAAACTGGCTCCAAAGCCAGCTGCCCATCCTCTACCTGCAACACATTCCAATCAAGAACATGTACAATATCAGGAATATACTACCGAAGCACTGAAACATGGAAAACATCATGAATGCAAGATGGGCTGGGTGGTAGAGCAAGGCAATAAGCAATCAGACCAATCCTTTCTAGAATATTGAATGGTCCCATAAAGCGAGGTGATAGCTTAGAACCCTTTCCATATCCGATCAGACTCTTTTGCAGACACACTCTCAAGAAAACCTTATCACCCACAAAAAACTGCTTATCAGTCCTATGTGCATCAACATACTTCTTCTGCCTATCTTGTGCCATAGTCAAGTGCTCACAGATACACACTACCTGTTGCTCCATATCATGAAGCATCTTAGGACCCAATAGGATGTGATCCTCAAGACTCTCCCAACTCAATGGCATACGACAAGGATGTCTATATAATACCTGAAATGGTGCCATGCCAATAGAACTATGATACCCATTGTTGTAAGAAAACTCCACTAGGTAGAGATAGTCCTCCCAATATGTCTTCCTATCCATCACATACATCTGTAACATATCCTCCAAAACCTGATTCACCCCCTCTGTCTAACCATCAGTCTCTGGATGATATGCTGAACTGAAGTTTAATTGCGCTCCAAGCTCATGCTGCAACGATGTCCAGAATGCAGATGTGAATATAGGATCCCTGTCAAAAATAATCTTTCTAGGAATACCATGTAATTTCACAATGTCACGCATGAAGACATTAGCTATAGAAGCTACTGTGTAGGAAGACCTGATCGGTGTAAAATGCACCACCTTAGTCAATCGATCAATGGTGACCATGATAGCATCGTGACGTCGAATAGTCATAGGTAATCCTACTATGAAGTCCATGAAGATGATATCCCATTTCCAAGAAGGAATGAGATTTGGCTGCAAAAGTCTAGCTGGGTGCTAATGTTTTGCCTTAACTCTCTGACACTCAAGGCACCTAGCCACAAAATCAGCAATATCTCGCTTCATCCTAGACCAAAAGAACAAACATCTCAAATCAGCATGCATCTTCTTGACACCTGGATGTGTTGAGTAGGGTGTACAATGGGCTTCTGCTAGAATCAAGGTGCAAAGCTCATCCAAAAATGGCACATAAATCCTTCCCAAATGTCTTAAAAGAACATTTGATTCTCAAACGTAACCTGCAAACCTACCTTCCAAAGGTCTTCCTGAATCTATCTCCCTACACACTTCCTAATACCAAGAATCCATAGGAAGTGCCTGAAGAATTTGACTCCTCAAATTGACACTAAGAGTCATCGATGATACCACATGTCTCCTGTGACTCAAAGCATCCACCACCACATTCTCCTTACTCTGAATGTTCTTAACCTCAAAATCATACTCGCATAGAAACTCCATCCATCGCCTCTGGCGAGCATTCAAATTAGGCTGAGTAAAAATGTACTGAAGACTACGATGATTGCTATGTAGCTCAAATCTGTGCCCCAACAAGAAATGTCTCCACCTTGTCAAAGTATGAACTACTGCTACTAACTCAAGATCATGTGTAGGATAATTTAAGTCATGATCCTTGAGCTTGCGTGATTCATACGCAATCACCCGTCCATTCTGCATCAACACTGCCCCAATCCCTTCAAGAGAAGCATCTGTACACACCATAAAATCACCCTTTGGATCAAGTACGACTAAAATCGGTGCACTGGTCAAAAGCTGCTTTAGCTTCTAGAAAGCTT
This sequence comes from Cupressus sempervirens, assembly GCA_028749045.1. NCBI lineage: Eukaryota > Viridiplantae > Streptophyta > Pinopsida > Cupressales > Cupressaceae > Cupressus > Cupressus sempervirens. The sequence continues at coordinate 400,557,141 of CM053792.1, read as the reverse complement.
CCTCACATTTCTCCATCCACACAAACTTCTTTCCTTTCCTTTGAAGAGAAGTGATAGGATGTGCTATCCTAGAGAAGTTCTGGACAAATCTACGATAATAACTAGCTAAACCCATGAAACTACGAATCTTTGACACATTAGTTAGTGTAGGCCAATCTATTATCTCCTGAATCTTTGTAGAATCCACTAAAATACCATCACCTGAAATAACATGCCTTAAATACTGAATCTTCGACTTGAAGAATTCAGACTTAGCTACATTAGCATAAAGTTGATTGTCTCTCAGACATTGCAATACCAACCGCAGGTGTTCCTCATGCTCCTTTTGAGTCTTAGAATATATCAATATGTCATCAAGAAACACAAGTACAAACCTATCCAGATAAGATAGAAACACACCATTCATTAAACTCATAAAAACTGATGGAGCATTAGTCAATCCAAAAGGTACCACTGTGAACTCATAATGCCCATAGCGAGTTCGAAAAGCAGTCTTGTGAATGTCTGCTTCCTTGATGTGATCAAATAAGTCATCAATTCTAGGTAGAGGATACCTGATGCTGTTGGCGCTCCTACAAAACCACCTTGACCAAGCTTGATACTTTGTTCAACAAGGATTGCTCGATGTATTGCATCCTTGAGGGTTTTTGGCTCAAATACCTTGACACCCCCAATTATATGATTATTCAAACCCCTAATAAAGTGTTGTGTCAACTGAGCTGAATTTTCATTGAACCTTGAAAGAGACATGAGCTCATAAAACTTACGCTCATACTCGATCACTAACAAAGTGTACTGTTTGAGATTATGAAATTCATCAGCCCTTTGTTATTTCCATTCCTTTGGTAGGAATCGTTCATAGAAACTTTCTAAGAATAGTTCCCACGTGACACTACTCATATCAATTCCCAGCTTCTTCTCCTCAATCGTCCACCAAGTGGCCCCAAAATTCTCTAAATTGGTGATCGCAAATCTTGCCTTAACATTGCTATCAAATTCCTGCATGGTAAAAATCCTGTCGAGGGAAATAAGCCACTACTTGGCCACATAACCAGAACCTTTCCCATTGAAAGGCTTAACCTTGGATCTAGAAAGATCCTTCATCTGAGTGGACACAATGGACCTCTGACGATCCTTTCAAGGACTCCTAGACCTGGGTCTATGCTCTTGTTCTGTCTAGTGCACTTTGGGTTGCTCTTGAGTAGGAGGTATACATTCTAGAATAGTCTGCATCATCTATCTCAAACCAACCTCTTCAGACTCAGCTTGGTCCTCTCTACGGCTCTCTTCCTGCTACCTACTAGTGTTCTCTTCCCTGCTCTCTACATGAGCCGATCCCTCATGAGTAGACTCATGGACACTGATAGCTTTGCTACGACCACAACCTCTACCACAACCTCTACCATGGCCTCTAACAAAAGACCTAGTCCCAGATACCATCCTACAACAGTGCAAAGTACTATTACAATCACATGTTGCAATAGACTAAGTTCACTTCTATGTTTAGGTTTAAGTAAAATTTCCAATTTTGAAACTATGTGTTGAAGTATGAAAAATATTCAAGTAACAGTTCAAGTTCTATTTCAGTTCACCTAGTTCCAAGTTGAAGAAATACACTTTAGTTCAAAGATCTAGTTGTTCCAAAATGCCCAGAGCTCCCAATCTAGAAACTCGAGCTCTGATACCAAATGTAATGCCCCGCCAAGTGATCTAAAGAATTAACCTAGAATTTCACTAAGTTTGCTAGCATTTTTTTTTAAAAAACATGAAAGTAAATACCACATATAACTTATGCATCATAAAAGAAGCAATAGCAATGTCCATCTGAAAGTAAACATAACATACATAACAGATTACATTCTTTAAAGATCCCTTAATGTTGAATTACATCCAACATACATGAATCCATATAGTACAACATCCACATGAAATATTAATGATAAGTCCAATGTTTATACATTACATTTCTAAATGCTCAATCATCCACTGTACATGTCACAGGGTATGAAAAGCTCAAAAGAATATACACATGTAGAATAAGGTACATCATCCTATTCTAATCCATGATACATCAAAGTCAAGATAATCACATGATACATCATCATAGAAGACATATACATCCATCATAAAGATCAAACATAATAAAATAAGTGCATGGTTCCCCCCAACCGTTAATAGCATCATTAGACCATCATGGATTCTAGCCATCCCTCTGTGTGTAACATCCCAAATCATTGAAGAGATCATCGATATTAACATAGTAGGAATGTCACTCCTAACATATACAACATCATATGTAGAAACTGATCTAACATGCAAATATAAGCATAAGATAACATCATCTAACATATGCTAATCATCAATGAAAGGATACATATCCACCAACATGAAGGACGCATCAGCCACGATGTCTCGATGAATCTCAAATGATAAGAGTGAAAAATACACTACCACCCGACCGTGTGGTACCTAAGTGGTCCACTCCCACCGTGTTGAGGAGATAATCTCAAGTCCCAAATAGGCTATCCAAAACATATAGCACAAATCTCTATAAGTCTAGGAATCCTAAAAGTATACCAACTCAAAGGTTCCAAGCACAAAAACCGACATCTAATCCCCAGAGGCACACAATGACATGTAGGAACCTACTATGCAAGTGAGAAAGTGTCAGCACATTTATCACGTACAAGCTATCCTGGCAGTTAGCTAAACTCCACGGGTCCATACTGATCTCATGTGGCCTCTAGTATCCTCTCATACTGACAAGGCATACTATGGAATGCAAGGTCGCAACCATGTGTTCTCACTACTCCCATCCTATCCTGTACAAGCACTCAAGGCATGGGCGAGAACCAAAACTCTTATCTTTTTAGGTTCATTCAATTAGTATTAGGTGTGAATATTATCACTTATTAATCCAACTTACAATGAGTTACCCTGGCAGCCTCTTAGGGCCCTAACCCCCATTGCAAGCCACTTCTCGACACTACATGCAGATATCCTACCCTAAGCTCATGGAATCATAAATCTCAAAATCACAAAAGATAATCCATAATAAAATCATCAAATATGCATAAAAGCATCAAATCTCCATGAGAAAACATCCATAGAAAATCATGAACACAACAACTCTCTATTGGCAATTGAAGTATCACTAATAATCAAAAGTATCCAATGGTTCTCAATAACCAAAATATATCTCATTCATATTGATCGAAGACTCCAAAAATGGTTGAGTCAAACATGTCACAACATGAAATCATCATGAATAAATCCACATTACAGTACCATCATGGAGACTAGAAAATAACCAAGGATAACTAATCGATGACAAAAAATGGTTAAGTCAAATGTCTCATACATAAGAATCTTAACTATAACAATCAAAAATTACATCCAATACATAGAGCATTCCATCACATAACCATGGTTGGGTTTATAAAGATCAAGATTAAAACATCATCATGACATCACAATCACATAACTCCCAAGCCTCTGGTAGACGTCTTATAATTGGTCAACACTAGTCAACCCAAAACCCAAAATAATAGCATAAAGAATACACAATGCAAACACATGTTTTGGTTTTGCTAAATTTAAAAACTTGAATTTACACATAAAAGTCTCAGTTTATGTTTTCCAATTTAAATATCAAGTGGAAAAATTTCACATTTTACCTAACTCATGTTTCGTATTGATAGTTAAAAGTTTCTCCCAAAAAGCATTAGACTCAATTTTCTAAATGTTTTAAATATCGTTTATATACATATTTTGATGATAATGACCCCCATCATATCCAAAATAATATTTTAAATTCTTATCATATTCATCTTTCCAAATTAAAAGATTATATTGAACCTATATTGCTCAACATTATAAAATAACTTGTTATTAAAGAATTACTCTTTAAATTCCAAACATCTATTAATATATCAATTATTTATTATTAATAATGTATATACATATATATACTTATATATATGTATATTTATACATATATATATATATATAAATACATATACATATATAATTATTAACTTATAAAATGAATTATATAAAAATTGAATTAATAAACATTTGACAACACATGATGAGTTTTATAACCGCCGATACAATAACACACACACACACACACACACACACACACACATATGACCCATGGATCGCAGGGTACACTATAGTCACAGGTACACTATGAACCATAGGTACTTTGCGGTACCGCAGTCCGCTTTGGCATTGCCACCGGCAGGGGTGGGAAAACATGTCCCCCCCGCCCATTCAAATTTATAATTATATTGCGTTTTATTAAAACAAATCCCTCCAATCACGAAGCATTATTCGCTCACTGTAAAATATATGTCATTCAACTTTTTAATAAAAAATATATATGTATATAAATATAAATATATATATATATATATATATATATATATAAGTATATATGTATATGTGTGTGTGTGTGTGTGTGTGTGTATACAGAGTTTAATCAAATATCACAACATATAGACATATATATATATATATATATATATATATATATATATATATATATATATATATATATATATATATATATATGTATTCAAATTTGGGAATATAAACATATATAAATTCCAGTTCTTAGAATTTTGCTATAAGTCTTTGATCTCAAACTTCTTCCAATAATTAATCTAATGGGTTTGACTATGAATCTAAACCCTAGCCCCGTGTTCTTTTCAGATCTATGCATATAAAACTCTCAAATAAATTATACTACCCATATTGAGAATGCATACAATAAAAATAAGAAATTCCTCAGAAGACATATGGAAGACACGATGAAGGCAGAGAATGCAAGATGTGGAAATAGCATAAGTAAAATCACAAGAATCTACCCAGATTCTGATGCTAATTCGCTCTTCTTCAGAAAACCCACAGAGCAAGCTCCCTTCTTTAGAGTTCTCGAATCCTCCAATGCTCCAATTGCACTCCAAACACTATGTCTAAGCTTCTAAGAATGCTTGAATAGAAAGAGCTCTCAGGAAACATCTAGAACACCTCTAGAAATAGCTAGAAGGTGTCACCAACTAAGCATGGGTCTTTTCCAACCTTTTAGATGAGTCATAGGGTTGTAGACACCATGTGCTTAATTGATGAACTAACCCCCGTGTTGTTGACATAAGAGAAATGAAAAGTTGCGTTAACTCCCATGCAAGCTTATAACTCCAATTTACCTTTTATATAATTTCTATTTAAATATTTATAACTTTCATTTTATTTTTTATAATAATAATAATAATAATTTATTATTTTATTATTATTATTAATTTTAAATTCTAATTTTCTTTTTTTAATTCTTTTTCCCTCAATTAATTTTGATTTAATTAATTATAATCAAAATATCGAATATCATGATATTTTATATTAATTTCTCAAATAATTAATTAATTAATTAAATCTATTTATTAAGACTTAATTAATAGAAAATTCACCATAGACCTCCAAGATAAAATATGAAAACCCATCATAGAGCAATTCACACAAGATCAATCTAAAGGGTTAAAAATCATGAATTATGTCATTTGACACATTCGGTGGGTAAAATATCTAGATACTTGTCCTACCTCACTAGGACAAATGGTTTAAGGGTTTGGGATTTGGACTTGAGAATTTATCTCCCTTCTCTTATCATTGAGATAGTATAATAAGGTACGCTCATCCTGGCAATTCAGGGAAGTTGATACCCGGTACCTGCAACCTGCAAAAAAACCATGCATGTACCTACAATATATATAATGCTAAGTTAAATAGATAATGGCAGGAAGTGGTAAATCATGTAGATCTCGACTAAGCAGGTGACTACGACTCCCTTCCTTAACCACATCAGAAATGCCATACAATAAGAAAACACACACACCATACACATGCAAGTATGGGCTAAGTATCCATAATAAAACACATGAGATAATAAACCATATAACTAATCATCAACAATAACTAAAAGCAATGTAATGATCATCATGCATACATGAAATGTAAAGTCTAAATGATCTCATCATATAACCACTGAATCCATAACATAATGTCTGATAGTCTCATAACAATACCACTAAAACCATAAAACTAGTCTATCATAGTCTGATAATAACAACAACAATGTACAGAAAAGATGTGAACGAGGGTAGGCACTACACAGAGAGAGAGAGAGAGAGAGAGAGAGAGAGAGAGAGAGAGAGAGAGAGAGATTAGGGAAAGAAAAAGAAGTGTGAAGGAGGAGGGAGAGGCAGTGTTAGACTTCTTTTAGAATAACTGAGAGGGGGGATGAATCAATTATTCAAGGTCCAAATGTCTTATTCAAACTTTTTACTAAGTATAGTGAGCCCATTCATTCATCCAAGCTTTAACTTTTCTAACCAAAAAGTTACTATAAATCAACATGCAAGCATAACACATAAGAAATCAACACATAACATGATGATTTATGTGGAAACCGAATTTGGGAAAAACCACTTGTAACATGCTACTCAATTCTCACTCTTATGAAGTGATGCCCTGTGAAAGGTTTGCCCTATTAAAGGCTTACAACACACTATTAAATGTGACCTTGTTAGAGGATTTAACCATCCTATTAGAATTGGCCTAGTTAGAGGACTTTAAACATTCACTTGGAATGCCACCCTGTTAAAGGATTTACAAATGGCTATTAAACCAACCTAACTCCATAAGATTTTCATATCTAATACAATTGCTAGAGAGCATTAGAAAAATCTTTAACTTGACTACAACATACAATTTGTTTTGCAGATCTCAGATCACTTCTCACCTCATACCATTGCCTAGCCTTTAATCTCTGCAACTCTAATAGCTTGCCCTCTTTTCAAGCTTAGTCTCATTGAGTCTCCATTCTTAATGTACCAATGCAATCATCTCTTCATGAACACTTGTAGAAGCAGAGCCTTTGTGCTCTTCCTTCTCCTAGATGTCTCCTTCTTGACACCCTTCAACCATTTCACAGTTTTGGCACTTGAGAAACAATAGTATTAGCAACAGTTTCTTCATGGTCTATGACTCCTTAAATAGAAGTCTTGGAGTTCTTTTACCACTCAATTCTTCCATCTTTTAATTTCAATTCATATGGATGAGATAGGATTCATTGCATCTAACCCATATAGTTTTTCTTTTAGAAACTTCTTGAATAATCCTCTTGAATTCACTCAAAAATAGTTTACATAGAATTCTATGCAAGAGCTCATCATCCTTATCTTCCAACTAGTTCACAAAATTCAAGGTAACCACTTTGTTGGCTCAGATTTGGTGAATCTTCATCATTTGAAATAATGTAGTAGCTTGGCACTAATGAAATACTAGTGCTTGATACATACTGTGTTACTCAGCATCAACTATATTTTTCCTTATGCTCGACACCTAGAGATTACTTGGTATCAACTAAGATTTTCTAATGCTCAGCATTTGAACTTCACTCAACACCTAAAGATTACTTGGCACACACTAGAATTTCTTGTTACTTGGCTCCAACTGAGAATTTTCTTGACTTCAACTAACTTGCTCAGAACCCATTAATGTTCTTAGTTTAAGCTTTGCAGTCAACCTTGTTACAAGTTATTCCTCCAATGTTTCAAGTGTGACCAACCTTTGTATCTTTGAGTAAGTTATCAATACATCATTTAACCATTGTCTTAACTAATCCTTGCACTTCATTACAACATCATACCTCAACCTTTCCCTTAGGTGCTCTTGTTACATCTTGTTGATCAAATCCTCTTCATCAATCAACTAGGTGATAGTACTCGAATCTTATAAGAAAATCTCATTCCTACAAATAAAACCAATGAAGGAACACTTTTCTTGGGAAAAAGGTTGATTATATGGACCAGTAAAAAGTAGAATTATACCTCACAGTCCACTGCTAAAGCTGAATATGTTGCAGCTGCTATAAATTGCACCAATATTGTATGGATCAAACTTTTACTGCAAGGCATGAAGGAAGAGGTAACTAAGCCTGTGATACTTTATTGTGATTAAATTTTGAAAAATCTCCCTCTTTGGCATTTATGGCAAACCAAACTGATCAACCATCAGACTAAACTATTTAACCAAAAACTAACTAGGTTAGAATAGTAAGCCAATGCCAAAAAGTAAATTGTGACTTCACATCTTCCTCTACTATTTTGATTGCTTCATTTTTGCTTCTCCCTCTTAGCTTTTGTATCCTTGTTCTTTGTTTCTCTTCCCTTTCTATTGCTCATCTTCTGCTCTTCTAATCAACTTTTGATTATTTTTGTCACCTTCTCTCTCTATCTTCATTTGATCACATGCTATTGATTAGTTTCTCACAATTTCTCCATCTTTGACAATAATGCCAAAGATATATTAGCATTTTGATATGAAAGTGTAGCTTTTGTAGGTTCATTCAGTTTCTCCCTTTGTCACCTTGCTTGTGACTAATTTGGAACTTTAGCACTTCTACTACTTTAGGCATGAATCCTAAAGTAAATATCCTCTACATCAATGTGTAAAATCTTCAACAATCAACTCATTTGATGCAGGGCATTCTTGCTTTTTCTTCAAGTAGCCTTGGCTAGGGGTATCACCCCTAACTTACCTCAAGATACTCAAAAGCATCTTTAGGTAGTGCTTTTGTGAAGATGTCAGCAATCTCTCCATTTGAGCTAACATATTCCATCTTCACTTGTTTGTCTTCCACCAACTCTCTTACATAGTGATACTTGATTGCAATATGCTTGGTTTTAGCATGCATTACAGGGTTCTTTGATATGTTAATAGTACTTGTATTATCACAATAAAGTATCATAGGCTTAGTTACCTCTTCCTTCATGCCTTGCAGTAAAAGTTTGATCCATACAATATTGGTGCAATTTATAGCAGCTGCAACATATTCAACTTTAGCAGTGGACTGTGAGGTACAACTCTACTTTTTACTGGTCCATATAATCAATCTTTTTCCGAAGAAAAGTGCTCCTTCATTGGTGCTTTTTCTATCATCAATTTTACCTCTCCAATCTCCATCAATTTATGCTCTTAGTTAAAACTTTTCACTCCTCTTGTAGTACAAGCCAAAGTCATCAATTTCTTGTAGGTACCTTAGTATTTTCTTTACTGCCATTAAGTGATTTTCTCTTGGATTTGTAAAAAATATTGCCACTATTCCAATAGCTAATGCAATTTCAAGTCTACTATGTACAACATATTGTAGCTTTCCAATCATTGACCTATACAATATCTAATTCACTTCAACATACTCATCATTCTTGGATAGCTTATGTCCAGTTGCCATTGGTGTGCTAACTAGTTTTGAGTCTTCTAACCCAAATGCCTTGAGTATCTTCTTGATGTATTTGGATTGGGTAACAAATATGCCATGTTTCAATTGATGTACTTGTAATTCAATAAAGAATTTGATTTCTCCAAACATTGACATTTCAAATGCATGCTTCAGTTGATCAGCAAAATCTTTGCAAAGAACATCTTTTCCTCCAAATATTATATCATCAACAAATATTTCTAATATCAAAATGTCTTTACCTTTTTCAGTTTTGATGTATAAGTTTCTATTGTAATCTATTCTCTCAAATCCTATATTCACAAGATATTTGTGCAGTCTCTCATACGATGCTCTGGGTGCTTGCTTCAATCCATAAATTGCTTTGTTCAGTTTGTAGACCATGTTCTTGTTCTTGTCATCTACAAATCCCTCAAGTTTTTCTATGTAGACTTCTTCTTCTAGTATACAATTAAGAAAAGTAGACTTCACATCCATTTGGTAGATTTTGAAACCTTTGTATGTAACATATGCAAGCAATGTTCTTACTCCTTCCATTCTTGCAACAGGGCCAAATGTTTCCCCATAATCCAACCCTTCTTTTTATGCACAGCCTTTACAAACTAGTCTGGCTTTGTTTAGATTGTTATCTCATCATTCTCATCAAGTTTTTTTCTAAACACCCATTTGGTACCAATCACATTCTTATCAGTTGGTCTAGGAACTAAGGTCCATGTTTTGTTCTTCTCAATATGATCTATCTCCTCTTCTATGGATTTATACTAGTCATAGTCTTGTAGTGCATCTTTCACTATTTTAGGTTCAACCTTGCTTAGTAGACATGATTCATTCTTGAGTCTATTCCTTTTCATTGGTCTAGCATCCTTGTCACCAATGATTTGATCTGCAAGGTGATGTCTTCTCACATACTTGGCTAACCTTGGTTCCATCCTTCTTTCCATGTCTGTTCCTTTAGCTTCAGAGTCATTTTGTTCTTCTCCATCCAGTATTTCATCATTCCTCTCATGTACACTATTTTTAGAATAAGAATTTGCATTTTTTACATTCTGCAGCTTAGCTTCTAAAAGCAGCCTAGAATTCACTAGCTATGACTCGATACATACTAAAATTTGTTGTTGATTTCCAACTTGATTTGTAGCATTGTCTTCTACAGTCATTCCTTCATAAAAGTACACAAAGGATCTATAATCCTCTAATTTCTTGGACTCATCAACTTGGACTTCTGCATGCTCAACAAATTTTACATTTGCACTCACCATAATCTTGTTAGTGTTAGTGTTCAAACATTTATAGCCTTTGCTTCTAGTGGAGTATCCAAGGAATATGCCTTCATCACTTTTTGCATCAAGCTTACCATTTCCATTGTCTTTAAGAATATAATATTTACAACCAAATACTTTGAAATATTTAACATTAGGTGAGTGACCATACCATAATTGAAAAGGTGTTATATTTTTACCTTTCTTGACTTGAACTCTATTCAGTGTATAGACTGCAGTACTTATAGCTTCTCTCAAGTACTTTAGTGCAACATTTTTCTCCATCATTAAGGTTCTAGCACAATCAATCACTGGCCTATTTCTTCTTTCAGCAATACCATTCTATGGTGTAGTTCTTGGTGCTGATGTTTATCTTTTGATACTTTTGTCATTACAAAATATTTCAAATTGTTTTGATGTAAACTCACCTCCTTTGTCTGATCTTAGGCATTTTAGGTTCTTTCATATTTCCTTCTCAACTCTGGCCAAATACTACTTGAATATTTGAAATGCATCACATTTTTGCTTCAAAAACATAGTAGTCATCATCCTAGAATAATCATCTACAGATAGCATTATGCATCAGTCTCCTAGGTAGCTTTTCACTTCTATTGGGTCACATAAGTTTGTATGGACTAACTCTAGTACTTCTTTGGAATTGTATGTTTTGCTTTTAAAAATAGACTTAGTCATCTTCCCTAGTTGACATTGTTTGCACATTGTATTTTTAGGTTTCTTCAATTTGTTCAACCCTCTGACCTTTTTCTTCTTGTTGATCCTAATTAGATTATCAAAATTAACATTACACAACATTTTATGCCACAACCACACATCATCAAGTCTAGCAACAAAACTTGTTACATCTTCCATATCTAGGTAAAATAGATTACTCATGGTTTTTTCACCTTTTCCTATTAGATTTCCATCAGTGTCATAAATCTTGGTAGTTTTGTTTCCAAACTGTACTTTGCAAGCTACATTGCCTAACTGTGATACACTCAACAAGTTTTAGTTTAATCCTTCAACATAGTATGCATTATCACATGAAATTTTATCTATGAGTTGAATAGAGCCTTTTCCTTTGATTTGACATGGAGCATCATTACCAAATCTAACACTATTTCCATCATATTGAGTAATGGTAATGAACTTACTTTTATCTCTTGTCATGTGATATGAACATCCACTGTCTATGATCCATTTGTCATTCTTATTCATATAGATAACCAATGTTGTTGCTTCATCTTCATCTTTATCTAATTCATCTTTCATGGCTACCTAGACTACTTCATCATCATTCTCATTAGAATCTTCTTCAACAATGTAGCATCTCTTGCCTTTCTCCTTGTAGTCTTTTCTATCATCTTGTCTTTTGTTCTTGTACTTGTTTCCTTCTTTGTAGTTTTTCTTTTTTGTACATCTTGCAGCAATATGACCTACTTCATTGCAATTGAAACATATGATAGAGAGTTTACCTTTGAATTTACCTTTACCTCTATGAAATCTCCTAGCCAGTAGTGCTTCTAACTATTCCACATCTTCCTCATCTATGCTACTATCACTAAATGCATTTTTTCCCTTTCTTCTCTTCATGCTTGATGTCTACTCAGTGCTTTTTATTGTCATCTTGGCCTTGAAAGTAGATTCAAGGTTCTTAGGTTTGTAGTTATCAAAATTGGATAGCTCAAATCCAATAAGTCTTCCAACTATTCCTTCAAAGGTTAGTGTCTTTCCTTGTACACACCTCAGATCGTGGATGGTATAAACTCTAATAGCATAGATAGGGAGTAGAGCTCTTAAGTATTTTTTTGATGACTATTTCTTCTTCCAATTGTCCACCTAGACTTCTTATTGCACTTACCACTTCTTTTAATCTTGTAGCATATTCAGTAGCATTTTCGCCTTCCTCCATTTTCATATCATGAAAATTTTCTCTTAAGCTATCTCTCTTTTCTCTCTAAACATTCTGATGTCCTCCATAGATATTTGATAATGCTTTCTACATCTTGAATTTAGGGTCACAATATTTGATGTCATCATATTCTACATAACTAAGTGCAGAGGCAATTCCCAACATTTCTTGATTGTGCTCCTTCCTTTTGCTCAAATCATTTTTAGTAAGAGGTCTAGCTAGAAATACATATTTTGTTCCAATTGAGGTTTGTGCATAGTCACATATGGATCCAAGGTGCAATTTCATTAGACTCTACCATGCAAAAAAGTTGTCATTGTTGAACTTGGGAACTTCTCTCTTGGACATATTGATCTTCATGCTTCTAGTACCTTGAAACTAAATCAACAAATGGCTCTGATACCAATTTTTAGAATTACTTTAGAATAACTGAGAGGGGGGTTGAATTAGTTATTCAAGGTCCAAATGTCCTATTCAAACTTTTCACTAAGTATAGTGAGCCCATTCAATCATTCATTCATCTAAGATTTAACTTTTCTAACTAGCAAGTTACTGTAAATCAACATGCAAGCATAACACATAAAAAATCAACACATAACATAGTGATTTACTAGGAAACACAATTTGGAAGAAACCACCAGTAACATGCTACTCAATTCTCACTCTTCTGAAGTGATGCCCTATTAAAGGCTAAAAATACACTATTAAATGTGACCTTGTTAGAGGACTTTAGAACATTCACTTGGAATGTCACACTGTTAAAGGATTTACAAATGGCTATTAAACCAACCTGAGTACATAGGATTTTTATATCTAATACAATTGCTAGAGAGTATTAGAAAAATCTTTGACTTGACTACAACATACAACTTATCATGTAGATCTCAGATCAGTTCTCAACTCATACCATTGCTTGGCCTTCAATCTTTGCAACTCTAATAGCTTGCCCTACTTTCAAGCTTAGTCTCCTTGGGTCTCCATGCTCAATGTACCAATGCAATCATCTCTTCATAACCACTTGTAGATGCATACCCTTTGTGATCTTCCTTCTCCCAGATGTCTCCTTCTTGAAAACCTTCAACCACTTCATAGTTTTGGCACTTCAGCAGCAACAGTATCAGCAATATTTTCTTCTTGGCCTATGACACCTTAAATAGAAGTCTTGGAATTCTTTTCCCACTTGATTCTTCCATCCTTTAATTTCAATTCATATGGATTAGGTAGGATTCATTGCATCTAACCCATAGTTTATTTCCTCTAGAGACTTCTTGAATAATTCTCTTGAATTCACTCAAAAATGGTTTACATAGAATTCTGTGCCACTGGCTCATCATCCTTATCTTCCAACTAGTTCAAAAAATTCAAGGTAACCATTTTATCAGCTCGAATTTGGTGAATCTTTGTCATTTGAAATAATTTAGCAGCTTGACACTATTGAAATACTAGTACTTGACACATACTATGTTACTCAGCATCAACTGTATTTTTTTTGATGCTCGGCACTTGAAGATCACTCAGTATCAACTAAGATTTTTTGATGTTCAACACTTGAATTTCACTTGGCACTTGAAGATTACTAAGCACACACTAGAATTTCCTATTACTTGGCTCCAACTAAAAATTTCCTCGGCTTCAACTAACTTTTTCGAAACCCACTAATGATCTTAGTTTAAGCTTTGTAGTCAACCTTATTACAACTTATTCCTCCAATGTTTCTAAGCATCACCAACCTCTATATCTTTGAGCAAGTTATCAATACATCATTTAATCACCGTCTTAACTGATCCTTGCACTTCATTACAACATCATAAATCAAACTTTCCCTTAGGTTCTCTTGTTACATCTTGTTGATCAAATCCTCTTCATCAATCAATTAAGTGATAATACTTGGAGCGTATAAGAAAATTTCATTCTTACAAATAGTAGGTTTGAAATCAATGACAAAAAAATGACTAAAAACATTCTTTTAATAGCAATCTTCTTTCTTTGCAACAATCTCCCTCTTTAATCTTCATCAATGAGCCTTTCAATCAAATTTTCAACTCGCGGATGAAGAGAAGAGAGAAAGATAGGGGGATAAAGAGATATAATAAAGGCATTTGAGGTGATAGATAGTATATAGATTTTTACATATAGAATACAAAGAAAATTTTAGAAAATAAAATATAGATAGTGAGAGTTAATACTTAAAGAAAGGGGTATGATAAGATAGAGATTAGGGTAGAGTTAAAAGTGTATGTGTGTATAGGAAAGATATAAGGAACCTATATAGAGGTAGATAGGGAGAGGATGAAAATTAGAGAGAGATAAGGATATAAAAAATAAAGAGATACATGAATATGTTGATACAATTGTTAAATTGTGTGTTGTCTTTGATGTTACAAAAATGTCATATCGGTTATCAATCAGTGTCTATCTAGCATTCTCAGGCTTTACCTTGCACAAGCAATTGTTACTGCACTTTCAAGGTTTAGCAAAGAAAATTTAGTTATTGTTGAGCTCACTCAGTCATCAAGAGAAAATAGTGTAGGAAACAGTTCTAACCAAGTTTTCATGGACAACGAAGAAAATTTAGTTCTTACCAAGTTAACTTAGTAGCCAAAGGATTTTGCATCTTTTGCAGTGTTAACCAAGTTAAGATAGATAACTCAATAAATTATTTCTAGAAGTAGTATTTACCGAGCAAGGTCGGCCAATGAAGGATTTCATTGTTTGTGAAATAAAACTTTATTTGGTCAATATAATACATGTAACCAACTGATGTATGGTTTATTGGTAAATGTAACTTATGGATGAGTCGGCTTGATAATTTGAATGGTATATATATGAGGTCAAGCTGTGAATTCTAAAAGTGTGATATATTTGATGTAATGTGAATGAGAAGAAGGACTGATTATTGTGAGAGCAAAATTTTAAAGATGATAAGAGATCATTGAGGAGCGACAAAGTTATACTTCATCAAGAAAGATCTAATAGTGCAAAATAGAGATCTATAATCAGAAAATTTAGTTGCATCTTATTCAGGTCAATTTATTGTTACTTTCTAACCATTGTAGCAGTGATTTCAAATCTCTTAATAGAGTTGGTTTAATAGCCATTTTGTAAATCCTCTAACAAGGTGACAGATCAATTGAATTGTTCCAAAGACCTCTAGGAAGGCCACTCCTAACAGGGTGATTAAATCCTCTAACAAGGTCACACCTAACAGTGTGTATTGTAACCTTTAATAGGGTTGTCTCCTAATAGGGCTCACTTCAAAAGAGTGAAAATTGGTAGCTAGTTACTTGGTGGTTTTTTCCATATTAGGTTTTCACGTTAAATTTGTCGCTCTTGTGCTCATGATATTTACTTTTGCACGCATATTAATAATTATGAATGCTAGATGATTAGTAACAAGTTAATCTACCAAGTTACATCATTTTTATAGTGTTTACCGAGTATCAGTAGTAACTAGTTGTTTAAGACATCTAAGGGATCTGTGGATTTATTTTTGTGGCAATTGATTCACCCCCCTCTTAGTTACTCCATCTATAATTCCAATAATTGGTATCAGAGCTTTTGGTGCTTATAGGAAAGGATTTCAAGGATCTAAGCCAAAGGTTAGGATGTCTTGTAAGAAGGAAATTCCAAGACTTAACAGGGACAACTTCTCAGCATGGCAGGGATTGATGAGACTTCATCTAGCTTTTATTGGTGGTACAGGATTGAAGTACTGTTACCTCTGGTTTTACCGCCAAGGATTTAAATTTGAATGCATGGCTCGTGCAATAGTTAGTCTCAAATTAGTATTTTAATGCTACAACCCGCGAGTTTCTGGCCGTCAGATCTAAGTGGTACCGGCGGTTGGCACCATCGCGCTATAAAGGAAATGCACGATATTTATGATAGCACGATGACGCCCTGTCGACACGTTGCAGGGGTGGTTCCGGCGTTCGACGGATCAAAAAAATTCTTTGATGCCCTTGGCGCTATGTCACTATCGCATATCGGCCAAAAAATATCCATAGCGACATAGCGCCCAATGGAAATATTCACGGCGGTGAGTTCCAACGATCGGCAGAATTAGGTGTCGCGGTGACAAATTAGAAGGAACCACGTGTGCCAGATCAGAGTTTCTGTCGGCACAACTAACATAGTCGAGGTTTATGATCACCACCATCGGATCAGCTCGGATCAATGGTAAGCACCATCTCACTATGGCAGAGATGCACGGATTTTATCATGGCAACATAGGAACCATCCGCCACGTGTCCTGGCAGGGCCACATTTCTTGCCGCCAATACAGTTAGATTTAAGTAACAAACAGACCAACGAGGAGACACCATGTATCAGTGGGCCCGGTGAATCAATAGAGAAGGAGGGTCGTGGGAGGTCAAGTTTTGTGACCGTCGGATTGGAAATGGATCAGCGGCAGGCGCCATCTCACCATGGCGAAGCTGCAAGGTTTTTAGCATAGTGACTTGGTGCCCTTTTGCCATGTGTTGGTGGGGTCAAGTCTCACTAGGATGCGTCGCTGGGGTGGTGCCAAACAGGATGGGCCCAGTCGCAGAATGGAAGGTCCACGGTGAATTAGGAATTGCCACACATGCTAGGTCAGAGCATGGACATGTCATGGGACCAGCTTCTTGACGCGACCAGCATGTTGCAGAGGCCAATTCTACACCGTCAAATCTATGGAGATCAGTGGCAGGCGCTATCTCGCCATGGAGAAGCCACACAAATTTTATGATAGCGAGTTAGTGCCCGTGCGCCGCGTGTCCTCATGGGCCCGAATTTGGAATCACAGTAAGTAAGATGGTTAACAGATTGTGGTCATTGCGATCATCGCTGTTGACGTAGCAGTTAGCGCACAGTTGTGGTTAGATGGTAAAGGTGGCGAGATCAAAGGTGTGATTGGCCTACATGGCCCAGTTGGCTTGTCGAGCCTATTGACTAATCGAGTCTGATGGATGCACGAATCACGAATGATGAGAAATCTGGGTTTTGCCACAATCTGATGGTGTGATTAATTGCCACCAACTCGAAATGAATGCCAAGCACAGGAAGACACTCCATCCATCTGGTCGATCCATCTACCATGTTAGGGAATTTTGTGCCACCGTTCCTATCTTCTCCAGGCTCTTTCTCAGAGGGATATCAGATTTCTTGGTATGTAGGCCATGTTCAATCAGATCTTTGATTGGATTCTCAGGATGGAAATTTAATGCTAGTAGGTGAGAAGTGAATGTAATGTAGAAATCTTCAGTTATGCCTAATCTATAAAGGCAATTTGGTAATCTGTTCTTAGGGTCGACTCTTCCTGATTTTCTCTGCTACTGCTTGCAGACTTGCAGTGTAAAAATCCCTTTGTCTTTGAGCTAGATAAGCATCCTGTATCATCTCTTTCAGCCATCAACATGTATGTGTATCATTTTGCCTCTCATTGATGTATTGTTGAGATCAGTGGTTTGCATACTATATCTATCTTTAGCCTATTGAATAATATACAAGAAAAATCTTCTATTACTGGTGTTATTGAGTTGGTTTCCTGATCTATATGTGGTTGTTAATTGATATAAGTCTGAATGAATGTATGACTTTAGATGTTACCCTAGTTCTGTAGTGCATATATGGGCAGAAATGAGTCTGAACACTCTGTTTTGGTGCATCACTGCCTTAGATTAGACTAGATAGATTTGCTTTAGTGCTTTCTTTCTCCCTTTTCCTTCTAAGAATAGATAGGTGCACCCTAACAGTAAGAGGAATCCAACCTTCTTCGGAGACTCAACCTCGCAGTTCAAGTCCCACAGCTTGGAGGTTGTTTCCATGTTTCACTAGGTTGTCCTCGCGCATAGGCCTTGGACAAGGGTGTAAACCTAAGTGACAAAAATTTTTGGCACACTCCGTGGGACTCATATTAGAAGATTTCAGGTCTACTGGTGTCAAGAAGAAAGAATTCTAGAGATAAATGCTGAAGAAGTAGTGCTGGCTTCAGTTTTCAAGCCTTCAACAGGCTGATTCTTCAAGTACTTGGCGACTCTGAACATCAAAAAGTCTGGTTCCAGACCAAGTTTGCAGTGATTCATGCCTAGGACTGAAACAAGGGCGTCTTCTAGATGTAAATTTCAATATCAAGAGCTTTCTCTTTCAAATCCTAGGAGAAGAAGGACTAGAACTTCATTATCACCAGTTAGGGGTAGAATAACAGTTGATATACCTGTAAGATCTGTCTCTACTCCCCCTACTATTCGAACTCAGCCTAGATTGCCATCAACACTCATCAATAGAACACTTGTTTATATGGAATAGCCAAGAGTTCATGATTTTGCCACCTTTAATGGTGGAAGTCCTCTGTTGTTAGCCCAAAGACATGATATACTAGTATCTGCACTAAAAAGTATACCTGATTTTACTGGTGAAACTTCTATTTCCCGTTTAGAGCATATCCAAGAGGTAGCGAATGTCTGCAATATTCATGGTATTATAGAAGATGATGTTGCTGTCAGACTTCTAGCCTCATCCTTAAAAGGAAAAGAATTGCAGTGGTATAGAGGCTTAGCTCATGGCTCCATAACTGATTGGGATGGACTAGGAGCAAGATTATGCAAACATTTTGAGGATAAGAGTGACCATTTGTCACTACTAGAGCAGCTGACTACAATAAAAAGAGCCCCCCATGAATGTATGACTGATTTTAATTACAGATTCCAAAAGATAGGGAATAGAATACCTACTATAGTGAAACCTACCCCTGGTAATGCCTTCTTGCATTACCTTAGAGCTTTCAACAGTAACATTGCCACTACAATCCAAACTATGGGAGGAGATACATTATCGAATGCTTATGAGATAGCTATAAAAGCTGAGAACATCCTAATACAAGGAGGAAAGTTGGCTCCAAGGCTCCCTATACCTTTCTTTCCTGATGTTCCCAACCACCAACCAGCAATAGCCCCCCTTCCTACAATTTCTACATCACAAGCCCTTACTCCAGTTCCCCAAGCTTCCACATCCTCAAATGGAATAGATGAACTCAAGGAAATGCTCCAAGGTCTAATGCTGAATATAGATAAAAGAGAAAGGACTTTGGATAAAAAATTGCAAGAGCAGGGGAAGGAGTTGAAGGACCAAGGGAAGAGATTAGAGGACAATTTTTCTCTAATAAAAAAAATGAGTAACAAGGTGGTGGCCTTAGAAAGGCAGCAAGCCCAAAGTGGCAAGCCTCCCCAATTACAACATCAGGCTCCAAGTGGTGGTAGGCCTACTAATCATTGGAATAGCTCTTTTGATCAGAATAGGAAAAATAGTCATGCTACTGCTTCAAGCTCAAATCAGAACAAAGCTTTAGCTCCTCAAAATAACTTAGCCCAAGATCAAGACTTTTGTCCTTCATGTAACTATTCTTATACCTATTGCCTATGTCAGAAGGTAGAATCTTATTTGGCCCTAACTGTCTAGAAGTCCACAATAAAGAAATCATACAAGGAAGATCATCCCAAGGAGGCCTCATATATTCAGAGGCAGGGTGATTGCTCTTTCACGAATCACCAGATGGAGGAGCATTGTAATGTAAACCAGGATTCCGTTGCTCATAACACAAGAAGCAAGAAGAGAGCCATGGAACATACTACCCCCCTTTCTTCTAAGAAGGCCTCAACTTTGAGTGTTACACCTCATACACCAACAACAAATGAGCAGACAAACACTTCACAATAGCTAAGGCAAGGTCCAAGAAAGGAGGATGTAAGTGATCCCTATGTTGCTCCATCTCAGCCTCTCATGAGTACAGCTCCCAAAGTTTCCTAAAAAATTCCTAATGCACCCTTGAGTGTGGTAGAGAAAATGAAGAAAACCAATGTAAGCATTTCCATGTGGGATGCTGTTGCCACCATACCAATGCAGAAAAGGATGCTGCAACAAGAATTGGAAAAGATTGAACCCAAAGATCAATCATCTACCATGGAGAGTGACACTAGTTTAGTACAACCAGTGGGTGATGTGGAGACAAATAAAAAGGTTAGACCTCCTCCATTCTATGTTTCTCTAATTATAGGGGGCAACTTAGTCCATAATTGCATTATAGATTCGGGGGCTAGTAGCTCAGTAATGCCTAGGTGTGTTGCTGATGCTTTAGGAATGCAATATGAGCCCATTATTAGGGATGTGTTACAACTAGATGGGAGTACTGTCAAAACCATAGGCATCCTTAGGAATGTGGAAATGGCCCTACATTCATGCCCTGGTTGTACTGTGATTCAAGACATATCTGTTGCTGAAGTCAAGCCCTATTTTGCCATCTATCTTTCAAGAGACTTCACTGCCCAAATAGGTGGATTCATATCTGCTGATTGGTCTTATATGTCATTTAAGACTAGATATGGGGCCAATGCTTCAATTAGATCAGAACCTCAAGCCCTTCATCACACTGAACCCTACACCCCCAACTTCATTAATATGAATTGCCCTATTCTAGAGATGGATGAAAATGACATAGTAAATGAGCCTGCCACCTCCATAGCAGAGATTCTTGATTTCTTCTTAGATGAGTGGGCAGATAAATGTCAGTTTGAGCCTATGTCAGAAACTCTTGAGACAGGCCTTAGTACATATTGCATAATAGAGAAGGAAGCTCAAGTTCCTGATCTTGTTGGAGCTAATGATGACATAAGTGGAATATGGAGTATGTACTTTGATGGCTCAAGGATTAGAAATGGATCAGGGGCTGGTGTTATGTTGATCTCTCCTGCACAAATAAGGTACTACTTCTCTTTTAGGCTCCAATTCAGTTGTACCAATAATGTGGCTGAGTATGAATCTTTGATCCAAGGTCTCCTAGTTGCCCAAAAGAGGGGAATTCAAGCCTTGAAAGTATATGGAGAAGGTGAGTTGGTAGTGAACCAAGTGAGAAATCATAATATCACCAAAAATGGCCTACTCAAGTTTTACAAACATAGAGTCTGGGATTTTCTTGAGGGTTTCCAAGAATTTAATATCCAGAGCATTCCTAGGAAAGAAAACAAATATGCTGATAGACTTGCAGCAGTGGGTACATCTTATGATGTGCCAGGGAATCTTGAGGGAGAGAAGAAGCAACAAATAAAGGTGGTAGTAATGCCTTCTATTCATGATAATAATACTCATTGGCAAGTGTTTGAGTCTGATGAGCAGATTGTGAGGTTCTTGTAGAATGAAGCAAAATTTTTAGAAAGAAATCAGTCAAAACTACAAGATCAGTATGGTGATTAGATCATTCACCTCAGTTCCAACAAGTTTCCCAAGGGTCTCATTAGCTTGTAGAGTGTCTTTAATCCTAATGATCAGATAAGAGGCAAAGGAATGAATCTAGCTGCAGAAAAAGATGATCATGCCCTAGTTACAATTGCTGATGGAAAATCTCTTAACATGGGGAAGGTGTGTTCTGAGGCTGAGCAAGAAAATTTCATTCATCTATGTCAAGAATTTAATGATGTGTTTGCTTGGACATATGATTACTTAAAGGGGTTTGACCCTAGTTTGTTTTAGCATACCATAGATTTAGTTGATAGGGTCAAACCAGTGAGGCACAAACAGAGGCCAGTGAATCCAAAGATTGAACCCTTAATGAGGAAGGAACTATCCAAGTTGATTGAAGCTAACATAATTTTTCCTATCAAACACTCATCATGGGTAGCTAACCTTGTCCCTGTAAGGAAGAAGAATGGAGAAATTGGATTGTGTGTGGACTTTAGGGATCTTAATCAGGCTTCCCTTAAAGATCACCATCCTCTCCCTTCTATGGAGCAAATTCTATCCAAGGTCAGTGGGTCAAGGGGGTTCTCTTTTCTTGATGGATTTTCTGGTTATAACCAAGTGTTGGTTAAAGAATCTGACAGATATAAGACAACATTTACTACTAAATGGGGCACCTATGCTTATTGCAAGATGCCATTTGGACTAACAAATGTAGGTGCCACATTCCAAAAGGCAATGGAGGTGGCTTTCAAAAGATTAATTGACAAGTTTGTCTTAGTATACCTTGATGATATAACTATATATTCCAAGAATGTAGAAGATCATCTTGATCATTTGAGACAGGTATTTCTAAGATGTAGAGAGTTTGGGGTTTCCCTCAACCCAGCCAAGTGTGTCTTTGCTACAAGCCAAGGAAAATTACTGGGACACATTGTATCTAAGGATGGATTGACCATTGATCCAGAAAGAACAAAAGCAATACTTGCCCTTCCTCTCCCTAAACACAAGAAGGGGCTGCAAAGTTTCCTTGGTAGGATAAATTTTGTAAGAAGGTTTATTCCTAATCTTGCCATCATGGTGAAACCCCTTATAGCCATGCTTAGGAAAGATATGGTCTTCTCATGGACCAAGGAGGGGAAGGAGTGTTTTGAAGAAATCAAGGAAGCCATAGCCTCAGCCCCCACTCTCATGAACCCAAATTTTGAGAAAGATTTCATCCTCTACACTTTAGGTGGTGAGTCAAGTATTTCTGCTGTCTTGACTCAAACAAATGACAAAAATGAGGAGCAGCCCATAGCCTTCTTTAGTGAAGGACTCAAGGAATATGAAGATAAATATAGCTTTGTCGAGAAGCAAACCCTTGCAGTCATTAGAGCCTTGAAGAAATTTAGACACCTCTTATCCCACAATAGGATCCATTTGTTGGTGCCCCATGCGAGTGTAAAAGACTTCCTGTTAAGCAAAGATATTAGTAAGAAGAGGGATGGATGGATCACTAGGGTAATGGAATATGATGTTGATATTCAAATTACCAAATTGGTAAGAGGGAGAGGATTATGCAAAGAAATGTTATCAAGTCACGATTCAGATGAAGAAGTTGCTATGGTAATTGCAAAGCAGCAGGAGGAAAGAAATGTTAATGCCCCAAAGAGCTGGATGGATGACATGAAGAACTTTTTATCAGGGAATGGATGCCCCCAGGGATTAGACAGAGCTAAAAGAAGACAATATAGACTGTAGTCCATTCCCTATGTTGTGATTGATGATATCCTATTCAGGAGGGATTTTAATGGGACTCTGTTGAGATGTATTGAAGAGGATCAGGTTGAGAGGATGATTAAATAACTTCATGATGGCCCTGATGGTGGCCATTTCTCTGCAAGAACAACCACCATGAAGATCATGAGGGCTGGATATTATTGGCCATCTCTGTTCCATGATTGTTATGGGTATGTGAGAAAATGTGAGAAATGTGCTTTTTTCTCAAGAAAACAGAGACTTGCAGCTCTTCCTCTTCATCCTATTCAGGTGGATCAGCCCTTCACCCAGTGGGGGTTGGATTTTATAGGCCCCATTAATCCTCCATCTAGTGCAGGTCATAAATGGATCTTGGCTGCTACCGATTATTTCACTAGGTGGACAGAGGCAGTTGCCTTGAAGGATGCTACAGAGCCATCAATTGTTGAATTCCTTGATGGAATTGTATCTAGGTTTGGTGCTCCTACTATCATCTCACACAATGCCAAATCTTTTGTTGGAACCCAAATTTGTGCATGGGCAATGAGTCACAATATCTATCTGAGCACATCATCAAATTACTATCCTCAAGGTAATGGTTTGGCTGAATCCTCCAATAAGAATCTGATCAGAATCATAAGGAGAACGATAGAAGACAATCAGAGGGTCTTGCATAAAAAATTAAGGACTGCTTTGTGGGCTGATAGGATAACACCCAAGAGATCTCTTGGGAATTCGCCTTTTGTGCTAGTATATGGTAGGGAGGCCAGACTTCCAATCTCATTGGAATTCTCATCCTTGGAGTTGGCTCATCAGCTGGAATTGGTTGAAAATAGTTCCATGTCAGTAAGAATGGCAGAGTTGATTGAATTGGAAGAAAAGAGAAACAAAGCTATGCAAACCCTGGAGATACACCAGCAACAGATGAAGAAGGGTTTTGATAAGAAGGCAAGGGCCAGAATCTTCAAAGAAGGAGATTTAGTTCTCAAGTGGGACTTAGACAGAGCAAAACTAGGAAGGTACTCCAAATTTGATCCACTATGGAGTGGCCCTTATCTGATCTCCAGTTGCAAATAGGCTAATGCGTTCCAGCTAAGCAGGCCAAATGGTGAAATCCTGCCCATTCTAGTCAATGGGATCCATCTGAAGCCTTGTTTCTGAAAAGGTTGTGAATCTATGTACATAGTTAGTTTAGTTGCTTCTTGTTTGTTCTTGTTTTGCAATAAGTGCACGTGCACATGGCTCACTTCTTGAGTCTCCAGTTCTCGAAGTTTTGACAAGTCTCAGGTTGCTGAGGAGGTTCTGTTTTTGTTTCCAAGTCACAGAGATAGAGCCAGAGTTTCAAGGGTTTTCAATGTTTTGATTTCCTCATTAAGGGTCAGGGTTTCTTGCAGCTCTTAGTTCAGTACCTTCCAGGTCCTCTTTTTTGACTCCATGGCCCAATGGATCATTCTTAGGCACTGGTCATGCATTGAGCAGGCTCATGCCCCCTGCGAGTCGCTAGAAGTGTTACCTCTAGTTTTACCGCCAAGGATTTAAATTTGAATGCATGGCTTGTGCAACGGTTAGTCTCAAATTATTATTTTCATGCTACGACCCACGAGTTTTTGGCCATCAGATCTAAGCGGTACCAGTGGTTGGCGCCATCGTGCTATAAAGGAAATGCACGATATTTATGATAGCGCGATGATGCCCTGTCGACACATTGCAAGGGTGGGTCCGGCATTCGACGGATCAGAAAAGTTCTTTAATGCCCTTGGCGCTATGTCGCTATCACATATTGGCCAAAAAATCTCCATAGCAACATAGCGCCCGGCGGAAATATTCATGATGGTGAGTTTCGACGATCGACAGAATCAGGTGTCACGGCGAAAAATTAGAAGGAACCACGTGTGCCAGGTCAGAGTTTCTGTCAGCATGGCTAGCACAGTCAGGGTTTATGATCACCACTGTCGGATCAGTTCGGATCAACAGTAAGCGCCATCTTGGTATGGCGGAGATCCACAGATTTTATCATGGTGACATAGCGACCATCCGCCACGTGTCCTCACGGAGCCACATTTCATGCCACTAGTGCAGATAGATTTAAGAAACCAATAGACCAATAAGGAGACACCATGTATCAGCAGGCCCGACGAATCAATAGAGAAGGAGGGTCATGGGAGGTCAAGTTTTGTGACCGTCGGATTGGAAATGGATCGGCGGCAGGCACCATCTCGCCATGGTGAAGCTGTAGGGTTTTTAGCATAGCGACTTGGCACCCTTTCACCACATGTCGGTGGGGTCAAGTCTCGCTAGGATGCGTCACTGGGGTTAGAATCAAGAATCACCACACATGCCAGGTTAGAGCATGGACATGTCGTGGGACCAACTTCTTGACGCGACTAGCACATTGCAGGGGCGAGTTCTACACTGTCAGATCTATGAAGATCAGCAGCAGGTGCTATCTTGCCATGGAGAAGCTGCGCAAATTTTATGATAGCGAGTTAGTACCCATGCGTTGCATGTCCTCATGGGCCCGAATTTGGAAGCACAGTAAGTAAGACAATTAATGGATGGTGGTCATTGCGATCATCACAGTCAATGTAGTAGTTAGCGCGCGGTTGCGGTTAGATGGTAAAGGTGGCGAGATTGAAGGTGTGATTGGCCTGCATGGCCTAGTTGGCTCGTCGAGCCTATTGACTAATCGATTTTGATGGATGCATGAATCATGAATGATGAGAAATCTGGGTTTTGCCATAATCTGATGGTGTGATTAATTGCCACCAACTCAGAATGAATGCCAAGCACAGGAAGACACTCCATCTATCCGGTCGATCCATCTACCATGTCAAGGAATGTTGTGGCACTGTTCCTGTCTTCTCTAGGCTCTTTCTCAGAGGGATATCAGATTTTTTGGTATGCAAGCCATGTTCAATCAGATCTTTGATTGGATTCTCAGGATGGAAAGTTAATGCCAGTAGGTGAGAAGTGAATGTAATGCATAAATCTTCAGTTATGCCTAATCTATAAAGGCAATTAGGTGATCTATTCTTAGGGTCGACTCTTCCTAATTTTCTCTGCTACTGCTTGTAGACTTGCAGTGTAAAAATCCCTTTGTCTCTGAGCTAGATAAGCATCCTGTATTATCTCTTTCAGCCATCAACGTGTATGTGTATCATTTTGCCTCTCATTGATGTATTGTTGAGATTAGTGGTTTGCATACTGTATCTATCTTTGGCCTATTGAATAATATACAAGCGAAATCTTCTGTTCTTGGTGTTATTCAGTTGGTTTCCTAATCTGTATGTGGTTTTTGATTGATATAAGTCTGAATGAATGTATGACTTTGGATGTTACCCTAGTTCTGTAGTGCATATATGGGCAGAAACGAGTCTGAACAATTTGTTTTGGTGCATCACTGCCTTAGATTAGACTAGGTAGATTTTCTTTAGTGCTCTCTTTCTCCCTTTTCCTTCTGAGAATAGATAGGTGCGCCCTGCCAGTAAGAGGAAGCCGGCCTTCTCCGAAGACTCAACCTCGCAGTTCAAGTCCCACAGCTTGGAGGTTGTTTCCATGTTTCACTAGGTTGTCCTCACACATAGGCCTTGGACAAGGGTGCAAACCTAAGTGACAACAAGTACCTTGATGAAAAATATGCAGAATCCACTGGTACATTATCTATCAATGATATTGCTAAAAAGAAGACTCACAATAACATAATGATAAATATGGCATCTGCTCTAAGTTATGAAGAATTTGATGACATCAAGGATTGCAAAACCACTTTTGAAATGTGGAACAAGCTAAAAGAGATCTATGGAGGAGATGGTAATGTGAGAAGAGCCAAAGAAGAAAGTTTGAGAGAAAATTTGATCAAATGAGGATGACAGAGGATGAAAATATTGCAAAATATGTTGAAAGAGTTAAAGCATGTGTTAGTGCAATCAAACCATCTAGAAAAGATATCAAGGAGGAGATAGTTATAAGTAAAGTTCTTAGAACTCTACTTCCTATTTATGCAATCAGAGTCTCTGCAATTCAAGAAAGAAGATGTGAAGCAAATCATAAGATAAATGTAGAGCCCATAGTTGGAAGATTGATTGCATTTGAGCTAGACAACTATGATAATTATGTTCCTGCTACCAAGAATATCAAATCAGCACTTGAAGCCAAGCTTTTACTCAAAGAAAAAGGAAAGAAGCTAAAGTATCCTCAATTAGATAGTGATGAAGAATTAGAATAGAGTTTAGACAATGATCTTGAGGTGGTCAAAGCTTTGCTAGCAAGGAAATATTCAAGAGGCAAAGGAAAATACAAAGGTAAGGTTCCTCTAGTCTATTTTTCTTGTGAAGAATTTGGACATATTTTTGCTAGGTGCCCAAATAAGTGAAACAAAGATGAGAAGAAAGGTCACAAGTGCAATAGCAAGAAATAATTCAAAGAATTCAAGGATAAAGGTAAGAAAACATGTTTCATGGGTAAAGATTCTAATGATTTTGATGATGAAGAAAAAGAAGAAATTATTTACATAGCTGTAAAGGATGAATCTGATAATGATGAAGAAATGACACTAATTTATCATGTGAGAAAAAATGATACATGGATTATAGATAGTGGTTTTTCTCATCACATTAATGGTGATAAAACTAAGTTTGACCATTTTGAAGACTATGATGGTGGCAGTGTAAGATTTGGTAACAATGAACCTTGTTGTATAAGAGGAAAAGGAAGAATCTCACTAACCAAGGAACTTGTATGTGATAATGCATATTGGGTAGAAGGACTAAAGCACAATATATTGAGTGTGGCATAGCTACTCAATAATGGATTCAAAGTGGAATTCATGCACGTAAAAGCAAGGAAAACTGATTGGATCGGGCACTCAAACAAAAGGTAACTTGTTTTATCTTGAACTTGGTGAATGTTCATGTTTTATTCCTCAAGTTGAAGAAAGTTGGTTATGGCATAATAGGTTATGTTGTGTAAACTCTGACAATTTGGTAAAAATAAGTAAATTCAAGAAAGTAAGAGGCATTCCTAACATAAAGAAACCTAAGGTTGGTCTATGCAAGAATTGTCAAATTGGCAAAATGGGAAAAACTAGTTTTAAAAGAAAAAACTACCAGTCTGAAGAAATTTTAGAAATTGTGCATACTAATTTATGTGGACCTATTGGCATTGAAAGTTATACTGGTGAAAAATTCTTCATTCTTTTTGTTGATTATTATTCAAGAATGATGATTGTCATGTACCTAAGAGAGAAATCAAAAGTATTTGAAAAGTTCATCTAGTATTTGGCTAGAGTAGAAAAGGAAACAGGCAAAAGACTGAAATTTTTTAAGGTTTGACAGAGGTGGTGAATTCATTTCACATGAGTTCAATAACTTTTGCATTGAAAGGGGAATCAAAAGATAGGTCTGAGCACTTGGAACTCCTGAACAAAATGGAATAGTTGAGAGAAGAAACAAATCTATCATGGAATGTACAAGAACCTTAATGATTGAGAAGAGCATTGCTATCAAATACTAGAAAGAAGCTATCAACACTGCATTTCATACCTTGAACTAAGTATAGCTGAAAAAGGACTCATTCAAAACTCCCTCTGAGTTATGGTATGGCTACAAACCCAATGTAAGTTACCTAAAAGTATTTGGAAGCAAATGTTACATCTTGAAAGAATCTAGAATAGGTAAATTTGATGTAAAGGGTGATGAATGAATATTTTTGGGGTATTTTTGCAAAAGTTAAACATATAGATGTTTGAATATATCCACTCATAAAGTCATAGAAAGTGCACACGTGAAAGTTGATGAGTTTGCAGAAAGAACTGAAGAAGAAAGAAAAATGGAACCTGAAGACTACAGGAGATTTATTTACATTGAACCTGATACAACACCAAATACACCTATCAATCAAGAATCTTCAACTCTAGAGTCTTTAGTAACCGAGTCATGGGAAGTTCAAATCAAGCTAATACATACCGAGTTGTAAGAACCTGAGATGCAAACAGAAGCCATCGAATCAACATCTATCGAGCCCAAGCAACTAGAACAAGAACTAGAAGTTGAGGCACAAAAGGATAACAATGCAATTCATTCAAAAGTCAAGGAGCTTGTGTTAGCCAAGTGTATCAGGAAGCATCATGCACCAGCTTAGTTCATTGGAGATAAATCAGAAGGAACAATGACAAGAAGTAAGTTGAAAGGCACTTGTTTACTTACTAATTTTGAACCTAGAAATTTCAAAGATGCATTAAAAAATGAAAGTTAGATTGAAGCTATGAATGAAGAGATAGAACAGATAGATAAAAACAAAACATGGACTCTTGTACCTAGACCTAAAGACAAAAATGTGATTGGAACTAAGTGGGTATTCATAGATAAGTTAAATGAAGATGGTGAGGTGTCAAGGAACAAAGCTAGACTAGTATGCAAAGGATACTCTCAAGAAGAAGGTGTAGACTATGATGAGACTTTTGATCCTATTGCAAGATTGGAAGGTGTTAGAACCTTACTTGCATATGCTACATACAAAGGATTCAAAATTTATCAGATGGATGTCAAGTCAACATTTCTCAATGAAATATTGGATGAAGAGGTTTACATTGAATAGCCTAAAGGTTTTGTTGATCTAGACAAGAAGAACATGATTTGCAAATTACATAAAGTATTATAT
Organism: Cupressus sempervirens; assembly: GCA_028749045.1. Taxonomy (NCBI): domain Eukaryota; kingdom Viridiplantae; phylum Streptophyta; class Pinopsida; order Cupressales; family Cupressaceae; genus Cupressus; species Cupressus sempervirens. The sequence continues at coordinate 400,527,065 of CM053792.1, read as the reverse complement.
TGTCTGAAACGAGCCCCGAGAGCATAGTATGAAAGATTGCATAACTATCTTATTCAGATTGTTTTTTAAAGAACTAATGATAATAGTAGCTTGTATATCAAGGAAGGTCTAGATAATAAGATTGTTGTGGCAGAAATATTTGTAGATGATAGTTTGTTCATAGGAAATGATGATCTTTGAAAATAATTTTCAAAACAAATGAACAAGGAATTTGAAATGTCAATGTTTGGTGAAACCAAATTCTTTGTTGGTCTTCAAATTCAATAGAATAAGAATGGAATCTACATCAATGAATCTAAATACATCAAGGAGATACTAAAAAAGTTTGGTGTGGAAGATTGCAAACCAATCGAGACTTCTATGTGTACTAGATTGAAACTTACCAAAGATGATGAATCAAAGGAAGTGGATTAGACATTGTATAGATCTATGATTGGAAATTTGTAGTATGTAGCGCATACAAGACCAAACATTTCCCTTGTAGTAGGAATTGTGGCAAGATTCTCAGCAAAACTAAAAGAAAATCACATTATGAAAATAAAAAGGATCATGAGATACTTGAAAGGAACTTAAGATTATGGATTATGGTATAAATTTGGAAGAAATATGGATTTAAAAGTGTTTACTAATGCAGATTGGGCAGGGAATGTTGATGATAGAAAAAGTACAAGTGGAGGAGCTTTCTTTCTTAGAAAGAGGTTGGTTTCTTGGATAAGTAAAAAGTAGAAATATACTTCCCAGTCCATAGTAGAGGTTGAATATGTTACAGTAGCAGTAAATTGTTCAAACGTTGTATGGTTCAAATAATTATTGGAAGGTATGAAGCAAGAAATCAAAGAACCTATTGTTATGTTTTGTGACAACACAAGTGCAATCAACATATCCAAGAATCCAGTAATGCATTAAAAAACCAAGCATATTGCTATAAAGTATCACTTTCTAGAGAATTGGTACAAGAAAAGGAAATCAGATTGGAATATGTCCATACAAAGGAAAAAATTGCTGACATATTCAAAAATTCTTTACCTAAGGATGCATTCTTGTATCTAAGAGGTAAGTTAGATGTCATTCCCCTATCTGAAGCTCACTAAAATACAATTTTAGTGATGCATCAACAGGAACAAAATTGAAGATCTATTAGTTGATGCAGCAAAGTAATGAAGACATTGCATATGAATTAGTACATTAGGTACAATGCTATTCATTTGATTTGTGTTGTTTGTGGCATGTGTTGTCAAAGAGGGAGAGTATACTATCATATCTTTTTGAAATTTGCAAGAAAATAAGAGCTTGTGTAAGAGGGAGAGATTATTATGAAAGAGGGAGATTTCTGTAAAGTAAATATTTGTTTCCAAATTTCATTCTACTATGTTGTGTTGCCATCAATGCCAAAGAGGGAGATTATTGATACAATTGTGTGTTGTCTTTGATGTTACACAAATGTCGTATCAGTTATCAGTCAATGTCCACCAAGCATTCTCAGGCTTTACCTTGCATAGGTAGTTGTTATCGAGCTTTCAAGGTTTAGCCGAGGAAATTTAGTTGTTACTGAGCTCACTCGATCATAAGAGAAAATAGTGTAGGAAACAATTCTAACCGAGCTTTCATGGACAATGAAGAAAATTTAGTTCTTACCAATTAACTCGACAACCAAAGGATTTTGCAACTTTTGAAGTGTTAACCGAGTTAAAATAGTTAACTCAGGAAATTATTTCTGGAAGTAGTATTTACCAAGCAAGGTCAGCCAATGAAGGATTTCATTGTTTGTGAAATAAAACTTTATTTGTTCAATATAATACATGTAGCTGACTGATGTATGGTTTATTGATAAGTGTAGTTTGTGGATGAGCCAACTTGATAATTTGAATGGTATATATATGAGGTCAAGCTATGAATTCTAATAATGTGATAGATTTGATGTAATGTGAATGAGAAGAAGGACTAATTACTATGAAAGTGAATTTCGAAGGATGATCAAAGATCATTGAGGAGTGGTTAAGCTATATTTGATCAAGAAAGATCTAATAGTGTAGAATAGAGATCTATAATCAACAAATTTAGTTGCATCTTATTTATGTCAATTCATTATTACTTTCTAACCATTGTAGTAGTGATTTCAAATCTCTTAATAGAGCTGGTTTAACAGCCATTTTGTAAATGCTCTAACAAGGTGATAGTTTCTAGTTGAATTGTTCTGAAGACCTCTAGCAAGGCCACTCCTAATAGGGTTATTAAATCCTCTAACATGGTCACACCTAATAGTGTGTATTGTAACCTTTAATAGGGTTGGCTCCTAATAGGGCTCACTTCAAGAGAGTGAAAATTGTTAGCTAGTTACTTGGTGATTTTTCCCATAATAGGTTTCCATGTTAAATTTGGTGTCTCTTGTGCTCATGTTATTTTCTTTTGCATGCATATTAATAATTATGAATGCTAGATGATCAGTAACAAGTTAATCTACTGAGTTATATCATTTTTATAGTGTTTATTGAGTATCAATAGTAACTAGTTATTTAAGACATCTAAGGGATTTGTGGATTTGTTTTTGTGGTAACTGATTCACACCCCTCCCCTTAGTTACTCCATCTATAATTCCAACATGAATATAGAGAAAGATGGAGATAAAAGGATATAGATGAAGAGATAACAATTTTAAATTGTTGATTTCAAATATCTAGGTTGTCCAATTTGTATAGGAAATAATTGTTTGAGGCATAGATAATGATAATGAAGATAAGAAATAATTAAATGCACATTAAATATTGAGTGATAGTCATCCATTACCAAGTTGTCGGGAAATAGAAGAATGAATGGAAGCAAACAAAAGGAGGACCACCTATATTAGATAGTTCCTCAAACAAAGCATTATTCTGAGTGTGACAAGAAATCAAAATAACACAACTGAATCAAAAATATTAGATAAAGAACATACTCAAGAAAATACTCAAAAGTACATAAGACTATCGACACAAGGGGTTACACCGATAGTCTTATGTACTTTTGAGTACTTTCTTGAGTATGTTCTTTATGTAATATGTTTGATTCAGTTGTGTTATTTTTTTTTCTTTTCACACTCAAAATACAAACACTTTCTCTAAAGAACTATCTAATATAGGTGGTCCTCCTTTTGTTTGTGTTTAATTATATATGAATTTCTTTTCATTTTTGAGTATCTTTCAAAAGTGAAAGTATGTAGGATATGGAGACCATCTATTTTTTTAACTCTAGATATAGCTATAAAAAAGAGTCCTTATCTTTTAATTCCATCCACTCATCTTGATTCCATTATGGTCCATTGTAGTTTTCAAAATGTATAACAACATACATGGACATGTTTGGTGGTTTGGTACTCATTATCTACACAATATATGTGATTTCACCAATCACTCTAGTGACAAGTCTTGCTTCTATCAAAATGTTTGTTGTAAGCATTACATATTTTTAACTATACACATCAACTCATTTCCCCTTTCTTATGTCTATCTTATCTTACCCCTCTCTTGACCATTCACCTCTCATTATTTATATTTCATTTTCTCTATTATCTATCACCCTACATAGCTCTATTAAATTATATCTCTTCATCTTCCCATTCTCTTGTCTCCTCTTCCTATTTCTCTCCCCTTAGCTTCCTTCTTGTTTTCCTTTCCCTCCCTCTCTACCCATCCTTTTTCTTTATAAAATTCATCCTACTCACTCCCTCCCCACTTTTCCACCCCACTCACTCTGTCCTTATCTCCTATTATAATTCTATATACCTCTAACTATTTTTTTTGTATGAAATGGACAACCTAGCTATTGTTTCTATCTTGTCATCTCTACCATTTCCTCTCCATATTCCTCTATATTTTGTACATTTCTCTATTTTTTATGTCCATATGTCTCTCTCTAATTTTCACATTCTCCTTATCTACCTCCAAAGAATTTTCTTTATGTATTTCTCATACACACACACTTCTTTCTCCATCATTATCTTTATCTTATCTTACCCCTTTCTTTACCCTTCACCTCTCATTATCTATATTCTATTTGCATTATATATATATATATATATATATGGGGTGATAGAGAGTGTATATATATATATATATAAAACTCTCTATCACCCCAAATATATTTTTTCTATCACTCCAACTCCCCACTCTCCACCCACTTCTTCTTTATCTATCCCTTGATATTAATCTCGCGCATAAATGCACACCCTCTCTTTCTATTTTCCCCTCCCTATTTTTTATCAATATTTAATTTTTAAGCTTTCTATATTATCACTATAATTATATGGAGATTACAAGTGAAGTATCAAAAAAATTATTCAATCACTATATATTAAAATTTTAAAAATACACTTTTTAATATTATATTAATTAAAATATATAGTACAACTAGTATACTCTAATATAATTACTTTTGCATACGAAATTAAACTATTTTCAAAATCATAATATAATATTTATAATTAGGATATTAAATTTTTTACTTAACCTCTGTCTCTTTAACTTAATATAATCTACCATTTATCATTTACATTCATTTTTATGTTATATACTTAGAAAACTCAATATCACTTACATCAATCCTAATAAATTATTCGATAACTCTAACTAAAAATCCTTTAAAACTATATTTTCTAATTTAGTTATAAAATTTTGAATAACTTGATCTTGAATTATATTTAGCTTTTATATTATTAAAAATTTAATGAGTTAATTAGCCAGCTAGACTACATATTAATGTTCCTATAAAATAAAATCAAAATACACATGAACAAGAGGCATTTTCATGTACAAGTTCAAAAAGGACATGGTAATGATAATTTAATATTTGATTATTGCGTTAATTATGTTTTTAATTTTCTTTATATTCAAATATTGTGAAATCATTGTCAAAAAGTAGTGTTAGAAAATGATTATACCAATGGTGCTATTTTTATTATAATTTCCTTAATATATGTTAGTTTTCCATGAGTTGCCATATTTAAAAACTATTTTCTTAGATTTTTGAAGTCTTTCCTTCATTGCTCCACATATTCATCATCATCTGAACTATTGTGCAAATATTGAATGCTTCCTATCATAGTCCCTTCTTTTGAAGCAGTTTGAACTCTAGTTCAAAGTAGTTCAAAGTAGTTCAACCAAAGGTTTTACACTAATGAGTTTTCTTGCAGGAAGTGTGTACTCATCCGGCAAGGTGTTCTTCTAAATCACTTTGAACCACTTTGAACCTTAGTTCAAAGTAGTTCAAAGTTGTTCAACGATAGAGGCATCTTGGTGAAATTGGATTATGGTGTACGATGTGCCATCATTTTGCAAGGCATTGATGGTTATGTTAGAGAGTGATGGTTTAAAGGATGTTTTTATTCCCAATGCAAAAATCATCATTATGAGAAAAAGTGGGAAATCTTTGGCCAGAAAAAGGATTGGATGTTCCAATAAAGCTAATCATTTATTATATAGCCAAAAAGGTGAATTATTAAATGAAATGGTTATATCACAAGGCTTTTGAGCGTGCAATCTTTAATAAGGAGTGATTTTTCATTAACGCCTAATAATGAGCATGTACTTCCACACATAAGTGTTTTTCCTTCTTAAAATGATTTTGGCATTCTTTTTGTGTTTATTGTGTAAAGAGTTGGAAGTTTCAAGAAGAAATTGTTAAGGAATGAAAGGAAAATCATTGTCTTTGGGAAAATCACAGGTGGGAAACATAGAAGTTCTTATTTTTATTCTAAAATCTCTATGTTTTCCAAGAAAATCAGTTTGAAGCCTTGCTATTTTGATTAAGGATCAAGTCTATTTTACATTTCTTTGACAATGTTTCAAGCTTGGAATTTAGAAAGCTCTTTATAAGTGATACAAATTTAGAGGGTGTTAAGGTAGAGAATTTGTAAGAAAATTCCTTGAGTATGTTGATAAATCAAAAGGGTGGATGGAGGTTCTAACTAGTGGACTACTTGAAGCTACAACTTCTCCCCCATCTCTTTTGAGTTGTGAGTTGCTCCAAATGTGTATTGACCACTATGATGTTAGGAGCGAATGTATTGTAAGTAAACATGGTGAAACAATGATCTCAATTTTGATAGACACTATTGCTTCTGTATTGTGTCTGCCTAAGGGCACTTTTTTTGCATTCTCCCCTATTCAAGCCCATGCCAAAATCAAGAAACTCCAATCCAATTTTGCAATACCATGGATAGGAAATGGGCTAAGACCATCTATGGAAAAGGTTCTAGGCTGCCCAAATTTATCACTAAAGATCACCTTAAACCTCATATTCATGACCTTGTAGTGTTATTGCATAGAGTCAAAGCTTATGTTGATGTTCTCCTCTTTGAGGAATGGATGTATAGATATATACAAATTATTTTGAAGTGAGAACAATGGATGGATTGAGCAGAGATTATGGCTAGTTCACTAAGGATGCAGCTTAAGCATGCCAAAGAGTCTAGGGAAAATTTCTATATGGCTTCCTACTTGACTTATTGTATTACCTGTGTCTATGACTTTACCCATCTTCCTCACAGATCCTAGAGTGAAGACAGAATATTGCACCAATATTGCCCTCTACTAAAAAGAGATAAAGTATTGGAGAATTTTAGGAAGGTTCATGATGTGTTAATTGAAAAAGTGCATACAATGTGAAGAAAACACCAATGCCTAGGTTATCTTCCAAAGCTCAAAGGTTGATTCAACAATACAAAATTTATTTTATATAGTTTCCTAGGTTCACTTACTTGAGAATAGGTGGATTCAAAGAGGAACCTATAAAACTTCCATAATATGCTTTGGATTGCTTTGTTTTAGTTGAGATTTGTAGGAAACTATTCTCTATTGTTAAGGATAATTTACCATAGAAGGATTGGGAGACAACTTTACTGATTAAGTTGGGTTCTCTGGTCTATAATAGTATGACTAACGCTTCTATTATTGGAAGCAATTTACTTCAATTCAATTTTGGCTTCTTTCATAGAAGAAGAAACTTTGATAGTAAGGGATATGCAGTTCAAATTCTTGGGCTTGTAGGCCACTCATCAACAACTCCATAGTTAGAAGATCTATGGAAATATTGTAAAGATGAGGAGGAGGTTTTGAGGAGAGATAATTCAAGGTTAACATTATAGCAAATTGATTCCCTGAGATTGAAGTTCAAAATAGAGGTGGTGATTGAGGATGGCTAAGATATAATTGAACCAAGCTGGGAAGAATCTCATGAATTGAAGTCAATGGTAGTAGATTGAAACCAGGATGACGAAGAGGATATAAATGTAAGAGCTAGATCTATATTTACTTAAATAGATGACTGGCTAAAGAAGAAAAACAAGAAAGTTGTTAATGAACCCTCTTCAGGGGTGGTTTCTTTTTTATGAACCATCATCTTCTGAAATCCCACTTTCCTATCCTATTGTAGGTAGTTAATTGGTTCAAGTTAAACAAAGGAGGACACCCATCTACATCCAATGCATTGCTCCTAAGATGAGGTCTCAAGCTAAATCTAAGGCCCTTAAGCAACACAAGGTTCAAACACAGAAGATGTCAACTCAAGGGCAGGATTCAACAGATGATCTTAATTTCACATATGGCATTGAAGGTGATGTATAGTTCATCAAGGCTCCTAAGGTGGATCAACCAAAGTTTATGACTCCCACTAGAGATCCTCAAGAAGTTTCTATAGGTCCTACCATCCTTTCTTGGTTATCCAACATAATCAACAAGAAAAAAATCTTGAAACTAGTTACATCGCCTACAAAGGAAATTGTAACTAAATATGCTACATAGGGTTCAAAAGTTAAGAAGTTGAAGATAGGTGCCCACTTGACCAAGGACCTAATGACTGGAAAGATAACTTTTGAAATAGCCACATACAAACAGAAAACAAAATATGGGGATATTGATGATGAAGGTTTTAGAGTTACCTCAGTTGAATTAGGGACCATTAATAGAAGCACTGGTAATCACTTTTTCAAATTCTTTGCTAATCACATGCAAACTCAATCTGAGAAGGATGGTAAAGAGAAAAAGGAACTTAAGGGCATGGTGATGACTATGGCTACATATATCATTTCCTTGATGAATCTTGGTGCATTGCTAGTTGTCCAAGCCCCAAGGCTTTTGACCTAAATTCTATAGGAAGTCAATAGCTAGTGAAGAAAATGCAAAGAGGAAAGTTTCTAGTAGATGCCATGAAGGATTTTGTGGAAGTCATCATCAAAGAAGGTAATAATTTTGTCTTGGAATTCATAAATGTATATGCTAAAGGGGAATCACTGCTGGGAGAGATTCAAACTTTGATTCCTGAATGGGAAGCAGAGCAAAGCCAATGTCAAGTGATTGTTTTTCAAATAACTAAAGTCAAGAGGTTTCGGGTACTTAGGTTTTTGAATGAGAATCCCATGAAGAATGTAGAACCCTGAATGTTGTTTATCATGAAAAACAACATGAGTTAGAAGGAGTCAGTTTATAAAGAGGAAACTAAAGAAGTGTAGGGCATTGCGAACAAAGTCACTGGAATGCATGAAGAACTCCTTAAAGATACGAAAGTAGTAAATCCTATAGGAATTCTACAATTTGATGACAAGAATATGGATTCTAAGACACTAACTAAGAGCTTCATTGAAATTGTTGAACAGATTAGGGATAATGAATTGCCAAATGCTAATGACTTCACCTCATTGGCAAACATTGAGTTGATGTTACATCTAAACAAGGACCTCATGCTACATCAGAGCTTGAAGATAAAGGAGTTCAAATGGTAGAAGGACGTGTGTAGGGCTAGGTTGTTGTGTTTGAAAAATCCTCATTCCCATGCCCTATGAGAGTTCATGAACACTTTTAGAAGCTGGAAGCTAGTGTGTTAGACAATGGGCAAGGAAGAGAAGACTAGTCACGAGGCTTGAACAAGATAGTCATTTCAGTTACTTTTTGACATCTATTTTGTAACTACTTTCGTATTCATAATTATTTCTTATTTTTAATCAAAATGGCTGGGTTTTGATGGAGGTTGTTTGGATTCTATAATGGAACTATGAATCTTGGGGCATTGAACTAATTAAGGTTAGAAATAGATATTTAGAAACTCTGATAAGTAGATACTTTTACACAATAGTAAAAATATAGTATATGGATGTTCTACTTTTTGAATGACTATGTGCATGAAGAAGGTCACACACACACACACACACACACACACACACACACACACCATCTTAAATTTGGCTTGGAAACATGGTGTTCAAAGTGTTAGATCACTATTACTTTGTGAACTCTCATTTATTGGTTCAAGATATTTGACTGTTGTTCTTACTGTAAGTTCTTTTTAGTTAAGGTGCTTGAATGATTGATATCCATTTACGGTATTATTCATTCCTTTGAAGTAGATATTTTGTGGAAGCATGGTTCAATGAATGTTTATTTTGTTGTTTCAATTGGTTCTTACCTCACTACCAAGGAGTATGTGAGAGATCCTTATGCATTTCTACTAAAAGTGCAAAGATAATTTTGAATTCATTTCAAATCTTATAAGGGAGTTGTACCTTTAAAATTTAAAGAGAAAATTAAATAACATGAGATTTTATCAACTATTGTGAACATTTTGTATTTTTTGTACCTTGGGCATAGAGTGAGTTTGTTAAATAGTTGAAAGGACAATCTATTCACCAACAATATAAAATCAAGATACTAAGACTTTTATTATCTGATTAATATAAATAATTATCTCACTCAAAACTTTAACCTTAACTATTGTCAGATTCATTGTATAAAGCCTAAATGCTATAATCCTAATCTTAAATCCTAACCCCAACTATTTAATTTTATTACATTAAAATATATTTTGGAAGAGTACATTCTATAGTCCCATCACAATAATGTTTTAAAAGCTACTCTTTATATACGTATTTTTATTTATTAATATTATTAAGTTTCTTTTTATTTTAAGAAGTAGTTTTCAAATTTATTTTCATTTCTAAATGGCATTTTTCAACAAACAACACTATCAATGTAATCGCCTAAATTATGGACAATGAACAAGAAAATGAAAAACAAATGATGATCAAATTTAAAGGCTATCTACTACTCCAATGTTCTAACAAATGCATGTCAAACAGTTTCTTTATTTACTAGATAATTATTTCTTTATTTACTAGATAATTTAAACATTATATATAAAAGAGTTTGCATATTAAATTGAATATTTCATTTAAAAACTTTCCAATTGGAGCGCACATGTCATCAATTAAAATATTCATTATAAAAAAAAATGAATACTAGGTATAATGGCTACGCTAAATCATTTCTATCAAATGATTTCATTTTGAGTTTTCTTAGAAATATAACAAACCCTAATCAAATCTGTGAAAAGTCAAGAAAGTTTTTGCTGATTAGAATCCTTTCTCTACATGCCAATCTTGCTATAGATTATTTGTAGAGCATTAATAGTTGCAACATTGTATATTGATTTAGAATAAGTCCCAGAACTATAGCTCTGTATGAATGCATACCCAAAATCATTGTGAGGGTCATAGTTTCCCACCCTACATGTAGGCCCCTACCCCTAATATTGCCTATTATTTTATTGCACCCCTAAATAGACCCTACTATTCTATGGCCCCCCTACAATAATCAATTTATTTTAGAGGAGGAGCAATAATCTATTTAGGGCCCTACTATTTTAAGGTAAGGTAAGGTTCTTGGTAAGGGTAGGATCTATTTGGTGCCATAGCCTATATTTAGTAGATAATGAATAAATTGCATCAATTTAGTGGTGCAAAGAACTATTAATTATTTGGACTAGATGTGGGATACTTCGTCTATAGGGGAGTATCTATGTTTGAGTTGATTCATGAAGGACACTTGGTAGCTGGTATTTAATGGTGTCTTTACAAACTTGAGCTTGAGCTTATGAATATATACATTTAATTTCTCCATTACTATATTACTATTTTTGAGTAGATTTAGATAATGATACATGTTTTTCATTGATGTTAATGGGGAGAAGATATACATGAAAAACATATCTTGGTACATTGAAATAAAGGAGATGTACATCATAAAAGGGAGAAGATGAAGAACATGGGAGAAGATGTAAAAATTATTGAGGGAAATATATCTACGGGGGGGCAGCACTAATGGAGAGGTATTCCTAAGATTTTGATTTGATTGATGATGAGTATTTGAAAAGAAGATGACTAAAATAGTGGATTAGTTGCAACTGAGTAGTATGTTAGGTATTCTTAGAACTTAGATATTTTTAATCTATGTTTCCATCAATGCCAATCTAGGAGATTGTTAACATAAATATGTATCATATTCCTAGGTGGGGGGATGGGGTATCCTAGCATTATGGAGCATGTGGAAGATTGTTAGTATGATGACATGTTTCATTCATAGCAGTGATTTTAGTTGATGTCAATATAATGGCTATTTGGTAAAGATTTATAGAGTAGAAGACAAAGATTGATATCATATGATTAAAATATTGAAGATAAGGTCAAGTATATTTGAGGACATGGTATATAGAGTGTCTTGATTTCATGGTTCATAATGCATGCATAAAGATTAAGGTTGGTCATAGATATGCAAGATTATAGAAGACAATATATAGTCAAATTTCTTGAGAAGTGGTTTCTAGTAATCTAATTATCTCTCCTAACAATGATAGAATTTTGTATAAGATATACATAAACATGTAGCAATATATATCTTTGTTTATGTTATACTTGAAAACCTCTATGGAAATATAGAAAATTATATATAAGCATATTAAGTATACAATTCATTTGCTAAAGACTATAAGGATATGATATTATTTCAATGCCAAATTTGGAGACAAAACAAACACCTAAAAAGAAAATTCCATCTCTTGTGCTCCATGATTATGAAATGAAAGGGGACTGACATATATTCTTGGTCCCATAACTTGAAATTTTATAAATTCCACAATAAAGCATCATAAATGAAGGCTAACATTATTTTTTATTACCAAATTATAGAAAAATCATGAGTTTAAATTCCCTTCTAAAATTCAAATAAATAATTCTATATTAATCATGTATTTGTAATATATGTTAAGTGGCCATCATAAGAATATATCTCTAGTTACCATCACAAGCATGGGAATAATTAGATAGTAGTTCACTAATATACGTTTAAATATCATAAATAGTAAGTTCACACATGTCATTTCTGTAGTCAACAATAAAAAAAATATTACTTGAAGTTCATTATGATTAATTTATTCATTAGCATTATCATACTACAAGATAACCATCTTCATTCTAATAAAATAAGATTTAACACTACAAAACATGAGTTTCTCCCTTTCATATATTAGTTAAGCAAACAAGATGCTACACAAAAAAAGAGAATAATATAGATTTTGTCTATGATTAATCTAAGAAAATAGGATAGAACATGATAAAAGATAACTATCTCCCATTCATATATAATATAAGAATATAAGATACCATATAATAAAAAGATAATAATTTCTCATTTTTATACTACACAACTATCTTCTCTTTATATAATAAAAGATAACCGTCCATTTTTTTTTATCAATGTTCATTCTAAGAAAAAAAAAATACTATAGACTAAAAGTTAACCATCTCCCTTTTATCTATGTTCATTGTAATAACATAAGATATGATACAATAAAACTTAAGTTTCTCCCTCTCATATATTATATAAAACAAGATATGATACAATAAACGTAACTATTTCTCCATTTATATATTATTTAAGAAAATAAGATATCATATAATAAAAGATAATAATCTCATTTTTATAATACAAAACTATCTTCTCTTTACATAATAAAATATAATTACCTTTTTTTTATCATTGTGCATTCTAAGAAAATAAATTAATACACACTAAAAGACAACCCTCCCCTTTTATCTATGTTGATTCCAAGAAAATAAGATATGACTCAATCTAATATAAGTATCTCCCTTACATATATTACTTATGAAAACAACACAGTTCACAATAAATGATAGCAATCTAATTATTATCTATGTTGAACCTAAGAAAACTAGATAGGAAACAATAAAAGGTAACTATCTCCCATTCATATACAATTTAGAAAATAAGATAACATACAATAAAAGATAATAATGTCATTTTAATCCTACACAACTATCTTCTCTTTTACACAATAAAAGACTAGCATCTCTTCTATTATCAATGTTTATTTTAAGAAAAAAAAATACTATATACTAAATAATAACAATTTCCATTTTTTCTATGTTCGTTATAAGAAAATAAGATATAATCCATTAAAACATAAATTTTTCTCTTTTATATGTTATTTAAGAAAACAAAGATATGACATAGTAAAAGACAATATTTTAATTTTTATCTATGTTCTGTCTTTAAAAAACAAGAAAGCACACAATAAGAGGTAACTATCTCTTATTTATATATAATTTTAAAAATAAAATACTTACAATAAAAATGAATAATCTCATTTTTATACATAGTTGTCCAAAGATACGAGCTGTCAATTAAAAAAATATTTTACCAAGAAATCTTTAATTATGAAGAAATTATCTGCAGCTTACATAAATATAGATGAAAATAATATTGATTGATTAATATTAGTCACAGAGGCTATTAATTCAATATTAATCAATAAGGAGTCACATTGTTGAAGCAAGTTGTTAAACAAATTTTGGGTAGGTTGTTTTAGAAGTTGTATTGGCTATTTACCACAAGTTAATTGTTACTCATGAAACAAACTACATGTACACTTAGAGCTCATTTGGTTGCAGGCATAGGAATGGAGAATAGGCAGGTAATATTGGGAATAGGAATGGCTATTCCAATAACAGGTATTTTTTGGAATGGTTATAAGCTCATTTTAGAGGTAAAATAGGAATGGCTATTCCAACTTTTCTATTCCTATTCCAACAACCAAATGGACCCTTACTTTTTAGATCATTAATTAAACTGGATTATAGGGCACAAATGAAAGTCATTTATGCTATTTTAGGACTTTTTGAAATTCCCCTGTATTTTCTCATCATCACTGCTACTAGTAAGATACAATTTGAAAAATCTTAATGTAGAAGTACGAGAATGTTGTAATTTTCAAATTAATATAGTAGGGGCAGTTCTAGTTGGAAGTGAATGCCATTCTTTTTCCCTTGTACAAATCATTAAAGCCCTTTTCTCTCATTTCTTCTTTTGATCAAAATTCACTATTTTTATCAGTGTAATATGTATAATTTTATATTAGTTTTTTCAAGGACTTAAGATTTAATATACTTAAAAATTTGAGCTATTACCAAATCTTTTTGAATAATATGTCCTATTCATCAAGATTTGTTATCTTGTATGTTTAATAAAGTTATAGAGAGATTTTAAAGATCTTATTATATAAAGGAAATAAAATTTCTAAAGGAAAATTTATAATTTGGATATCTTTATAGTATTTTTTTGGTAACATAGTATTTTATAATAAATAACTGTATTAATGATTTATATCAATTATAAAAGTGAATCAAAGAGATAAATATTTTAAAATAAAGTAATTTTGTACTATTATATTTATTGAATGAAAGATGACCTTGAGAATTGCTTAATGAACAAATCTACTATGCATGATGACACCACATATATCTTCACCTCTCATGTGTGGTAGGTTGTTCCTGTCCACCCTTGAATGTATGTTGAAATGTTAAATTGCTTGCATAAAGGCTCTGATTTCAACTTGTTCTCACCTCAATTTGTCTTCAATATGTTTCCCTCTCTCAAAGTATTGTGAAATGATTTATTGGTCTGAAATAATTTATTCTTAAGTTCCTATCTTAATTTATTTTTTAATCTTGCCTATGCATAGTATTCATTTTTTATTTGTTTATAGGCATAGAAAATTTTACAAAGAAGCTCTCATAGTTAACTTTTGTTACTTGTGTCTGTATGATAGTTATAGTTTGTGACTTGTGTTAGTATAATACTATAACGTGTTATCTTGCTTAAATGAAACAATAAAGCACAACATACCCACCTCTATGACTAGAAATGTAGGTTGAACTATTAAATTCCTATTTGTTTAGGTAAAATTGAACTATTAAGTTGATTTCATTATTATCACACAATCTCACTTTCTTTCATTGTATTTGATTGCAAATAAGTAGTGATTAATTTTTCCTACTTGAAATAAGATTTCACTATTTTTATTATTAATTTAATGCTTTGATTTTTTCTATCATTGACTCATAAAGACTAGATTTCAAGGAACAACTATATCAATATCTAAGGGATTGAAATATATATAAAAGATGAAACCCATAAAACATATCGAATAATTTTTTAGCTCTAATAGTTATATATGATAAATTGAAAAAAAATTTGATTATAAATATTTCTTATTAGAAAATATTATTTTCCAAATAGTTAAAAATGTATGTAATTTGAATGATAATTTAAATAAAATAAAGTGAATAGTAACATTAGTTTATGTGTGTGTATAACTATTTTTCTTCAAATATTTTAATCTTAATCAACTATTGATTAAATTTTATAAGAAATAACATCTACTAAATTTCTAATCTTAAAATAGTATTACTTATCACTCACTATTCTCTAATCATTAATTTTTAAAACTTAAACTATTACAAGTTATGATAAATTACAAGCCACTACATGGCACTTGTTATTGATCGTATTTAATATTTCCTTGGTTACCAATTCATCCACTATATAACACTTCTTGTAACTCTTTAAATGGTCATTTTGATAGCAACATAAAATATTAATCACCATTTTTTATTAAAGAAATATATCTCCTCCATGAATCAATTCTTAACAACTCCTTTAACATGGTACAAATTTCTTTTATTTTCCTCAAGAAGAAAATCTTTTTCAGAGTATCTTCCATGTAATGGAAAGAGTAAGTGTTGGAAATATATGATAGGATTTGTTACTGAGAGGGGAGGGGTGAATCAGTAACTTCTAAAATTTAATCATTAATTACAAATTAATCCTTCATGAGTGTTCTAATCTAATTGCATGCATGAAAAGCTAAAAACATTAAAACATTCATAACACTTTGTCAAACAATATGGTGACCCAAAAACCTTCCAAATAGAAAGTAAAACCGGGGTGAGGATGATATCCACAAGCTTTAGTACTATAATATAAAGTTGACCTGCTAAGGCTTACAATGATCACTTCTGATGATGTACCCTATTACGGGAAATAAGGACTACTAGGTCCACCTTTCAAAAAGCTTTACAAACATACAATGAAGTATGCACTTGGTAACGATATTTACAAAATATTGTTAAGTCTACCTTGTGAAAGGATTTAATTGTTCCACCTGTTAGGATGAACTAGTGGTTGATCTCTGATCTGCAACTTAATTTCTTGGATGAGATTCCTTTGAGTGTAATGATCATCTTGTTGTGATAGATAAATTTTTGCTACTCCTTATACTATTGTAGCCTTTTACTTCACACTTCTACTCTTTGTATGTCACATATGATAATCTTATTTCTTTTTCTTTAGACGTGATACAATAAATTACATATATACCAATCTAAATTACAATTCATTAAGGTTGGCTACAATACAAGTTTCACCAAAATATACAAAGTCAACCCAACTACAGGAACTCAGGTGCTGAACACAAACTTAGTGAGGTTCTGATACTTAGTAACCATTGTCAATGCTCAACCTCATCATGCACTTGGTAGACATACAAGCTTGGTCCATACTAATCACTTCTAAGTAGTTTGAACTTTGTATGTACTGGTGGTTTAGTGAACACTATGAAACTCAACATATAAATTGAATCACTTGATTCATAGTGCATAACTTGCTCAATGTTATCACTATGAGATTGGTATAAATTGAATCAATTGGTTGACACTGTATGGCTTGGTCAACGTTGGATTCACATTGCTGAATTTGCAAACTCCGTGAGCACTGAAGAACTCAGTTTGCACTAAGAAACTTCATAAACACTATGAAGATCAGTTTACACTGATAATCACCAACTAGGTAGAAATTGCTTTGTACAAACTGAATGATGTCCCTAGTACTCAATAGCAACTATAGAACTTGGTGGAGTCTAAATTACTTGATTAACATTGTTAACTTTACAATAAGCTTGGTAAGTGTTAGCTATCCGATTAAGTGTGTATGTTACAAATAAAAAAACTTGATAGAAATTTCAACAACCTCCCCCTTTGGAATTAGTGGCAAAAAATATTTACTAGTCAAATCTGAATTCTCAAAAAAATAAAAATAATCTTAAATCTTCATCTTGTGTTTTCAACTTAGTAATGTATTCTATTTTTGAGATTTATATATATATATATATATATATATATATATATATATATATATATATATATATATATATATGATGGTGCTCCCCCATACATATATATTCAATGTACTTCACACATTATATATATCTTCTCATCTTCAACCCTTTAGTGCATCTTATATAACATCCTCTCTCCTCTTTACAATATGTTATATACATCTTCTCCCCCTTTTTGACATAAATATATATCTTTACAATATCTTATATGAATATTCTTTTGTGCAACTAGTTCTAATACTTTATTTTCAAGTTTCTTTTTTGCTCTTTGCAACAATTTCTCTTGTCCATTCAAATCTTCACTGAATTTCTAGACCACTTATGTTAACTAAGCTAAAATAGGTTGAGAAGTATCAACCTTAGTGGTAAGTGCATCTGCAAGAATATTCTTTACATCTTCAAGCACTTGAAATTCTCTATTCATTTCTTCTCTAAGCCTCTATTGCTTTGCTTTCTTTTGTGAAAGATCTCCTACTATATGCATTTGATCAAGATTTAGATTAGAGATATCCCAATTCAAGATAACTATATCCTCATCAAGATTAATATCTTCTTCTTCTTTTTTCCTTTGCTAGATACTTTTGTACTCAGTTGAGGCTTGCTCTCAACTAGCTTTAATGATCTAAAATTTGTTATGCTAGCTCCAGAATCAATTTCTTTCAATCTTTCTTGAAATGTTGGTTGAGGCTATTTGAACATCACAACCTCTTCTTCTTCACCCAATTTCAATTTTTTCTGTATGTCCTTTTTGTAAGTGCTACAATACATGCCTTGGTAGGATTTGTTATAATAAGCTTACCTTTCTTCTTGACTAGCTCTTCTTCTTCTAATTTTTCTTCATCTTCTTCTATGTCGTCTCCTTTACCTTTTGTCAATAGGAAAGTGGTACTAGTTTTTCTCAATTTAGCTATCCTCTTTTTACCTTTTCTTATAGCCTAAGGAAGTTTTATCTGATAATTCAATTCTAGCTTTGGCTTCCTCATATGTTCCAAAATATGAGGCTTTTGGATTCATAGGTTTATTTAAAAATTCTTCAATGATGTCCTTGGTTTCATCTATATTAATGTCATAACCTCGAGGCTTGACCCATACAATTCTCGATCTGACTACTTGAATATACACTTTATCACAATCAATTGTAAAACAAATATCATCTTTGTAGTCTTCTAAAATTTTTTTTGCTATCCTGAATCTATTGTTCATCTTCTCCTTGAATGTACCATAATAGTTGTCCATGATAGATACATAATTTTCTTCAATTTCTGCTATATACTCATTGATTTGATAAAGAACAAGCACATCTTTTCTCCATACAAATTTACTTTTTAATGGGAAGAAATTTTGTACAAAGAAAAATAAATAGGTTAAGATTGAACCAAACTTACAGGGGTTATTCTTTGAAGTTCTGATGCTTTCCATATTTTTGTTCAATATCAGCTTGGCAAGGTTAAAGGATATGTTGTTCTTGACCACTTAGAAGGCAAGATCCATAGCTTCACATCATACACTACTAAGTCAAATGGAGTTATATATCTTGTGTGCAATTACATGAACTCCAAACTTTAGCTCCATATTAGTAACACAACTGATCTTCATACCCCTTCCATCCCATTCGGCAATGGTTCTCTTCTCTAGTTCCACCCAACTTAGGGTTTTAGTGCTTTTTTCCTTGGCTAGTATTGGAAGCCCTATGATCCACTAAATCATTTTCTTTTTTATCAAAATAGAATGCTCCAACCATAACTATCCATTATGCACATAGGTGAAAATAAATCTTATCCACTTTATGTAAAAATCTTAGGGTATGTGTGGAATGTGGGTTAAACCCTTGGTTTCCAAGTGTTGATGCTTTGGTTTTAACACACCATTCACACACAACTTCTTCAAAGTTTCATCCATTTCTATGGTTCCTATCTCTTGAATCAAACATAAAAAATGCAAAAAAATATCATTTACCAAAAGTACCTTAGATGGAATTTGAGACTGAGCTCCAGTTGGATCAAGGGTTTCTGCAATAGCCAGATTGAAATTGAAATCTAGTGCTTTTAATTTGACTCCTTAGACTAGCATCTCAAACCCTTTATTTTTATTGTTGTTGGAGGATGCCATTGCTAGGTAGGGTTTAATAAAATATAGAAAAATTCAACAATAATTTGAACAGACCACTCATATGCACTAAAATTATTCTACTCTAGAAATTCACGATGAGAAATGAATTCAATTTTTCCCTTTTTAAAAAATTCCACTTTCAATCACCATAAATGCTTGGTACGATCGCCAAGGTTGATGACAAATTGTCTTCCACTTGGCTTGAATTAATTTCTTGGTAGAGTCATCCATGACTCAATGTCCACAAAATAATATAGTAACTCCCAACCCTTCTCAATAGGGTCTTCTTGAGATAATGGGTGTTGTACACATTGCATAATATTGTTATATTTTATTATTTTATTTTTATTATGTAATGTTGTACCTAGATGGATGTGCAACATGTAAAGATTCCCATGAAATATTCTTGATGAGTTGTATTGTAACATTGTGAAAATATTTTATGTAATTATTTAATATTGGGGAAAAGAATTAAATGCCCAATATTAAATGTGGGGTTAGTGGGTTAGATAGCACATGGTTTATGTAATACCACTTAGTGGTTTTGTGGGACTTGCTACTATATAAGCAACCACAAGGGTAGTTGTTTTAGAAGAGAGAGTATGAGTGACAAGGAGAAGACAAAAGGCAAGAGTCGAACGGGACAAGGCTTGACAGGTTAGCCAAGGGAGCATTTGTGAAGGTTGAAAGCATGGCATGGGATGTGTGAATTCATGTTTGTTCACATAGTTTGCTCAGTTGTGGCTATGGCCATGAAGGCTTCCATGGTTGTATGGCAATGGTATTTTTTGCTGAATAATACATGGTGATGGATGCTTTTGGAGGCTGGGTTTTTCCCTCAATGAGGGTTTCCCAGGGTATATCTTGTGTCACATTTTGTGGGTATGTTATCTGTTCTCTTGCATGTGGATTTTAATTTCGTGTTTATTTCAGATTTATTATGGGTTATGTGGAAACGGTTATATTATTTGTTGCCAAGTTTCCTTACAAGTGGTATCAGAGCTATGGTTTTATTATTTGTAACCCTAGATTGAATCCATGGGAATGCATGAGAGGATAAAAGAAAGGGCAAGATATATGAATGATTTATTGCAGATCTAAGGGTTTTGGATTTGCTGTTATGATGGGATGTTAAAAGATTTGGGCATGTGAAATTGTTGGACAAAAGAATTTTTCGGATGTTCCATTTAAATGAGGGTTTTTGGTGGTAGCATGCAGAAATGACCTCTTGGGTAAAAATAGACCTCACCATTGGATCCAGGTCAACATTTCCATAAATTTTGATATATAATATGCCCTAGTTTGGCCATGTTCAGAGGAAATGAAAGAGTTTTTTAGTTTCAGTCCATGATGGCCGTCAAATTTAATCTCGTCGAAATTTTCGTCCCTAAAAAACTAAAAAATGAAAAATCATACTGAAAATGGTAAAAAGATTATCTTAGTAAAACGGCCATAACTTTCTCTCAAAATATCGGATTTCAGAGTTCTTACAGGTGTTGGAAAGCTAATTCAGAGCACTACAAGATAGTGTAGGTTTGGTTCTATGATTTTGAGATTTTGTCAGGTTTTAAGAGCCCTAAAGTCAGATGTTATTTATTTTGAGCACGGATTAGGGCATAACTTGGGCATACAGAGTCAGATTTTGGACTTCGAGTAGTCAACGAAAAGCTCTTGGAGAGCTCTACACATTGGTTCAGATTTGGTGCAAGTTTGGCATGATTTATTTATTGATATATTGATCTGAATAGTTTATAGATATATTTTTGACTATGGTAACATTGTGAGTTTATGGCATTGGAAATTTAAGATTTGATGTCATTGTATACTCAGTTCATATTCAGATTGGTCTCATGATGATATGGTTATTAGTGTTTGGATTTGGATATGCATGATGACTTGTTGGGTCTACAAGTTGTGCAGTGTTGTAAGCGGTCTATACTTACAGGTTGCATTTATAGCTTGGTTATGGGTTGTCTTTGCCCATTGATCTTTTATTATTGATGCATATTCAAATTGGTGGCTTGGATTTGGGTTGTCTATGCCCTGAGTCACATAATTTGCTGATTTTATTTTTCATGTAGAAGGGATGAGATGTCGTTACCAAGTACAGTCATGGCAGAGGATTGTGGTTGACTATTTTATGCTGACAGGTTGGACATATTGAGAGCCTGATGCTCGGTTCATGGATGTGATCATGGTGTCATGGATTTTTGACATGATATGATTGGATATACAGGTACATCCTTGATGTTCATTAGCTTGGAATTTCTGATTTGGTTATGGTGGTATATCTTCTTGGTTGAGGATCATGGTTATTTGATTTCTTTTAAGGAGCTCATGATGTGCACTTTGAGTTCTTTGATGGTTTGATGCCTTGGTTGATTCTCAAGGTTAGAGGATGGTTATTTTTCATCATGATGTCATGGATAGCTTGGATACACGGTTTAGTGGGAGCTTGTGATAGTGATGGGGTGACAGTGCAGGATTAGTTCCTGGTTTGGTTTATATCTTCTTGGTTTGGAGATGATGGATTTTATGATGCCATAGGTGATTTGGTACCACAGTTGAGTTGGATTTTTTTGGCATTGATATATTTATTGAGTGTTTACAGATGTTGGAGGTTTGTCTTAGACCCTGTTGTTGCAGAAGCGTCTTTGACATTTGCATGGTGCACTTGTTATCTTCATGGTGTGTGAAGATGGTTAAATCTTGAGGACTCATGGAGTTCTTGGTTATCTTCATGGTATGTGGAGATGGTTCTTCCTGGTATGTGAAGATGGTTTTCTTCATGGTGTGTGGAGATGGTTGCATCTTGAGGACTCATAGGGTTCTTGGCAAAGGTGCGGTTTATGCTTTTATTTGGCATGTTATCCTTGGTGTGAGAATGGTTTCATTATTATGTCATGGTATACTCTTGATACGCGTTTAGAGTTGTGACATGTTATAGTGTGTTCATATGGAGCATGTTATCTCTTTAGTTGAGATGGTAAGATCATGTTATCATGTTTATGTTCCTGAGGCTATGGTTGGAACTTGGACATTGATCTTGGTTTAATTTCTTGGTATTGAGTACACTAATCATAAGCTAGATACTTCATGATATTGCTATGTTGCATTTGGAGTTGGCATGGATTGATTACTTACAGGTGCTCATGGATACTTAGAGACGGTGGTGACGCTGATTTCTCTTGGATTAGAGAAGTATTTGTTGGGACGGTTGTTGGTTTCAGTAGGAAGTCCGAGGGGTAGTCACCTGATATGGACTTGAGAGGAGATTTTTCTTAGATGAGTCTTGGTTGGATACTTGGGTATCTTGATGAGCATTCTCATTCCCCACTCTTGGTCTACTCGGCGGTTTGCTACTTGAGAGGTATAGCCCATTGTTTCTCTCAGTTGCATTATATTTATGCTTGTCTTTCATGGATATGGATCTTGAGCTATGGTACATGAGTTAGTTCTGGAGGGTTCATTTGAGAGATGGTTTAGCATTGGTTATCTCCATGTGCATATGTTGTTATGCTGGTTGAGTTTGGGAGATGGTTTTATATTGGGCATTTTCCTTGGATTAGGAATGGTTATTCCTTGGTTTAGGAATGGGTTTATTGAGTTTGATCTTCTTGTGAGAGGCTTACATCCATGATTAGTTATATGGTATGGTTTGGGTGTTGTTGAGGCTTCTTGTTGGGGTTTTGTGGAGGAGATCATACTTGCACAGTTTACATATAGAGGTGTGTGTAGAAGGACATGATATAGGTTATAATTTGCATGGTTTCTCTGGTCTTGGTTATCTTCCTGGATGTTCAGATTTGCTTACATTGGATTTGAGATTGGTTAGAGATTGTGATCACTGGTTTGTGTTCATGTATGTCATGTGAGAGATGACATGGTTATTCATTTATCTCTTTCCTCTGTTGGTTGTGGAGAACTTGGGAGAGCATTGGAGATTTGTTACGAGAGTTTTTCTTGCAGGATATTGGATTATGTATTATGGATGTCCTTGATACTACATGGATTCACTTCTTTGAGATGTTGTGAGTGGATTGGTTATAGATTTGACATTATCTTTTGTAGTGGGAGCTTCTTGGTATATATGTGGCAGGTATTGCTCTTGAGGCTTGTGATTATAGGTTATAGATTGGATATGTCGGTGATATAAGATTCACTTGTTATACCTTTGACGTATGGATAGTTGGATGGGTCTGACACTTTGCTGTAGGTGCTATTTCAGCTATGGATATTTTGACAACTACGGATACATGTGATTACCTTTGGATTAAGTTTTTTGTGCTTGGAATTTTAGTTGGTACAAGATTTTATGATCTTCTAATGTGACAAGTTGGGTGGCTTTCTCTTTGGATGGCTTCTATGTATGTCCAGTGGTAGTGGCATAATAGGAGGTGAGATCATTCATGTTTGAGATGCTAGATACTTTGATTTTGTTGTGGGTACCAGGATGGAGCACTTGGTGTATTTTGATCCATGATGGTGGATGTGCTGGGAGGGATTGTTCCCTTGTTCTTTTATGTGGCTACAGATTGACCCTATGCAATGTATACAACAAGTGGGAGATTGTTGAGATAATGGGTGTTGCACACATTGCATAATATTGTTATATATTATTATTTTATTTTTATTATGTAATGTTGTACCTAGATGGACATGCAACATGTAAAGATTCCCATGAAATATTCTTGATGAGTTGTATTGTAACATTGTGAAAATATTTTATGTAATTATTTAATATTGGGGAAAAGAATTAAATGCCTAATATTAAATGTGGGGTCAGTGGGTTAGGTAGCACATGGTTTTAGCACATGGTTTATGTAATACCACTTAGTGGTTTTGTGGGAATTGCTACTATATAAGCAGCCACAAGGCTAGTTGTTTTAGAAGAGAGAGTACGAGTGACAAGGAGACGACAAAAGGCAAGAGTCGAGCGGGACAAGGCTTGACAGGTTAGCCAAGGGAGCATTTGTGAAGGTTGAAAGCATGACATGGGATGTGTGGATTCATGTTTGTTCACATAGTTTGCTCGGTTGTGGCTATGGCCATGAAGGCTTCCATGGTTGTATGGCAATGGTATTTTTTGCTGAATAATACATGGTGATGGATGCTTTTGGAGGCTTGGTTTTTCCCTCAATGAGGGTTTCCCAGGGTATATCTTGTGTCACATTTTGTGGGTATGTTATCTATTCTCTTGCATGTGGATTTTAATTCTGTGTTTATTTCAAATTTATTTTGGGTTATGTGGAAATGATTATATTCTTTGTTGCTAAGTTTCCTTGCAGGTCTTGCAACCCGACCTAGCTCAGTAATAGCTATAATTTATTTACATACTTGATGATCACTTTGCATCTTGAATGTTGATATGGATCTTTCCTTCTAGTTAAGTGGAACTAATGTAGAATGTTTGATTTAGAGTCTTAGTTCTAGTTACCCTTGTGAGAGATCAAGTATAAGTGCTTGAGTCACCCAATTCTTGATTGACATGTGCTTTATTGCTCAGACTTGCATTCTTAGAATATTTAGGATTCCACTACTATCTCATCTATTTTCTAATGTTATCAGCATTGACCTTCTTTTCATCTTCAATTCTTCCAGTGTTTATATAGTTCTTGGCAAGATAAATAAGTTCTGGCATATTTTTTAGTGGCAAATATTTGTAATTTTGTGAATTTTAGAAATCTTTTGCTAGTGATTTTGATTATAATTTAAGATTTCATGCAAACTAAATCACCACATTTTTATTAAGTTTGATTCTAAAATATTTAAAATTGCTCAGCAGTTTATTTTATTAAAAAAATTAAACTCAAAGATTTGGGACAGTACTTGATACATGATTAGGTTTGATTCATATATATAATATTGAAGAAACTAAACTTAATTCACCAATAATTATCATAATTATTAGTTACTTTAGGGATATATTACCAATATATCGTGAGTGTCAAAATGATAAAATAACAACTAAGGCTATGAAGGGTCGGGGTGAGGCCTCACATCCTTCCCCACTAGGCATGAACTTCCTCCTGGAATTCATCAAAAGACAAGGGTATTGAGATCGCATCCATGTTGCACCTCCCAAGAATTTGTGACCTCATTGCAACATTCTCACTAAACTCTAACTTGGTCTAGCTCTCGACCTCGAGGAGCTAGGGTTTGTCAAGAAATAGTATGGATAGTCTCTAGAGCTAACTGGCTGACCAAATCCACCTATAGCCTCAATAACTATACCATGATGCTCAATCTGGCAGTTGTCAACCGCTGCAAAAACTCTATAGAACTTGCCCATGTCTCCAACTATCGGCTCTGAAAAAGCCCCTCTCTGACCACTGGATGACTGTCCCTGTGAACACTCTCTAGCTATGTGACCCATGCCACCACAAGTGTAGCATGGCCCTCGGGTATAAGATCATGTATCCTATGATTCAGACTATTGTGGCCCCCCTGACCTGCTAGACCCACTCTATCCACCCCTAGAAGACTGCTGAGTCTGCACTAATTGTGACTGTGGGGTATGTACTTTCTGATCCTGCTGTGACTGCCACTGCTTGGGCTCGGAGCCCTGGTAACCTTGTGAGAGTACTTGCTACTGCTGAGACTATTGGCCCTCAGAGGACCCTGGTGTATAGCTTTGATTCCCTTTCCAAGGGGGTTTCTATCGAGTAGAATTTTGGTTCTGAGACCAATCTCGTGATTCCTATCTACCTCGAGTATCCTCTACCACTAGTGCTATCTCCACTACTTGTCTGAAGGTGGTAGGGAAGGCCATCCATACTAGACCCTGAAGTGAGAAATTAAAACCCATGATAAAGTGATGTACCCATAGTTTCTCATCCTTCATGTATTCCACATAAGGAAGGAGCTCGAGAAACCTACTCTCATACTAAGCCACTATAAGACCTCTCTGATAAAGAGAATGGAACTCCTCTATCTATTTTTGTCAGAAATGCTCTGACAAGTACCTCTCTCAAAATCTTTCTAGGAATGATTCCCATGTGAGGGTATCCATCCTCACTCCACCTATGATCTCCTCTTGATGCCACCAGTTGGAGGCATCCCCTCTCAACTGATGAACTGCTAGGTGTGCCTTTAGATTACTCCCATAAGGGCGTAATCCAAAGCACTGTTGTAGGCTCTGCAACCATGCCTCTGCTATTTTCCCCTTAGTAGAACCAGTAAATAATGGTGGCCCAAGTTGAATCAATTCCATAATATCATCTCCTACATGTCTAGGAGGTCTGTCAAGTGGAGGTCTTCTCTAGTGTATTGACTCACCGTCATGCTCATCCTGCCCCTCTAACTGTCTTGGTGGGGGACTCCTAGTCCTCTCTCTGACTCTGGGCCCACCTCCTTCGGGTCCCTCTGCTTCCACTATTGGAATCTACTAAACTGGTTGAACCACAGGTACTACTCTATGTTTAACTACACTAATCAAAGTCTAGAGTGCATCTATAATGTCCTAGTTTGGGTCCGGTGGTGGTGGAGGTGGAGGTGGTGGAGGTGGTCCATCCCCCTGTCCCGCTCTACCACCTCTTTCCCTACGACCTCTGCCTCATGGGTTGCTTCGAGTAACATGAGGCATCCTGCACAATTTAATGTTTAGTTTTAAGTTTTTAGAAGCGTAAGGGTTTAAGGTTCCTAGTGTTGAAACATGGGCTCTGATACCAAAATGTCATGCCCAAACTACGAGGGCAGAAACACACAATTTTTTTTAATAAAAATTATAATTATTAATTAAAGTGCTCTAAGTTGAAATGATTGAGATAACATTTCAAGTACAGGTTCTCTACATTACGTCTTAAGCTCAGAATCCTAAGGAAGAAAAAAAAAAAATTGCTAAGCATTTTAAATTTATAATCATTACTAACTAAAATTTAAGGGAAGACATATAAACTTAATTACTCATCCAAACACTTAACTAAAAAAAAACTTAACTAAATACACTTAATCAAATAAATAACCACTAGCTAAATATAAATCAATAATACATTTAAACTAGTTTAAAATCATATTTGTATAGAACTAAAGTTACACAAATTTAAATGATGATAGACCCTATGAATTTATATTAATTTAACATGATACTAAATTCATAACAAATCTAAACTTATCGTTATAATTCTATTACAATCACAAATCAAATACCAAATTTAATTAACACTAAATTTAAACTATATTCGCAACTAAATTATATTATCATAAATATTTAAAAATACTAACAAATTTAAAAATTGAACTATAATACATTTAATTTTAATTTAACACTAAACTAACTTAATTTATAACTAAATTTAAAACAAAAACTTTAAAGTAACACAAATATTCTAACATACTTTTAACACTGCTAATATTATCAAATAAATAAAAAAAAACATTAAACTAAAATCTTATTAATCTAAAGCTAAAATAAGACCTTATTACAATCTAATTGAAACTACCACAAATTCTAATGCTAACCCTACATAAAATATACTCAAAACTTAAATATTAAATTAACTTAATCCCTATACTAAACTAAAACTAATCCTAACACTAATACTAATACAAAATTTAAATCTATAAATAACAATTTAAACAAAAAAACTAACTATCATTACTAACACACCTAAACTAACCTAAACCTACCGGTAACCCTTAACACTGCTAACTTAACTCTTAACCCCCCTTGTAACAACTATTTCCCACCCCTAACCCAATGTGCCGCACCCCACTTCCCAAGACCTGCGCGCTGCTAAAGGTTTGCGTGCTGCAAGCCTTGTCTCCCCCTTCACGTCCCCCTGTGTGAGTGAAGGCAATGAAACCCCAAGTGGAAACATGGGGAAAGGGAAAAAGGTGGGTGGCGAGCAATGAAGGAAAGATAAAATTTTCTTTTAAAAAAAAAACTATACTTGCTCTCCCAAGACATGATGTGCCTTATGTGGCATGTTGACCACAGTACCTTGCCCACACCTAGCCATTAGGGTTAGAGGAAAAAGGTAAGAGAAAAATTAATTAAGTGGGTAGAGTTTGAATTTCATAATGGTTTAGAATTTGAAAAGAACATAGGGTCCTAGGCTAGCTTTGCCTCCTAGCTTCTAAGGATTAATGCACAAGTTTTGTGGTTGAAGATTAACAACAACCATGTATTGAATTACTTTCAATTTTCAAAGGTAATTGATTTATATTCTTTTTATATGAATTAATATTAGATTTTAATTGCAAGTCAAAGGAATAATATAGAGAATATTCTCTATGGTCCAAGAAGGAATTAAATTTTTCTCCATGTATTTTCCAAAGAGGTTTTTCACTCCTGGAGATGCAAATTTTTTTTGAAGCCCATTTTAGACTAAGTGTTGGCATATTACTTTTGCTATATTTATATTATCTTAAGAGTACATTCTTCCCTAAGGATTACATGAATCCTAACAAACATACTAACAAGGATGAAAACAAGGTTTATAATTTCTCCTTCTCTCCAATAATCTAAGTTTTATCAATCATACTATATTCAAGGTGTGTGTTCATGCTTTAAAAATTCAAGGAGATCCATAATCTCTTAGTCCAATTGATTTGTTCATAAGAAAATTTAACAAAGAAGAGATAATTTGAGTTCTCAAATTAGGAATCATAATTCATCCAATACTTATACATCAACTTGGAAGTTTCATCATATCAAATTTCTCTTCATTAACAAATTAAAAACTTGAAATATCACAATTCAAGACATTATCTATGATTCTAATTTCTCACCTATATATACAAATTTATTTTTTTGAAATCACATGAGAACAATGCAAGGAGATTCCCATAATATTTTCCTTTATCTATTATTCATCCTATTTTGATGAGCATCCATACAACTAAACATTATGATTAAATCTTATGAGAAGAAAATATACTCAACCATTATTTTATTGGCTAACCTGATTCAAAGGTTCAACTAGGAAAGAATCAAGAAGAAAACTCGGCTTCGTTGCCAATCCAACAAAGTTTTGAGATACAATTTACATAAGATTTCAATCCTAAATTACAACACTTAAATGAAATTTCCTTCATGACCCTCAACAAGGGTTCCATATCCAATTCTGCAACACATTTCTAGAACCATGGAGGGAACAAAATCTGATTGTGTGACAACCAAGCATAACCAAGAGACAATCAACATACAAACTCATACATGGTTTACACAATAGGATTCACAATGAATCAAAACTAGGGAAAGGTGGATTCTTCCAACCAGGAGAAGTCAAGCACACACCAAACAGATGCCCAATCAGGGCTATAAACCAAGAACTTCTGTTCTTCCATTTCAACATACCAGAATCATACAAGGTTTATGCTGATAGGTAGGGGCCCATAACACCCTACTCTTTCTCCCTCTTCTCATCCTGAGAAGAGACTCTATACTGGTTAGATTCTGACTAAACATACCTTTCCCAAAATTGGTCACTTCTACCCTCTCCAAGGGCGAGTAATACCAAAACACCCATGCAAAAAAAAAATCTCAAAATTGCAAAAAAAAACATGAAAAAAATCATCCAAAATAACATGGTTTTCAAATCTTCCCAACATACCCACAAACATACAAACATTGAAACAACAACCAGGTAGCATAAGCATGAAACTAGAAAGAAATCTAAACAAGGGAGATGAGAATTCCAACCTTCACAAAGAGGTAATGGCAATGAACAAGTTTGAGTAGAGCTTCCCTTTCCTTGCTTCAATCTTCAAGAACTCCTCTCTAAATGTAGATATTGGGTAACAACCTCCACAAGACCAAGAAGGGCCTCTAAATAGGCCTCCAACTCAACCACCCAAGGGCTCAATAACTACCCCCACTCACTTGCAATTCTAGAAACTCCTAACTCAACCTACACTATGCTTAAACCCTAAGTGGAGATGAGGTGAGGTAACTCAAGATAACCATGGTCAATTTTCGCACAAAGGCAAAAATAGACTTTTTGAGTGACCTCAAAAGTCAATAAAAGGGGTTTAGGGGTTGGAAAAGACCCCTAACCCATACCCATACCCTTTGGGAATAATTATATCAAGTTTTAAGCCTTAGGAAAGAGGTTTAGAGCCAAACAAAATCTAGGAATAAAATAGGACCATCTAACTACTCTAACATTGCAGATTAAACACTAATTCGGATTAAGGGATGACTAACCTCGATTAAGAAACCAATTAGCAAACTGACACCAACTAAACCAACTTGGGTCCAAAGGTTAAACAACTAACCCTAAATAGCACACTGAAGCACATAAACACTTTACGAGTGTCAAGCGACACTAAAAGAACATAATTAAGAGCATTAACATTCACTGAACAATGAAGATACATACATACATCTCACAGTACAATACGTGAATTACGAACAACAAGGTTTCCAAAATTAGCGCATAGAGATCAGTTCTGTTCCTCCATCAGTTTCCTCGACTAAAATATTTGCACACTCATTGCACACATCAGTAGTCCCAAAAATCACATGTACATATATATATGTATTAGAAATTCACATAAATTGAAATATACATCAATCAGGGTTTCTTTCATCTTACTTAATTCTTAACCATTAAAAAAATCTCTTAAATCAAAGTATCAATCTACATTTACCGATTTCATCAACATACATATACATAAAACATTAGATGACAAACATCAATATATCTGAAAGTAACATCACATAACATGAAATAATATAATATGTTCTAAGTATCAGATAATGTCTCGACATCTCGAGTCATGAGTGTCAAAATGATAAAATAAAAACTAAGGCTATGAAGGGTCGGGGTGAGGCCTCACAGGTTGGCTATAATACAAGTTTCACCAAAATACACAAAGTTGGCCCAATTGTAGGAACTTAGGTTCTACAGAAAAACTCGATGAGGTTTTGATACTTGGCAACCATTGTTCATGCTTTGCATCATCATGAACTTGGTAGACATAGAAGCTTAGTCAATACTAATCACTTCCAAGTAGTCTAAACATGGTCTACACTTGTGACTCAGTGAACACTACAAAACTCAACATATAAATTGAATCACTTGATTCAGACTACATAGCTTGGTCAATGCTATCACTACAAGCTTGGTATAAACTAAATCGCTTGGTTGACACTATATGGCTCGATCAACACTAGCTTTGCATTGTTGAATCTATGAATTGGGTAAGAACTAAAGACCTTAATTTACACTAAGAAACTCGATAAACACTATGAAGCTCATTTTACACTACTAATCACCGACTTGGTAAAAACTGCTTGGTGCAAATTGAATGATTCCACTAGTACTCAATAGCAACTATATAACTCAATAGATCCTAAATTACTTGGTTAACACTGTTAACTTTACAATAAGCTTAGTAGCTGCTAGCTATCAGATTAAATGTATGTGTCACTAATAAAAAAACTTCACTGAAATGTCAATAGTAAGATCATTATTTCCAATTTATTGTAAATCAGTTCACTCAAATTAAAATCCAATGACATTTAATTAGTTAAAGAATATTAATATTTTAGTTTTCTATTTTTTAACAAATCAGTTCTGCATGTATAGATTTAAAGTTATAAGATTTTTTAAATTTTTTTTTGGGAAAATCAAAATTGGGATCAAAGATCACAAGCACATTCTATCAATTTATAGAGACCACAAGCCAAATAGATAAACTAAAATGTTGACAACAAACTGAGTGTAGATGAGAGATCAACCATTATTGTTCACACACATGAGGATTCATCAACTGCATGTAGAATTTTAGGAATTATGTGGACCACATATGTAGTCAATAACTAGACTGAAGTTCTATTATAACAACCTAAAACCAAGTGATTAATGGTTTAGACACCCTCCCTATATCTACCACTAACAGCTTTGTATGTGGGAGAAATTATTACAATAAAAAAATGAAATAAGATGGGTCTTGATTAAGCCTTCTTAGGTATCCACTTATGAAATGCATTTTTTGGTTTCCTTTATCACTATTTCTTTGGAAGATTCATGAAATTAGATCATAAATTCCAAGAATGTATTCTACTTGTTTTTTTGCAAGGATTGTATTGTTAGTAGTGTGTGACACCCTAAAATATTTTTTCTTTATTGATGAACCATGTATCTAAAACATGTTCCTAGAGAACTAGTGAGCATAGTGCTTGGGTACCCATGTGTCTAGGTAGAAGGATTATTATTCACTCGATAATTATTGTGTAGCTAAACAATTTGGAGCTAGTTTTTTTGTCAATGAAACAATAATTCTAAAGGGCTTGCAGTAAACTAGAACCACTTGTTTAGGTGAAAAACTTAAAGAAAAATTAATTGTATTAGTTGGAGGAATCCCAAATGGTTATGGATGAATCAGTTAAAAACCAAAAACATATTTAAAAGATAAACAAAGTGATTGTGATAAGGTGAACCACAATAAATGGGTACCTATGAAGGCTTAGTGCCAAGACCCATCTTATTGGAGTTTTCTATTGTAATAATTTATTGCACATAAAAATTCATTAGTGGTAGAAATAAAACAAGGGTGGTTCAAAATTTAATTTTTGTAAATATGAGTATGTGTATGATCATGGTGTGCCAAAAAGTGGTGATTTAAAAAATATGTAGTTCTGAAATACCTCAAAGCATTTCCAAATTTATTCCAACCTTTTTCCCACCAATCATGATACCAAACAAGAAAATTAATACCTTTATAAGGCCTCGTATATCTTTGGATACCAACCCTACATGGTCAACTTTAGATATGTCTTGAAAACTTGTGTTTTTCTTGTTCTTGTGTGTCTCTTACTTGAAACATGTATCTGACAACTTTTTTTCTCACCCAAATTTGATGAAACAAAAAGGGTTTCTTAAGAATTCTCTTAGATTTCCATAAATGTAAAGTTTGTCAAATTACCAGTTCAATAAATTATTACTTATTTTCCAATGGAGTTACATATAAACTATTGATTAACACATTGATAGAAAGACAACTATAACTTTCAAAATGAAACAACATTTTACAAATCTAAAAAATGCATCAAATTCTATGCTTTTTCTACTATAAGGAACAAAATAGTTGTAATTTGTAGAGTTTTGAATTAGTTAAGTTTGTTAGACACAAGAGCTTTTTTAATTTCAAAAATAATATAGTAGAAAATTCATAATTAATTAATTATTTAGAATTAAAATACACAAAAATATGGTCACATATGAGCATTAGTCTACTTCTTATATCTACAATATTATTATAAAAATTATCATTTGAGTTTGATTAGGGTGGTCATACATAGGTCTACTTCTTATTTTGGTCCTAAAATTTTTATACTATTGCATTAAAATTCAAAATTTTGACCAATCAATTTTTTCTTTTCGTAGATAAGGTCTAATATTTTAGAAACTAAATTCAATTTATTAGAGATTCTTTTTTCTCAACTTTTTTATTGAAATTTCATAACAAGCTGAAAATTCCACGTAAAATTGATATAACCCCAATTTTCTAATTTTTATTACCACTTAAGGGCATTTCTTGGTTGACCATGATCTTGTGCATACGAAGTCATACCACTAATTAGTTACAACTAGTTCTTGTTGCTCCTTTGTGTTGACCACTTCTTGTGCATTCGTCTCTATTCTAAATAGAAGGTAGCTCTAGAAAATTCTCCATCATATGACCATAGGAATTTCCTCTATGGATAGAGGCACAATCATACAAATTAATAAATAAATAAATTGAGTTTTATTATCTTTGTTCCATTGTGATTTTTTTTTGAAGTATTAGATAGCAGCCAAAAGCATGGGGGATTGACCTCGAAGTACAAAAAACTTGAAGATTTAGTTGGAGGTTACCTCCCAGTCATCTAACCAATACTAGCTTTAAACTTCAAAAGAAAAATAATATCCAGAGCCAAATTGACAATACCATGAGTCATGAAACTAGCAGAAAGAAAAAACTATAAAATATTCCAGTAGTATGGAAAGAACTTGTTATCAATCCCACATGTCAACATAAATGTATATAGTGTAGAACCTCATAGGGTATCCAGCTCATAGTAGATAACAATGTAACAAAAAAAAAGAAAAAGAAAAAAACAAACCCTAGGCTAGCTACTAGGGCATTTATTAGTGGTAAATATTCATAATTTAGGAAATATTGGAATTTTGTAGTGTTGATTTTAGATATTTTTGAGCCATTACATGGAGGCACAATCCCCTAACTTTATTAGGGTTAGTGGGCCATTGCTCCGTTCAATCACCTAGCATGGATTCACATTTTACCGCTTTGGAAGGATTATTTGCCTTTCATGTAGCTGACCTGGTTATTCTAACTGATGGTATGTTTGCTATCTCTCAATCCATTAGATTTGTATCTGTATAGGTAGTTCACCCAATGCATTTAATTTTATTTCCCTTTAGTTGGTCCATTTTGGCAATAATGTTCCACTTTGGATTGGACTCATCAGCACATTTCGCCTCCTCGAATTCAGAATCAAGCGATATAAATTCCATTTTGCCTCATTTTTGTCCTATCACTAATTAGTGATTGGCATCTTGATATAAACTTCTTGATTTTAGGCATGTTGCACAAGTGATCAAAAGGAGGGATTATTTATAAAAGCTATTACAATATCCTCCCTACCAATAGTAAGTGCAAATTTTTTTTGCTTTAGCTATTGAAAAAATCTAAATTTCATGATTTCAGAAATGTCTCTAAATTCTCAGTTGTTTTAATCACACTTAATTTTAGAACCACAAAATTAATGTATAATTTTGAAAAAAGCTATTATTCATTAATGTATATATTTTATCTTTAGTATAATGAATAATTCATCCATAAAATTAATATTTTACTAGAAAAATATTTTTATTTTCTAATGCATATATTTTTGTGGTTTTAAAAATAACACAATTTTTGTCTAGATTTTGGAGATTGTTCGAGAGACTATGAATGATTCACTAATTGAATTTTTCTTTTTCTTTGTAAATTGATATTGCTCACTAAAAAGATAAATTATTTTGTTAGGTGTTTTACACCTTTTTCCAAGTTTTTACACCTTTCCCAAAATGGGGTTTCCTTAAAGTATACCTTGCTAGCTACCCTCCTTTTCTCCAAGATCCTCATCCTTCTTCTCAAACTCATCCTTCCCCTCCTCTTTGATAGGTTTTTCTAGCAGTTTCTTCAACAAGTCCTTTGCCTAAAAGCCATAAATGGAATGATTAGTCTCACTCTCCTTGCCTAGGTCCTTCACATCCTTATTTATCTACAAAAATAAAATGGTGGTGATCATGAAAGGCATGAATTTTGTGGAGAATTCCACTAGAGTGTCAAATTTTTAGCAGATATTGATGTGAATGTCTACTAGATCCCTCATTAACTACTCTAGCCTATTTAGTCTAGCCTTGTTTTCACTCTGGCCAATGTGATTCTTATTTTGTTTCTTTTTGAAAGAAAGTTCATTGTTTCATAATTTTGTCTTTTTCCTTTTTTTCTATTTTTAAAAATCAAAGTCTTCTCTTAACAAATAAAGGGCTGAATAGATATAAGTTTCTCAAATCGGATTTAAACCAAATACTTTAAAACTAAAACATATAATATAATAATAGAAACCATCTAAACATGGATTGATTATAGAAAAATGAACTTTTCATTATTTAAGAGAAATAAAATGGTTCTTGAATGTGATTAGCTTATGAATGAATTTACTTTGTTAAATAAGTTAAATCTCTTTTTTCAAACAAACTAAGGAGTCCTTCATATGTTTCTACATTGTTAAACAAGTACTCTAACCTCTTTTTTTCTTGCATGTATAAGTTTTAAAATTGTTAAAAATGTTAAATATCTTTTGTTACATCTCATTTATTGCTGTAAAAAAATTTTAAAATGTAAGTAAAAGTTCTTGTTTTGCATTATTTGTTGTCTATAAGGTTAGAAAAATATATACAAGATAGCTTCGTGGAATGAGTCCTATGATCTTCTATGACATACATTATTCAATTGTGTTGGTTTTATGTTCTTCCAAAATCTAGATTACTTATTTGTTTGAAAGTATAAATGTTTCCTTGCATAGGTTCAGGGGGTTATTGATTTCCATTTTCCAATAATGGAAAAGTTGTGGCATTCCTATTATTTATTTTGGTGATGAGTTCTATTTTTCATGTCTGTTGGTAGCTATGTGTATGACTTGTGTTATCATTAGTTTCCATTACCAATAGACACCAATCTAAATCTCTCCAAATTCTAGTATTACTATAGTTGAAGATATCATTAATTGTAAAATCAGTAATATTTTGAAGGGTTGGGGAAATAAAAATCCACAAAGCTTGAAGAATTCTTGCATGGAAGAACCAGTAACAAAGAAGAAAAATAAATGAGGCAAGGATTTTTCTCTGAGATATGCAAATTATATTATTAGACTGAAATAATAAGGGATATTTACAAAAAATTAATCCTTATAGAAGGTGATTGAAAAACTTAAAAGGGAAACCCTAAGAGATAAATGACATTTAATAATTATTAATTAATTATTAAATGGAAATGTAAAGTGCATAAAGTGAAATATTAAGAAGGGAGTAAAAGTAATTTTATAAATTAAATTAAATTAACACTTTAATCTAAAAGCCCCCCTTAACATGAGAAATAATGCAGCTACAAATAATGCATAAAAAGAATAGAAAATACAATGCTATGCTGAAAGAAAACTTGGCTCCCAAAAAAAGGCCTAATGAGGTGCATGTGAAGCTCAATGTGATTGGTCTATTGACACTCAACTAGGTTGAAAGAAATGAGTATAGCACTATAATTGCCACTCAACAAAATGGGAGACTATAAGGAGGAAATACAAACCTTTTCATCAATTGTTGAAGCCACAAAACCTCCTAACTAGCTAGCACAACTATCCTATATTTTGCCTCTATAGGTGATAATATGTGAGCATGTTGCTTCTTGAAAGACCATGTGATAGGACTAGAACCAAGAAAAAAGAAAAATCAAGCAGTAGAATTGTGATCATCAATATCACCAGCCCAATTTGAGTCTATGTAACCAACAATGTGAGGATCCCTTGGTGTATAGTGAATTTCATAACATGTAATACTCCAAATGTACCTCAAGATACATTTGGAAGATTTCCAATGAATCTCATATAGATAATGTGAGAATCAAGAGACAAGATCAACCGCAAAGGAAATATTAGGACATGTGTGTGTTAGGTACAACAAACTACCGACAATCTATCTATATAAAGTAGAATCCACAATAGGAGTAGTGCATGTGGTAGATTAAAAGATGCTTGACTGAAAAGGTGTGTGAAAAATATTGCAATCAAGCATGTTGAATCTTTGAAGCATATCAAGAGAGTACTTCTATTAGAGTATGGCTATCCCATCCGAACACTAAACAACTTGTAGGCACAAAAATTAATGCAGAAATCCAAGTTCTATCATCTCAAGTTGATCTCTCAAGAATTGTTGCACACTCTATATCATTGAGGATGAGTTACGTATAATGATGAGATAATCTACATAAAGCACAAGTATCAATAAGTCCCCATATGAATGTAAACTATAGGATTAGAATGACACCAAGTGAATTGTGAAGCAAGCAAGAAAAAATCCATCTTCTCATACCAAGCCCAAGGGGCTTGTTTGAGACTATATAAAGACATTTGAAGCATGCATACTAATGAAGAGTCTTCCACAAACTATGAGGCCACTTCATATAAATATCTATATGAAGTTCTATTGGAATCTTATAATGCAGAAAGTAAACTCTGAGAGTGGGGGTGTAGGTGGGGGTGAATCAGTCCTTCAAAAGAAAATAACATATGACACAAGATATTTGGTTATCCAAAAATCCTCTAATGAGAAGATAAACTAGGGTGGGAATGATACCCACAAATCTTCACTATTGCATTTGTAAAGGGTAGCCAATTAAGGTTACAATAAGTTTGATCATAAACTATGATCTACCCTGTAAAAGGTCTACCTTGTGAAAGGCTTACAAAGACTATTAGGTGTCACCTTGTTGAAGGATTTCAACGCCTTGCTAAAAGTGTGCCTACTTAAAGAAGTTTAACTTACAATAAAGTAAGCACTTTTTTAAGAGATTTATACAAAAGTGTGTTAGAAATGTGAAACCTATTAGGCTTACTCTATTAAGAGATTTTACTAATTCACCTGTTGTAATATCTCATTCTTGATCCTTCTATGATCATTGGCCTACTAGATATCAGATCTTCTCTTTACTGGTATATACTTGATCCTCTCTGATTAGATGTATCACTTCTTCTCTTTCCTGTACTTTCCTCTATTCTCTCCATTTGATTCTACAATACAATCCTTTCACATCTCCTTAGTCACCATGAGTTCTCTATCTACATATGCAAAACTTCTCCTTCACACACATAAAATATTTAGGATTATCCCTCCTTTAAAAACTTTATGTGACCTAGGGTTATGTAGGAATAAAAAATTGTGATTCACCCATTTTCTCACTTATAACATCCCTTGATATGATTGGTTGCATGTACTACATAGGTATTTGTAATATGCATTCATATATATCTTCTAGTCTCGCAAAGTAATTCTCAAGTTGGCTAAAAAATGGTTTACATAGGAATTTGTGTCATTACAAACAATTGTGTCCAAAACTATCTACTCAGCACTTGAAGCCTCTGATGCTTAGCATCCACTATACCTTCAATTCCATAACACAACCTTTCAATGACTTGGCATCCACTATTTACTTGACATCTAAATCACTCAACATTTACTAGCTTTTTCATTACTTGAGTGACTTGGCACTAACTATTTTTTGGACACATACTAGTACTCATGACATAAAATACATCACACTCAACATGCATTATCTGAGAACTTATGCTCAACATGCACTTTATAAATATAACTAAGTATGTAGTCACTCATATGTCAAAACAAGTTTGATATTAACAATATCCCCCTTTGACATGAGTGGAAAAAATACTTTATCATGCATATGTAACCTTAACTTATAAGCATAACTCAAATAATCTATATGCTTTACTCATCTTGCATACAAAATTCCAAAAATGTCAACATTTTGCAAAACTTATGATTTATTAGTCATACCTCAAAACTTCATAACTCCCACTAATTTTTTTATTTTGTGTTGTATCAAAATCTGATACTTCTACTGAGTAAATATGTTGAACTATTGTCATTCTTTATTTCTACGTTTACTCCCCCTTTAGATATGCTCTCTATATTTGTCTCAATTTCCCTTTTCTTCAATATCCCCATTTTACTCCGATATCCCTCTTTTTTGATACTTATCTTTTGGGTGGTATAGAAATAGTGTGTTTGTCCAAAAATATTTTATGGACCTCCATTATTGTCTTTAGTGTTGTACCCCTAGAGAATGAAATTGAACATCTAGCTTGGCAGCAAGGTCTATTAAGCCTTTATGAGTGGAAATATGAGAGTCTTTCTTCATTAAATTTTCTACAAAGGCTAGTTCCTTATGCAACACCTCCATGTGTAGGGTTAGCATGGCTTGAATTATATTTATCAAGGTCACCTGAATGTTGGCATCTTGGGCATGTAATGCAGCTAGCTAACCTTGAGTAGATAGTTGTCTTAGAAAATATGATTCACTTTGACCAAGAGATAATTTTAAGGTTGTACCTATAATCTTCAAGTGTCCCTCTAGTTGGTCAACATGCCTCTATACTTCTTGTTTGAAAAGATTCATGTCACACAAATTTGTTTATAGAGAAAACAAATTCTCTAACACCTTCTTCAAATCTTCCATTTTGGTTTCAAGCTCAACTTATCTTAGTGCAATGACACTAGAAATCTTTTCATTGACCTTCGATTGGAAACTCTTCTCACACCATTCTAGTAATTTGGTATTTGTATCTAGGTCTACATCACTTATCTTGTCAACAATAGTCACTAGTTGCTCAACAATATGTTTTGCTTCATTAGGTTCTAGAAGATTAAATACATAACAAAATATGTCTTTGATGTCATGTAGAACTTGTCTTTGTTTATACTCCCTTATGAGTATTTCTTGGTGCTTCTTCCTTGCTAGAGCATCATGCAATATGCTCATTTCCTCCATGGTGATAATTTTTAGATCAAACTTTGGAAGTTCAATCATCTCATCTAGGTTGACATCTCCATAAGATGTGCCTTCTCCAACCTTATATGTATCAAGACTAGGCCTTGATTATTGTAATGATGTAGCATCTACACTTGTCTTATGAAGAGTTTGACTAGGAATATGGGTTACAGAGACTAGTACTGTATGCAATGTTTGAATTTCTATTTGTTCCTCTAGTTTCATAGTCAAAACATTCTCTTTTGTCCTGCTAGTTTACTTCTCTTTTTCTTCACATTCTGCCTTTGATATAGGCGTAGAATTGACTTCTTGACTTGCATAAACTTGTGTCTTGTCCTATTCAACTATTGAAACTACTTGTACTGAAGCATTAGGCACTAACATACTAACATTTGATGTTACTATATCCTTTCTTTCATATGCCACAATGGGCATTGCAACATGTGTGTTAGTGATGACACCCTACATTCCTTCTATACATTTTGTTTCTTTAGATGTAGGGGGCACATTAGTTGTGTCAATCTCAGTTGTGCTCACTAATACAAGATTAGTGCATAATTGTGTAGCTAAAGTAGAATCTTTTAGTATCTTGTTTAAATCCTCCTCTATCAAAGGACTATTTTTCTTCATTAGGTTATCATAAACATGCTATATCTTTATTTTTTCTTGTTAACTTTCTTGGTCCACATGAGGGTGATTAGAGATCAACATATGTACC
Organism: Cupressus sempervirens; assembly: GCA_028749045.1. NCBI lineage: Eukaryota > Viridiplantae > Streptophyta > Pinopsida > Cupressales > Cupressaceae > Cupressus > Cupressus sempervirens. The sequence goes on along the minus strand of CM053792.1, from coordinate 400,485,850 downwards.
TTAGGTACACTCTGATCTTGTTGATTCTCTTCTTCAACTGTAGCCACATTATCTATTTTCTTTTATGTGCCTCATTCATGCCCATCCTTGATAGATACATCTATAATCTCAACTAGCTCTTGATCATCTTTTTCCTAACCTACTTACTTAGGTTCTTGCTCAATAGCCTTTTCTACTATCAACCCATAGATAACATTCCATATTTGGGTGCTCTATTTGACAACCTCCTCTATATTATTCTACAAAATCTTGAAAGCTCTATATTTGGAGAAAACCTCCCCATATACTTTTTAATGGCCTTAGTCATTTATCAATTATCCATTACTCTAATTAGAATAGACTCACTTAATTATATTTCTTTCAGTTGTTAAATTGTATTTCCATCTTTGCTCACCTTTTTCATATAGACTTTTGAGTAAAGAGTTGGAAAGCTCAATAGGAGTGTTATTAAATGTGTCCATCAACATATATATAGATTCTTCTACCTTATTCATTTCTAACTTCCCAAGTTCATCAAATTCAACATGTGTGAACCCAGAAAAATCTACATTATTCTTAATATTGTCACATAAGTTGTCTAACTTAGAAGAGGGATTGTGTCTTGCCACTTGCAATTAATTATTGTCATTTGATTTTGACCTCTTGTCATCTGATTCATTTGGAGCTACAAACTCTCTCCTCTTTCTCTTCTCAAGCTCATCCATCTTTATAGCTTCAATAGCTCTTTTTCCTTTAGGTTTTGCCATTTCTTGAGTCTTCTTTGTAGCAAACCTTATGCTAGCCATGGTAATAGGTACTACTGGCTTTTGTTGTGTAGGTTTCACAACTTTCTTTGGTTTACTTACCTCTTTCTCTTTGGATTTCCTCTTCTTCTTCTCTATTGGCTTATGTGCTTCATTGGCTTCTTCTTCCTTAGAACCTTCATCATGTTCTACTTCTTCTTCTTCTTGTTCTTCTCCTTGACCTTGTGTAGGTGCAAGTGGGCTTAAGCTAGTTGAACTTCTTCGACATCCTCATCCTCCTCATCATCTTCTTCTCCTTCCCCTTTACCAAATATTTCCTTTAGCTTATTCAAAAGCATATTTTTCTTTCTCACCAAAAAATTTGTCCTTAAGTCACTAGTGATTCTTGACTTGGCTTGATCATAATTTCTAAAATGTGTTACACTCCTATCAATGTCCTTCACTAATAAAGTTGTAATGGCTATAGATGCCTCATCAATATTGATTTCATAAAGCAATGGTCTAAGCCATCTAACCCTTGGAATAACCACTTGCACATATGTGTTATCAACATTAGCTAGAAAGAGAACATCATTATAATACTTCTCCACTAGTGATACTAGAATCCCTAGTCTCTATTTGATAGACTTCTTAAAGTCTTCAAAGTAACTTGTCATGACTAACTCAAAGTTGTCTCCTATTTTTTCTATGAATCCTCTAATTTTAATTACAATAGACTCATTGGTCTTCAAAGAAACTTTTCCAAATGAAGGAAATGTGTCCTGCACATAGAAAAATATGTAGACAAGCAACAAACCAAATTTGCATTGTGCACTTCTTGTCTTTCTTATCATCACTAAGTTTTTTGATAATTGCTAGATTTGAAAATTTTCAAGGTCATTTGAGTGGTCCTTCTTCACTATCTTGTATCCCAAATCCATAGCCATACAAGACACACTATTCAATCTACTAGATTAAAGGAGCTTGTGAGTAATTACTCTCATTGGAAATGCAATTGGGGGATCTAAAATTGCATCTATGATCATTCCTCTTTTGTTCTATACAACCCCTATATTCTTCTCAATTACCTCCTTGGCATCACTTCACATGGTCTCGGGTCTATCTAGTTTAGGATACCCATTTACTCAATTAATGATTCTTTTTGTAATCCTAGTAGGGCCATTTTCCAACCAAATGGAGTGATCATGTGTTCTACTAAGTACTATCTTAATCCATTGAGTTTTGAATCAATCTAGAAAATATAGGGCATACATTAACCCTTTTCTTTCTATAATTTTTCTCTCCTCTTCCATACTCCATAAACACATAGTTGGCTATACAAATCTCTAATTTCCATGTCTCCAATACTCCCACCCTTATAGGTGTAACAACATCTAGCATCCTATATCATCAAAACTTGTGGTGGTATCATAGATAATGCACTAGACTAATCCCCCTTGTATTATATCTATAGAATAACTTTGAAGGGTGGTTGTTTGATCTTATTACTTAATAATTGAACATTCAAAACCTCTTTTCCTTCCTTCCTAGTAGTATTAGAATAACTATACACCATATTAAATAACTAGGGTTTGTGATATTTCAGACAACATAACTCGACACATGATCAATACCTTATGAATTTGATAATTGGTGACAAGTAGCAGTTGAATCTAGTTCAGAAATGATTGAATTTTTCTTCTTATTTTTCCATAAGATCTTCTAGCTCTCTTTGATATTGAATGAATGCAAATGAATAAAAAATTGACTACATAACCCTTTAAACCTCGTAATAAATGCTCAATGCTTACAAAACTATAAGACTAGCTATCATAACAATTTCAACTCACTCAGCTTACATATGATTTCTACTATGCTTGGAAAACATAATTATCTTGGCCAAACCTTTAATAGCTTAGCATTAACTAAAATATCATTTTCACTTGATAAAAACTATGTAACTTTTCATGCTTGATAGTAACATAAGAACTAACAACACTTATAAATTTCGTCCAGGTCCTAACCAATATATTGCATCTTAATTCATGCATATATAATCTTTTGAAAACTTACATTCTTGGAACTAATGTAGAATATATCATTCCCACATACCTTTTAAACACCTAGTTGGAGGTGATGTGATTACCTAATCCATTAGATGAAGTGTCCTCATCTAAACTTGATGTCCTACAATCTTCCTTTTTCTTCCATATCTTTTTCATCTATACTTTGACTCTTGTAACAACAATATTATGTTTTCATTTATTTAATTCATTTCTTGGAGCCTTTGACCTTGTTGGAAAAATTATGTTGATGTGACTAGTGTTCAAATAGCTAAAACATGTAGTTTGACTCAACCATCTACTGTGATCACTTCTAAAATGTCTTATAATTGATTTTTCAAGAATATTTCCATAATCATAATAATAGTTACAACTATACCTTGTATTCTAATCCCAATTATAAGAGTTTTTCAATATGGTTTATCTTTTCTTTCTTGTTTGATGACTAGTTAGGCTTGGATCTATACTCATATGCTCTATGTCCATATTCCATATAGCTATAGTAATAACTTTCAAATCTTTGTGTGCTTGATGTCCTTTCATATTTCACTTCTGATAATTACTCATGAATTTCTTTATAGGGTTTTGATTTGCATTATTGCTCCTACAAAAATTTGTTGTATGACCTAGCTTTCCACAATTATGACAAGTGGGTTTGTAGTTCTTACCTTTGGTGTTTCTTTGTTCATCACTTTTAGATGATTTTCATTGCTCATTACTAGTGTATCCCAATCCACTATTATTATCATTAGATCTAAGAGATCTCATTAGTTTTTCAAAATACTTGATGGCTTCACTAGGTTAGTTGAAACTTTCAAAAAAATCTTTTTTTCTCTTTAGTTCATTCTTCAGTTTTTCATTTCATAACTTCATGGTTGTGATATCAATATCCTTTCTATTTATTTAATGATTTTTGATCATTATTTGATTCATTATGTCTAGTTGTGTGCTAGCAATCCTTTATACCTCTTACATCTTCTCTTCCATTCAGTTGGTTAGTATTCTTTTGTCATCTTCAATCATGACTTTGTCTTTCTTAGCTTTCTTTTTTTTGCTCAATCAACTCACATAGCAATATTTATTGCACTTATTATTCCATCTAAAGATCTTTTGACCTCTTTAGTTAGGGCACCATTCTCCTCTTTAGCTTAGGCACCATTCTTTTTCATCAAATCTATAATTTCTATACCAAACTTAGTTGAGTTTCCATCTGAAAACAATTTTGTAATGTGTTCCTTCTAAACTTTAACCATAAAAACATTCACCACACATCCATCTTACAATTTGCATGTAATTGAAATAGCTAGCTAAACATATACTCCAGAGCATGAAAGAAAATTTACATATGACAAAGATATTTGGTTACCTAGAAACCCTCCAACAAGAAGGTAAAACTAGGGAGGGGATGACACCTACAAAACTTCACTACTGCAATTGTAAAGTGTATCCAATTAAGGTTACAATAAGTTTGATCATAAACTATGACCTACCCTATGAAAGGTCTACCCTAGTAAATGATTATAAAGACTATTAGGTCTCACCCTATTAAATGATTTCAACACCCTACTAAATGTGTGTCTAGTTAATGGACTTTAACCTACAATAAAGTAAGCACTTAGTTAAGAGATTTATAAAAAAAAAAAATTCTAGAAACTTGAAACCTATTAGATATACTCTATTAAGAGATTTTATTGATTTACTTGTTAGAATGTCTTCACCTTGATCCTTCGATCAACACTGATCTACTAGATATCATTTTTTCTCTTTACTAGTGTATATTTGATCCTCTTTGATAAGATGTATCACTTCTATTCTTTCCTTTTCTTTTATCTATTCTCTCTAACTAATTTTTCCATACAATCCTTTCCCATCTCCTTAGTCACCATGAATGCTCTATCTACACATGAAAACCTCTTCCTTAACACACATAAACCCTTTAATGTTTTCCCTCCTTAAAAATATTTATGTGACCTAAGGTTAGGTAGGAATCAATGATTGTGATTTAGCCATTTTTCTACTTAGAACATCCCTCAATCTAATTGGTTGCATGTACTATATAGGGATTTTTAATATTCCTTCATATATATCTCCTATAATCACAAAAAAATTCTCAAGTAAGCCCAAAAATGGTTTAAATAGAAGTTTGTGTCATTACAAAAAACTATGTCCAAAACTATTTACTCGAAGCTTGAAGCAATTGACACTCGTCATCCATTATATCTTCAATGTTGTAACTTGATCTCTGAATTATTCAACATCTATTGTTTCCTCGGCATTTGAATTATTCAACATGTACTAGCTTCCTTGTCACTTGAGTTACTTGACACTAAATACTTGCTCGACGCATACTGGTACTTTGCACATAATTTATATTACACTTGACATGCATTATCTGACAACTTATGCTCAGCATGCACTTTATAAATATGACTAAGTATGTAGTCACTCATATGTCAAAACCAATTTGAGATTAACAAGGTCTCCATGCAAAAAGGCACTCTGCACATACATCTAAAAAATTGTCCATCCCTATGAAGCTTCAAGAGAGAGTACATGATGAATAGAATTTATCTTGGTAATAAGATAAAACATCTCAAAGTAGTCAATATGTATCAACCTATAAAAATCCCCTTGCAACAAGATTTTCCTTGTACCTATCAATCAAACCATCTACAACATACTTGTTATAGTACACCCACTGATACTAAACCAACCCTTTTCCTTTCGGAAGAGGAAGTAGATCGCATGTGTGGTTCTTCATCAAAGAAGAGTACTCTTCATCAAAAAACCTATCCCACTCTAATAATCTTATCACTTATGAAAAATTTGTGGATCATCTAAAATGCCATGAATCAAAAGTCTAGTGCTAGAACTCTGAGCACAAGTGTGATGAGAATCTATAGGATCACCTGTCATAGGTTCGGCTACATCAACAGTAGCACAATACAAGTTGGGAACTTGCTAAAAAACTAGTGGAGGTGGTGAATGAGGATCAATATCAAGATCTTCCTCAAAGGATGCATAATCCTATGGAGGAGCAAAGGAAGTACTAGGTAGTGAGGGGGAAGCTAGCGATGGTGGATTCATCTTAGAATAATGCTCATCAAACTAAACATCTTGTCGAAACAAGAAATCTCTGCAATCAGAATCAAACAACCTATATGCCTTCACATCATTACAATATGCAAAAAAGATGAGCAGTCAACTCTTCTTCACTGTGGCTTTCCACTAAGCATCTAGAATAAATTTCTAAGCCTCATAGAAAATTACAAAAAGTAGAAACATCTAGCTTGACATGAATCCAAGCCTCCTTAGGAGTCATGTGTCATAATGTTTTGTGAGGCATCCAATTCAAAACATAATTAGCACAATTGATAACCTCATCCCTAAATGAATAACTCATAGCTTGAGACTATATCATATAATTGGCCATCTTTTATAATGTCCTCTTCTCTCTCAAAAACCCCATTCTACTGAGGGGTATGGGGAAATTTGAAGTGATATTGTAAACCATGCTTAGTTAAAAAAAATTGAGAGATCGATTCACATATTCTCCCCAATTTCAGTGCATATATGCTTGACAGAAAGACTAGAATAGTTCTCCAAAAATGTCTTAAAATTTTGAAATGAATCAAAGACATTAGACTTGTACTTCAAAAAGTACACCCATGTGCATCTAGAGAAATCATCTATTAAGCACATATTGAGCACCTAAAAGAGATGGAGTGGGGAATGACATAAGATCAATGTGTATCAACTACTATGGTGCCTTAGTACATATGGATCTACCTAATGGAAATGGATCTTTGTGATGTTTGCTAAGAGCACAAGCTTGAAAAATACCATCATTACAAGAGATCTAAGGTAGCTCAAGCACTAGCTTCTATGTACTCATCTATTGTAAATATCTATAGTTGGTATGCCCAAAATGCTCATTCCAAATATTTCTCACTATGTCTGCATGAGAAATAAGAGAAACACCTATAGAATCAGAGCTCTCAAAGCCATCAAACTAATATAACTGAGACTAGAAATCAACACTCCTTATATCAACAACCAAGTCAAGATCATGGAGGTCTTGAATGACCACATCATGGGATAAGAACTCATCTATCTTACTAGAGCTAGAATGAAAAATATGAAACACGGACATGAGGTTCATAGAAATGGGCGAAACCAATAAACCATCCTATAGTGAACCACCCTCTAAAAAGATAGTTCCTAAACCTATGACTGAAAGTTGTGTAGAATCACTAACTATAATCTATGTAGTAGCACTCTTAGCAAGTGAGGTAACAACATCAGGTGAGTGTGTCATATGATGTGGAGCACTTGAATCAATAATCCAAGTAGCTATAGAAGATATTTCTCTTCTAGAAAGAGCATGTGCATTTCTTAAAGGAGGAGATGGTGGCTATGGAGAAGCAATATTGTGTTGCTGCATGGCTTCCTCTAAACCTTGAGTCCTTTCCAACACATAGAAATTGGATTTCCTTCCTTGCCACAAAAATTGTAAGGATCACATTTGTACTTCTTACTCTTGAAGGAAGACTCACCAAACCTAGAAGATTTACCCTTTGGAGAGGGTTTTTGAGCATTTGATTTAGGAGTAGACTTGGAGGAAGTCTCATTGCTTATTGAATCCATCTTCTGCTTCAATTTCTACTTCAGCTTCAGTAAAGCCTATTTCATTGAGGTGGTGATACTATCCAACTATTTAAGGTTGGATTTTTGTCTAGACAAGAAAAAAGACCCCAAAATGGGCATGAAAAATATGGGTCCCAAGTCATCCATAGTGGAATGGATGGTATAAGGGAAAATAAAAAAATTTCCTCAAAGCATTGATAGAATTAGATAGATGGACTCTTTATCTATCTCCTTCTTTCCACATCCATGTGACAAAGTTCTCTATTGTTTGAACCTCACAAGAAAGTCCTCAATAGAGGGGAAAGCATCAAGTATAAGAGAAGTAAGCTCTACCTCAATATGAAGACTTGTCCCAAATTTCTTGAGGAGTAGAACACTCATCAAGATGAAACTATAAGCTATCTAAAACACTCAAAGAAATCATACCCATGGTTTCACCCATCTTATTCCTTTAGTGCAAAGTATGATATTAACACTGAAATATTGGTTGTACTATATCTAAACAAGACCGCAAAACCTTTGAATGGAGAAGCCATTGCGTATGAGATTTTCATGTGTGATAGTTGTGTGGGTTAAGTATTAGACAAGAAGAGGTCTTGAACATTGTTTTGAGAATGGATTTTGAAGTTTTTTGATATTATTATATTATAATAGAAAATAATATATAGAAACACTCCCCATAATGCAAATAACTAAACCTCATCTTGCAAAACGAATGCATATACAAGAATAGAGAAGAAATACCTAAGTTGTGAACCAAAAATACTTGGTATAAAATACTGGTGAAATGAGAGAAAATCTTAAAATTACTCAAGAAGATATTTCTGATATTTTTTCTAGATTGAAAAATGAAGCTATGATGAACAAGTTACACCCCTAGGAAGATTGAAGAAGTCATCTAATTTTGACCCAAACAATAAATACCAATCTTGAAAAAAATTCAAAAAATACCTACATCATTATCTCCATCTCTAAATTATCTTTTTGGTTCTTCTTTCAAATAAAAAAAAAAACAACTTTTTCTGATCAAGTTAGAGAAAAAATTCTACCATGGCCTCCATAAAGCAAAAAAAACATGTAAATCCTTTCAAATGTGGAACAAGGGATAAAGTTAAGCCCTTGATCTTCCCTATGTGACTATGGGATAATACAATGGGTAGAATGGTTGCCAAGTGGGGCTCTTTTAGAAGATGCTATAGATTAGAGGTGCATGAATGACATTATGGTGACACTCAAGAGGCTCAAGAGTGAGGCACAGTCTGGTGGTGCACTAGCTGTGATCACTAATAGTGGTGGTCAGATGGTGGCTCTATGGTAGTGTAGGAGAAACCATGGTGGGGAAATTGTAAATGATGGATAGACCAACCACAAGCTATTAGAGTTTACCCCATGCAATTAGTATAAACATTGTAGTCAGTGTGATAGCCATAGTAGTGGAAAAACCATTTTTTTAAAATGATATTTTTTTGCAAAAACTTACATCAAAATGCATGCCAGAGGTTGTACAGCCCTGGTATGCAAATTGATTTTGCCTCCTAAGATGATGTTGTCCAAAATTGATAAACTTTATATGAAAATAGGTGTTTTGATGCCTTATGAATCCAACCATGATGTATCTTTGGCCTTAAAGTGCTCTAAAAATTAGAGACCCCCTACTTTCACAAAAAATACCTGAAAAATGCCAAATTTATTCAATCAATTTTCTCCAAATACTAAACAAGCTACAATAGATTTGGTTATGATACCATGAAGGATTCAAGAAATACAAATCTAGAAAGCTCAAAGAATACATGCATGCAAGAATCTATCATAGAGAAGAGAAAACAAATAAGAGACAAAGGGGTTTTTCTCTAAGAATATGCAAATTAGATTCTCATTCTAAAAGAATGAGAGATATTTACAAAAGATCAACCCTTATAAAAGGAGATTGAGAAACCTAAAAGGGAAACCCTAAGAGGTAAATGATATTTAATAATTACTAATTAATTATAAAATACAAATGCAAAGTGAAAAAAGTGAAATCTTAAGAAGGGAGTAAAGGTAATTTAATTAATTAAATGAAATTAATACTTTACTCTAACATATTTTTATTTTGATTGTCTTCAAGAGAATTAACAGTTGTCTATTGATATGATTTGATGGCTACTATTATATAATAGTTAGAACTATAAGTTTATAACCATACTACTAGTATTAATTTTGTTTATCATTCCCATGATTTCTTTTTTTGTATCAGATGCATGATCATTGGTTGTGATTCCAATAATAGATGGGTTGCTTTGTTCATTAAAAATTTCCTTGATGAAGTGCAATCAAAGAACTGTAAAAATTAAGAAACTAAGTTGTCTCTTTTTTTCTAATTGAGTGTTGATTAAGAGAATATGTTTGTGAAGAGTTTAAAATCTTCAAATCATAGAGCAATAACATAGATCACTACTTTGTTTTGCCTAAATAAAAGAAGACACCAAATGAACAAGAGTCAGCATGTGCAATACTTTTTTTTTTTTTTTCACTTCTATTAAATTTTGTACAAACTTTACAACTACAAATCTAAAAAACTTCAAATTAAAACTTCACAAAAAAAATCTAAAACTATAGTTGTTCACTAATTAAACCTACAATATTCTAGAGCTACATAAAATAAACTTGAATCTTCTTAGAGCTCTCACAAAAGTGTCTAGAGCAATTACTACTCATCTAGAGACACACTTATGCAATAAAATCCATCTCACACAAAAATAATAAAATCTAAATTACATTCTCCATCTAATGCTCGTCACAAACTAATCTATAGAATAATGTAACAAATATTTCTCCTTTTTGTCTACTTTTTGTCCATAAAAAAATTTTCCAACAAAAAAAATTCAAATCTGCTACTAGAATTAAATAATTAAATAAATATGATAGAACTATTGATGCATTTTTCTTGGAATGTAAGATGACAGTTGGAATACATCCCTCAAAAAATTAATAACTTGTAAAAATTAACTTCTATCTATCAATAGAAAAAAGTGTGCATTGGAGATTTAAGGACAAAAATATTTTAATTTTAAAATTCCAACACTCCGATTTTTCTTGAGGCAATAAACAAGATCACTACTAATCCAAATGAACTACATCCATATTTCTTTTTAAGCAACAAAAATTCTATGATAAATGGCTAGGTAAAAATATCCACTAGCTTTTGTTCAAACTTGCACTACACCATTTTAATTTCACCATTTTCAACTATATCTTTATTAAAATCATACCCAATTTCAATGTGCTTGCTTCTTCCATGAAATGCTAGATTCTTTGTCAAAGCAATTGAGAAAATGTTTTCACAATAAATTATGGTTCCATCCTCATTTTCTTTATTCAAATCTGCCAAGATTCTTCTCATCTAAATAGCTTGATGTGCTCCTTCATTTGTTTCTATGTATACAACCTTTATTATAGATTGAGCAACTATTAGTTGCTTCTTGGATGCTCATGAAATTTCATTTGAACCCATATGAAATACATAATTGGAAGTGCTCTTCCTTTTATCCAAACTTCTAGCCCAAAAATATTTTCAACAGTATACAAATACCAAATCTTTTGGTACCATTTTCATACCTAAAGATCTATTAGAATTTCTTTAGAATAACTAAGAGTGGGGGTGAATCAATTATTCAAAGTCTAAATGTCCTATTCAAACTTTTCACTAAGCATAGTGAGCTCATTCAACCATTTATTCATCCAAGCTTTAAATTTTCTAATCAACAAGTTATTGTAAATCAACATGCAATCATAACACATAGAAATCAACACATAACATAGTGATTTATGTGGAAAGCCAATTTGGGAAAAACCACCAGTAACATGCTACTCAATTCTCACTCTTTTAAAATGATGCCCTATGAAAGGCCTACTTGTTAAAGGCTTACAACACACTGTTAAATGTGACTTTGTTAGAGGATTTAATCACCTTGTTAGAGGTGGGCTTGGTTAAAGGACTTTAGAACATTCACTTGGAATGCCACCTTGTTAAAGTATTTACAAATGGCTATTAAACCAACCTAATTCCATAGGATTTTCAAATCTAATACAATTGCTAGAGAGTATTAGAAAATATTTGACCTAACTATAACATACAACTTATCTTGAAAATCTCAAATCACTTCTCAGCTCATACCCTTTCCTAGCCTTCAATCTCTACAACTCTAACAACTTGCCCTCCTTTCAAGCTTGGTTTTCTTGAGTCTCCATACTCAATGTAATAGTGAAATTATCTCTTCATGACCACTTATAGAAGCACTTAGATCCTCTATCTCATGAATTTAGCCAATTGATCCTTTCTCTAATTGTGGCCCCTTTGATTTTTATATTCTAAACTTTCCTAATAGAGTCTCTATAGAAGACAAATTTTTCCACCAACCCAAAATCTATAGGCTTATCTTGAGGAAAGTTTCAACAACTTGAAGGGATTTAAAAAGGAAACCTTCCTCCCTTTGGACATCTTTTCCTTTCCTCCTACCTAAAACCTTCAACATATTTTGAAACAATTTTGTAGTTTTCATCCATCTATAAACCTCATTTCTATGGAACACAACATGTTTGTTGTACCAATTGATGGTATTTACTAGAACTATGACATCCTCATCTTGAAGGAGGGAGGGATTAAGAGATAAGCCTAGTTTCCTACTGGAGCCATCTTTCTAATTGGGGATCAAGAGAATACATGTAGAGATAGGATAGTGATTAGATAGAGAGAAGGGGATAAATTTAGTACAATTATCATCAGGGAATATGTGACATTTGAAAGAATGTTTATTTAGATAGAACCTATCCAACCTACAAAGATCCTCTTGTCACCTATTTGAAAGTTGGACCAAGTAAACCAAACCCCTTTGGATTCATCCTTATTTCCTATAAGAGGATCAAATAGGTTTAGTTTGTTCATCATTATATTCCAAAAGAAATTTCCATTACCTTTCCAATCGTATTTTAGATCCGCACTCTTATCTTGGGGTCTTTCAATCATATTGAAGTCCTTAAATATAAGTATTAGAGTTCTTTTCCAGCTCAATTCTTCGATTCTTTAATTTCTATTCACATGTATTAGGTAGGATTCATTGCATCTAATCCATATTCTATTTCCTCTAGAAACTTCTTGAATAATCTTTTAGAATTTTCCTAAAAATGGTTTACATAGAATTTTGTGCCACCAACTCATCATTCTTATCTTCCTACTCATTTACAAAATTCAAGGTAATTACTTTCTCAACTTAGATTTGGTGAATCTTTGTCATTTAAAATAATGTAGTAGCTTAGCAATATTGAATTACTAGTGCTCTGCACATACTATGTTACTCAGCATCCACTGTGTTTTTCCTGATGCTTGGCACCTCAAGATCACTCTACACCAACTAAGATTTTTTCTGATGCTCAGCACCTAATCTTCACTTGGCCCCTAAAGATCACTTAGCACACACTAGAATTTCCTATTACTTGGCTCCTACTGAGAATTTTCTCAACTTTAACTAACTTTCCTGATAGCCACTAATGATCTTAGTTTAAGCTTTGCATTCAACCTTGTTACAACTTCTTCCTTCAATGTTTCTAAGTGTGACCAACCACTATATCTTTGAGTGTGTTATCAACACATCATTTAACCATTGTCTTAACTAATTCTTGCACTTCATTAAAACATCATAACTCAACCTTCCCCTTAGGTTCTCTTATTACATCTTGTTGATCAAATCCTATTCATCAATCAACTAAGAGATAGTACCTAGATCTTATAAGAAAATGTCATTCCTGCAAATAGAAGGTTTGACATCAATGACAAAATAATGACTAAAAACATTCTTTTAACAACAATCTTCCTTCTTTACAACAATCTACCTCTTTGATCTTCAACAATGAGCTTTTCAATCAGATTTCCAACAATCTCCCTCTTTGGAATTGATGGCAAACAAAACTAATCAACCATTATACTAAACTATTTAACCTAATGCTAACTAGGTTAGAATAGTAAGTCAAATGCCAAAAAGTAAATTGTAACTTCCCATCTCCTTCTACTATTTGATTGCTTCATTTCTACTTCTCCTTCTTAGTTGTTGTATCCTTATTCTTTGTCTTTCTCCCTCTGTATTTCTCATCTTCTATTGTTCTGATCAACTTCTCCCTCTATCTTCATTTAATTAGTTTCTTTCAACTTCTCCCATTGATCAGTTGTCTACTTCTCCCTCTTTGACAACAATGCCAAAGACATATTAGGATCTTAGTATGCAAGTGTAGCTTTTGTAGGTTCATTCAATTTCTCCCTTTATCACCTTGCTTATGACTAATTTGGAATGTCAAAACTTCAACTACTTTGGGCATGAATCCTAAAGTAAACATCCTCTGCATCAAGGTAAAAATATCTTCAATAATTAGCTTATTTGATGCAAGGTATTCTTTCTTTAGCTTCAAGTAGCCTTAGCTAGGGGTATCACCCCTAACTTACCTCTAAGATATTCAAAAGAATCTTTAGGTAGTGTTTTTTTGAAGATATCAATAGTTTGTTCCTTTGAGCTAACATATTCCATCTTCACTTATTTTTCTTCCACCAACTCTCTTACATAGTGATACTTGATTCCAATATGCTTGGTTTTAGCATGCATTATAGGATTCTTTGATATGTTGATAGCACTTGTATTATCACAATAAAGTATTGCAGGATCAATTACCTCTTCCTTCATACCTTGTAGCAAGTGTTTGATCCATACAATATTGGTACAATTTATAGCAACTGCAGCATATTCAGCTTTAACAATGGACTGTGAGGTGCAACTTTGCTTTTTGCTAGTCCATGTAATCAACAGTTTTCCTAAGAAAAGTGCTCCTCTATTGGTGCTTTTTCTATCATCAATGTTACCTCTCCAATGTGCATTAGTGTAGACTCTTAGTTCAAACTTTCACTCCTCTTGTAGTACAAACTAAAGTCATCAATTCCATTTAGGTACCTTAGTATTCTCTTCACTGCCATTAAGTGATTTTCTCTTGGATTTGTAGAAAATCTTGCCACTATTCCAATAGATAATGAAATATTTAGTCTACTATGTACAACATATTGTAGCTTTCCAATCATTTATTTGTGCAATGTCTGATTCACTTCAACTAATTCATCATTCTTGGATAGCTTATGGCCTATTGCCATTGGTGTGCTGACTAGTTTTGAGTCTTCTAACCTAATTTTTTTTGACTATCTCTTTGATATATTCGGATTGGGTCACAAATATGCCATGCTTCAATTGATGTACTTGTAATCCAACAAAGAATTTGATTTCTCTAAACATTGATAGCTCAAATTTGTGTTTCATTTGATCAGCAAAATATTTGCATAGAAAATCTTTTCCTCCAAATATTATATCATCAACAAAGATTTCTAATATCAAATGTCTTTACCTCTTTTAACTTTGATGTATAGGTTTCTATTGGCATCTATTCTGTCAAATCTTATCTTCACAAGGTATTTGTGTAGTCTCTCATACCATGCTCTAGGTGCTTGCTTCAAGCCACAAAGTGCTTTGTGTAGTTTGCAGACTATGTCATTGTTCTTCTCATCTACAAATCCCTCTAGTTTTTCTATGTAGACTTCATCTTCTAGTATACCATTCAGAAAAGTAGACTTCACATCCATTTGGTAGACTTTGAAACATTTATATGTAGCATATGCAAGTAATGTTCTTACTCCCATTCTTGCAATAGGGGAAAATATTTCCCCATAGTCAAGTCCTTCTTGTGCATAACCTTTGCAAACTAGTATGGCTTTGTTTCTTGTTATCTCACCATTCTCATCAATTTTGTTTCTAAACACCCATTTGGTACCAATCACATTCTTATCAGCTGGTCTAGGAACTAGGGTCCATGTTTTGTTCTTCTCAATCTAATCTATCTATTCTTTCATGGATTTATACTAGTCATCATCTTGTAGTGCATCTTTCACTATTTTAGGTTCAACCTTGCTCAATAGACATGATTCATTTCTCAGTCTATTCCTTGTCATTGGTCTGTCATCCTTGTCACCAATGATTTGATCTATAGGGTGATGTCTTCTCACATACTTGGCTAATCTTGGTACTATCCTTCTTTCCATGTTTGATCCTTTAGCTTCAGAGTCATTTTTTTCTTCTTCATCTGGCACTTCATCATTCCTCTCATGTATACAATTTTCAAAATTAGAATGTGCATTTTCTACCTTCTACAGCTTGGCTTCTGAATGCAGCACAACATTCACTAGCTAAGACTTAGTAGATACTAAAATTTGTAGACTTGATTTGTAGCATTTTCTTCTATAATAATTCCTTCATAGAAATACACAAAGAATCTATAATCCTCTATTTTCTTTGACTCATCAACCTAAACTTCTACATGCTCATTTAAAATTTACATTTGCACTTTCCACAATCTTATTAGTGTGAGTGTTCAAACACTTATATACTTTTCTTCTAGTGGAGTATCCAAGGGATATGCCTTTATCACTCTTTGCATCAAACTTTCCATTTCTAGTATCTTTAAGAATATAGCATTTACAACCAAATAATTTGAAATTTTTAACATTGGGTGAGTGACAAAATCATAATTCAAAAGGTCTTGTATTTGTACCTTTCTTGACTTGAACTCTATTCAATGTGTAGACTGTAGTACTTATTGCTTCTCTCTAGTATTTTAGTGCAACATTTTTTTCTCCATCATCAAGTTTCTAGCATAGTTAATCATTGACCTATTTCTTCTTTTAGCTATACCAATCTGTGGTGGAGTTCTTGATGTTGATGTTTGCCTTTTGATACCTTTGTCATTGTAGAATATTTCAAACTCTTTTGATGCGAACTCACCTCCTCTGTCTGATCTTAGGCATTTAAGATTATTTCCTATTTCCTTCTCAACTCTGGCCAAATACTACTTAAACATTTGAAATGCATCATATTTTTGCTTTAAAAGCATAGCAGTCATCATCCTAGAATAATAATCTACAAATAGCATTATGTATTTGTCTCCTAAGTAGCTTTGCACTTCTATTGGACCACATAAGTCTATATGGACTAACTCTAGTACTTCTTTGGAAGTGTATGATTTTTTTTTGAAACTAGACTTAGTCATCTTCCCTAGTTGACATTGTTTGCACATTGTGTTTTCAAATTTCTTCAATTTGGGTAAGCCTCTGACCTTCTTCTTCTTGCTAATGATGATCAGATTATCAAAATTAACATGACATAGCCGTTTATGCCACAACCACACATCATCAAGTCTAACAACAAGACATGTTGCATCTTCCATATCTAGGTAAAATAGATTACTTCTAGTTTGTTCACCTTTTCCTATCAGAATTTCATCAGTGTCATAGATCTTAGCAGTTTTGGTTTCAAATTCAACTTTGCAACCTATATTGCCTAATTGTAATACACTCAACAAGTTGTTGTTCAATCCTTCAACATAGTATCCATTATCACATGAAATTTTCTTTGTGATTTTAATAGAACCTTTTCCTTTGATTTGACAAGGAGCATCATTACCAAATCTAACACTATTTCCATCATATTGAGTAAAGGTAATGAACTTACTTTTATCTCCTATCATGTGGTGTGAGTATCCACTGTCTATGATCCACTTGTCATTCTTGTTCACACAGGTAACCAATTCTATTGTTTCATCTTTATCTTCATCTGATTCATCCTTTATGGCAACATAGACTACTTCATCATCATTCTCATCAGAATATTCTTCAATAATGTAGCATCTCTTACCTTTTTCCTTGAATTCTTTGCTATCATCTTCTTTCTTGTTCCTACACTTGTTTCCTTCTATTTAGTTCTTCTTCTATGTACATCTTGTAGCAATATGACCTACTTCATTACAACTAAAACATATAATAGGGAGTTTACCTTTGAATTTTTCTTTGCCTCTATGGAATCTCCTAGCCAATAGTGCTTCTAACTATTCCACATCTTCCTCATCTGTGCTGCTTTCATTTGATGGACGTTTTCCCTTTCTTCTCTTCTTTGTTGATGTCTCATCCTCATTGTCTTTTATTGTTATTTTGGCCTTGAAAGCAGATTCAAGGTTCTGAGGTCTATAGTTGTCAAAATTGGACAATTCAAATGTAGTGAGTCTCCCCACTATTCCTTTAGAGGTTGGTGTGTTTCCTTGTACACACCTTAGCTCTTGGATGACTGAAACTCTAATAGCATAAATAGGGAGTAGAGTTCTTAAGTATTTTCTAATGATAGTTTCTTCTTCCAATTGACCATCTAGACTTCTTATTGCACTTACCACTTCTTTCATTTTTGCAGCATATTGAGAAACATTTTCACCTTCTTCCATTTTCATGTCACCAAACTTTCCTCTTAGGATTTCTCTCTTTTCTCTTTGGACATTCTGATCTCCTTCATAGATATCTAATAAGGTTTTCCACATTTTGAATGTAGTGTCACAATTTTTGATGTCATCATATTTTGCATAATTAAGTGTAGAGGCAATCTCTAGCATTGCTTGATTATGCTCCTCCTTTTTATTCAAATCATTTGTAGTAAGAAGTCTTGTTGGATTTACATGCTCTATTCCAATTGAGGTTTTTGCATAGTTACCTATTGATCCAAGGTGCAATTTCATCAGACTTTTCCTTGTAGCAAAGTTTTCTTTGTTGATCTTGGGAACTTCTCTCTTGAACATCTTGATCTTCCTACTTCTAGTACCTTGAAACTAAATCAGCAGATGACTCTGATATCAATTGTTAGAATTTCTTTAGAATAAATAAGAGGCGGGGTGAATCAATTATTCAAAGTCCAAAGGTCCTATTCAAACTTTTCATTAAGTATAGTAAGCTCATTCAACCATTTATTCATCCAAGCTTTAACTTTTCTAATCAGCAAGTTACTATAAATCGACATGCAAGCATAACACATAGAAATCAACACATAAC
This sequence comes from Cupressus sempervirens, assembly GCA_028749045.1. Taxonomy (NCBI): domain Eukaryota; kingdom Viridiplantae; phylum Streptophyta; class Pinopsida; order Cupressales; family Cupressaceae; genus Cupressus; species Cupressus sempervirens. Next base: position 400,467,491 of record CM053792.1, on the reverse strand, counting down.
ACAATGATTTATGTGGAAACCAAATTTTGAAAAAATCAGCAATAACATGCTACTCAATTCTCACTCTTCTGAAGTGATGCCCTATAAAAGGTCTTCCCTTTCAATGGCTTACAACACACTATTAAATGTGACCTTATTAGAGGATTTAACCACCTTGTTAGAAGTGGGCCTAGTTAAAGGACTTTAGAACATTCACTTGGAATGCCACCCTATTAAAGGATTTAAAAATTTCTATTAAACCAACCTAAGTCCATAGGATTTTCAAATGTAATACAATTGCTAGAGATTATTAGAAAATATTTGACTTGACTATAACATACAACTTATCTTGTAGATCTTAGATCACTTCTCAGCTCATACCCTTGCTTGGCCTTCTATCTTTGCAACTCTGACAGCTTGCCCTCCTTTCAAACTTTTTTTTCTTGAGTCTCCATGCTCAATGTACTAGTGCAATCATCTCTTCATGACCACTTATAGAAGTAGAGCCTTTGTGCTCTTCCTTCTCCAAGATGTCTCCTTCTTGAAACCCTTCTAACCACTTCACAGATTTGGCTCTTCAGTAGCAATAGTATCAACAACATTTTCTTCTTGGTGTATGACTCCTTAAATAGAACTCTTGGAGATCTTTTCTGGCTCAATTCTTCCATTCTTTAATTTTAATTTGCATGGATTAGGTAGGATTCATTACATCTAACCTAAATTTTATTTCCTCTAGAAACTTCTTGAATAATCCTTTAGAATTTTCCCAAAAATAGTTTATATAGAATTCTATGCCACTAGCTCATCGTCCTTATCTCCCAACTCATTCATAAAATTCAAGGTAATCACTTTGCCAACTCAGCTTTGGCAAATCATCTTCATTTAAAATAATGTAGCAACTCGACACTATTGAATTACTGGTGCTTGGGACATACTGTGTTACTTGGCATCCACTATGCTTTTCCTGATGCTCAAAACTAACTAAGATTTTTTTTGATGCTCAGCAGCCAATCTTCACTCGGCACCTAAAGATCACATAGCACACACTAGAATTTCCTGTTACTCGATACCTACTGAGAATTTTCTTGACTTCAACTAACTTTCTGGGCACCCACTAATGATCTTAGTTTAAGCTTTGCATTCAACATTGTTAAAACTTCTTCCTTCAATGTTTCTAAGTGTGACCAACCTCTGTATCTTTGAGTATGTTATCAATACATCATTTAACAATTTTCTTAACTGATCCTTGCACTTCATTACAACATCATAACTCAACCTTTCCCTTAGGTTATCCTATTATATCTTATTGATCAAATCCTCTTCATCAATCAACGAAGTGATAGTACTTGGATCTTAGAAGTAAATTTCATTTCTACAAATAGTAGGATTGACATCAATGACAAAACAATGATTGAAAATATTCTTTTAACAACAATCTTCCTTCTTTACAACAATCTACCTCTCTGATCTTCAACAATGAGCTTTTCAATCATATTTCCAACAAAGATAATTTTTTTTCACTTCCCAATGAGAATCATATGGAGTTTCCATAACTATAAAAATTAGACTTAATGCATGTATTATATTAGGCTGATTTATTATCAAATAAATCAAGATTGCATCCAAAAATTTATACAATGTTCCTTGCTCAATTTAAGATCTACAATTGTCAATGTTGAGGCTTCCCTACTATTCTATATTTTAAATCTCTCTAAGACCTAATTTGCATATTTTCTTGGGATATAAAGATACCATCTTGTATTTTTTTTACTTCCATGCCTAGAAAATATTGCAAGAGACTGAACTCTATCATTTAAAACTCACTTTTCATGTCTCTTTTAAAATTATCTGAGTAAATCACCATTTCAAAAAAAATTAAATCATCTACATACAAGACAATAATTAAAAAATTACCATTAGTTGCCTTGATGTAAATAGTGGGCTCACTATCACTTTTTCTAAAGTCATTTCTCATCAAATATGAGTCAATCTTGATGTACCATATTGTGGATTCTATTTCAGCCCATAGAGAGCTCTTTTCAACTTGTAAATATTGTGTTCTTTACATGAAACTTCATAACTAGGTAGCTACTCCACATACACCTCTTCTTCTAACACTGCATTCATGAAGGTGGACTTTATATCCTTTTGAAATACCTTTTATTTGTGTTGGATCTAGATTTCTTTGATAGCACACATGGTTTCCATTCATGCAATGAGGATATGTGTCTCATCACAATCTCTACAAAACTACTAGTTGTACCCCTTTACACATACTCATACCTTATGCCTATCTAATTTTCCTTGAACATTGCACTTGGTATTGTAAACCCCTTTACCTCTAATAATTTTCTTCTTGGGAGGTAAATCAATTAGATATTATCTTTTATTTCTCTCTATTGCATCTATTTCCTCATCCATGGTCTTAAACCACTTTTTTGCTTTCACCACTTCAAAATAAATTGGATCACTATGAGAAAATAATGCAAGATTTATACTATCATCAAAATCTTCTTCATATCTTTCATCTTGGTATATCTCCCTTAAACTCCTAGTCTTTCTTTGCAATAGGGAGGTGAAAATAGTATATGAAATTGCACTATTGGTATTGTTGTTATATACATGCTATACACAATTTTAGAGTTTTTTGGAGATACTAGATGCTAATTATTTATTTGTCTTTGGTTTCTTTACTTTCCACCTATTTCCATCATGAGCAATCTAGTTAGAGTTGTCCAAATATATCTATATCTATTGCTCCTCCATCTTGTTGATCACCAACTTCATCTTATTAATCGATAACAAACATTTTACTTGAAATACTTGTAGATTTATACTTTGAGCCATATCTGTTAAGAATCTTATCTTCTTAAAATGAGCAGAGCATGAACTAGTGTCAAGCTACAACTGTTATGCACTTTCCTTATGGTCTTCATCTATCTTTGACAATTTATCATCTATTTCCTTGGTAAAATTGGAAACATCACATAGCTTACCAAAAAGTGATGATACATTTGTACAAGATGCTTCTAGAGAGCCCAAAAATGTAGAGAGTTCTACCTAATAGATTGAAATTTGTTGAGCAATGTGCTCTAACACTTAATTTTCAAAATTCTTTTCTATTTTCTGTAATAACTTGTCTTGTCCATCCAAGTATTCATTAAACTTTTGGATTTCCTCTACCAATTGATAGAAAATTGGTTGTAAAGAATCAATGTCTACACATATAGCATCTACCAAAATATTCTTTGCATCCTTAATAATTTTGAACTCTTTGTCCCTTTCCTCTCTTAGCCTTTTCTACTTGGCTTTCTTTTGGAGGAGTTCACCAAATGTTTGCATTTTTTCTAGATTAAGTTTGGAAATGTCCCAATAAGGGATTACAATTTCCTCATCTAGGTCTATGTCTTCCTCTCTTTTCCTTTTCCCAAAAATTTTGTGCTTGGTTGAGGCTTGGTCTCAACTATCATTGCACTTATTTCTTGTGTGCTAGAAGAATAAAAACAATTGTAGATATACTAGGACTAGTTGTAAAAATTGATACTCTACTTAATGAAGGAATACTTGTAGAAATATCTATAGAATCCAAAATTGATGTAGCCAACTCAATAGATGAGGGAAGAGTCTACAACTTGGTAGATGAAGTGGAGGTCACTTTAGTTAATGATGTGCCAAGTTGTACTAGTGCAAGGAGTGATTAGATGTTTGGGTTGACACTGGTGGTCATAATCAATCCTATTGAGGCTATCTCTAGACTTGATGTTGTTTGGAGAGTGAGGAAGTGAGGCAATGACTACTGCAACAATTTTGACTAGATTAGTTTCCTCATCATCTTGTGTTGCTTCCTTTGTAGCCTCTTGCTCTTTTTACTCTTCATAGTCAATATTATCAAAATGTATTATTTCTTCATCATTTCCTTCTTCATCCTTTTCTTGATCATCATCATTGTCATAATCTTTTACATCAACAAGAATATCAACAAGTTTACATAAAAGATAGACATTTTTCCATGTATTTATAGCATTCCTTACAACATGCTTAATATATTTCATCAAAATTAGACAAGTGTTGAATCTCAACGTTATTTTTTCTTTAGAGATTCCTTCACTTCTTTGTTAGTCAAGCTTGGTATAAATTGCCTCATGTTTTTCTCATATATGTCTTTTGTAGTTTGCATAGAAACTTCCCATCTTGGCTTAATTTTCTCCATCAAAACATGAGGAATTTGAGAAGTAAGCTGGTCAGGGGAGTACTCCCACTTACCCATTTTCTCTATTACTAGATCTTCTATCTACTTCTTCTCTTCATCAATCTTAATCTCATATTTTAATGCTTTAAAAAAAAATTTACCTGCTCCTAGTACCAGTTCTTTCAACCTATCTTGGAATGTGGGTGGAGGTTTTCTGAATATGATGTCTCCTCCTTCCTTGTCAACTTTCTTCCTTGATGTCCTAGTAAATCTAGTAGTAGATGGCTTGGTATGCTTGGTAATAATCATCTTGCCATTTTTTTTTAGTTGTTCCTCTTCCTCTAATTATTCTTCATCCTCTGCCTCTTCATCTTCACCTTTTCCCTTGGTCAACAAAAGAGTATAACTTGTTTTCAATTTGGAAATTCTTCTTTTGCCTTTGTTTACTGCCTAAGGGAGTTTTATCTCCAATTCTATCCTGGCTTTTTCTTCATCATATGCACCAAAATATCTTGCCTTAGGATCCATTAGCTCATTAAAAAGTGCCTCAATGATATCTTTAGTTTCATCTATATTACCCTCATATCCAAGAGGTTCCACCCATGTTATTATAGGCTTAACTACCTAAATATATACTTTATCACTATCTACCATGAAATACACACCATCCTTATAATCTTCAACAAGTTTCTTGGGGATTCGATATATATTGTTAATTTTCTCCTTAAATATATCAAGATAGTTGTCCATAATACTATTATAGTTCTCGCCCATCTTAGCAATAAACTCATTGATCTGATATAGCACTGGCACATCTTTTCTCCATACAATAGTTCCTTTTGAAGGAAATAATTTTTGAACATAAAAGAATAAGCATGTTAATAGGGGACCAAACTTACACAAGCTATTTTTTGATGTCTTGATACTCTTCATGTTCTTTTTGATTGAACTATTTCAATAGTAGATCCACAAGGTCAAAAGATAGATTGTTCTTCACTACCTTGTATGCAAGGTCAAATGTTTTGCATGACATGTTGTTTAACCTGCTCGGGCTGTAAACTTGTGTGAAATAATATGGATGCCAAACTTCAATTCCACATTAGCAACACTACTTATTTTCATGCCTCTACCATCTTATTCTACTAGGGTTTTCTTCTCAAGTTCAACCTAACCTAGTGTTTTGGTCATCTTATAATTGGCCAACATTGGGAGACCAGTGATTCGATGAATCATCTTCTTTGTGATCAATACTTGTTGTTCCAACCTTAATTACCCATTATGCACTTGATTAAGAATAAACCTAATCTATTTTACTTTGAATTCATAAGGCATGTGTGGAATATGAGTTAACCCTTTAGTTTCTATGTGTTGGTGCTCTAGTTTCAAAGGTCCATTGACATAGTTTTTCAAGGGCATCATCCATTTCCAAAGTGCCAATGTCTTGAATAACACATTTAAAGTGAGTTTGGATATCATTAATCAATAGTACCTTTGGAGGGATTTGTGACTATGCTCCACTCAGATCTAGGTTTTGTGTGATTGTAGGGGTGAGCTTGAGGTCTAGAGCTTTTCATTGAACACCATGAACTAGTATGTCTAAACCTTGCTTTGCCTTGCTACTACTGGATGCCATCTTTACCTGGTAGGGTTTGAGAGAATTTGAAAACTTTTACTAACAATTCAGTCAAATTTCTTGGATGCTCTAAAGATCAAACTATGCAATAGCTCTCAAAAATTGCTCGGTAAAAATGAATTTGATTCCATTCCTTTTATCAAATCTCACCATAAATTCTTGGTATGAATGATAGATCAATTTTATATACTATCATCCACTTTATTGCATTGATTACTTGGTAGAGTCTTCCATCATTCAATCACCACATAAAATTTAGCTACTCCCATCCTTGCTCACTAGAGTCTAGGAAAGTAACTTGATAGTAAATAGTACCCTTTTACTTGGTGATCCTTCTTGCATCTTAAATGTTGATTTGGTTCTTTCATCTTGTTGATTGGAATTGGTATCTAATGTCTCTTTTAGTATCACAATTCTATTTCTCCTTGAGAGATCAAGTCGAAATAGTGGAGTCACTCAATTCTTAAGTGACTTGTTCATTATTGCTTGGACTTGTATTCTTAGTTGACTTTGGAACCCATTTTTGTCTCATCTATTTTCACATGTTATCATCCTTTGCCTTATTTTCATCATCAATCCTTCTAGTATTCATGCAACTCTTGGCAAGATGATCAAGTTCAGTACAAGTGAAACATCTTTTGGTAGTATCTCTTTTCCTCATAATTTTTTTATCACAATTCATACCAATGTGCCTAAATCCTCTATAGTAATGACATCTACACCAAGTATTGTAGTCCTAACCAAATATAGCTTTCACAATTTTTTCTGTAGGATTCAATGTCTTGGTTTTGTATTCTGATGAATTGTGTCCATATTTCTTACATTCATGACATTTTCCTTCAAATCTTGGTTTCTCTTTGCATTCATTAGCCTTACGACCATGTTGATTCCAATTGTAGCACTTTCCATTGAATTTTGCTTTTCCACTCCTCCAATATTTGTTTGATGTATGATCTATCTTACCATAGTGATTGCAAGTAAGTTTTTTATTCCTTTGAGCTCCTTGTCCGAAAAATTCACCTTCTTTTTTATATCAAATTCATGCTTTTCCTTTTTTTATATAGAGATTTTCTCATTCAACTAATTCATGTCTGCTTGGGATTTTATCATTCTTTCATTGACTTGCCTTCCAAAGTTTAGATCATTCTACAATCTTTCATTCTTAGATCTTAGGTTCATGATTTCTTCATTTGCATTTGTGAGCTAATTGATGAAGTCAGTCTACTAGAGGGATAGACATTGAATCTCATTATATTTTCCTTCCATTTCTACTTTTGTCTTATTTTTCTCTTCCATGATTTCACATAGTCTTATTGACTAAATTTCTTGTTCTCTTCTCATCTTTCTCACTTCTTCTTGTAGTGAACCATTCTTTTCCAAAAGTTCTTTGATTGCATCATTTTATTTATCTGAGCTACTTGAAGGATGTAAGTCTTCAATTCTTTCTTCAATGTAGAGATAATCATTCATTTGAATTTAAAGATCCTTCCTTCTTTTTAGGGATTGGGAGAGTTTCTCCTTGCTCTCATGAGTTGTGCAATAGCCATTTCCAAATCCAACTTCTCATTGTTAATAGCACTGTCAAGTCTAAATATCTTCATGGCCTTTAATCTTTGCTCAAGCTGTCAAAATTTTTCCTGAGAACCACAATGCTCTGATACTAATCGTTGAAAATATTTAGAAAGGCTAGGTTACTAAGAGGGGAGGGGTGAATTAGTAACCCTATAGAACCTTTAACTTCATTTAAATAATTAGCATTTAATCCTTCTCATTTAATTTGATCTAGTAGCATGCATAAGAAAAATAAAACATGAAAGCATCCATAACATTTGACACATAGATTTGGTGACCCAGAAAACTTACAAATAGAAAGTAAAACTATGGTGGGGATGATATCCACAAACTTTAGTACTACAGTATAAAGTTAGCCTATTAAGGCTTACATTGATCACTTTTGATGATTTCCTCTATTAGGAGCAATAAGGACTACTAGGTCCACCTTGTTAAAGGATTTAGAAACATATAATGAAGTATGCACTCTACAAAGAGATTTTGTAGAAGACTATTAGGTCTACCTTGTTAAAGTATTTGACTAATCCACTTGTTAGGATGAAGCAATAGTTGATCTCTAATCTATAACTTGGTTTTTTGAATGAGATTCCTTCATGTACTAATCACCTTGATGTGATAGATATGTCTTTGTAATTTTCTCTTACTATTCTTCTTTAATTACAAATTAGATTATATTGCATTTCATACACTTACACATATTCATTTGGATGTGACATAATACATTACATATATATAAATCCAATTATACAATTATAAAGTCGTCCACAATTCAAGTTTACACAAATATTTCAAAGTCAACCCAAATGAAGACACTTAAGTTTTGAAGATTGACTTGATAAGGTTCTAATACTCAGCATCCACTATCAATGCTTGGCATCATCATGCACTTGGTAGAAATAGAAGCTTGGTCCATATTGATCACTTTCAAATATTCTTGAACTCGGTCTACACTGGTGACTTGGTCAATGCTCCCTCTATGAGCTTGGTGTAAACTAAATCACTTCATTAACACTGGATAGCTCAATTAACACTGGACTTGCATCACATCAACAATGAACTCAAAAAGTACTACACATCTCGATAGATACTTACAATCTGAATAAGTGTTTGTCACTAATAAAAAACTTGACTAATATGTCAACAATTAGAGTGATCTATTATATTAATATTATATCCTTTAAAAAAAAGATTATAAACTAAATTTTTATTTTTATTTTAAATCAAAAAGTGACATAGCACTTATATAATATATTTATTAATAAACTATTTCAAGGGCTCACCAGAGAAAGAACTAGCAAGAAAACTCTAAATCGTTGCCAAAGTACAAAAGTGTTAAAAGTTGATATGTCATATCAGGCATACCTACAACAAAATACAATTTCTCTGCACTAAGCAAGAGTACCCAAAATATGATATATATCAATACTCAACAATGATCAGAGTCCAATTATTCCAATGAACCTCTCCTTCTAAAATATTTAACTAAAATCAAGAGAGCTTTGAACCTCTTGTCTAATTGGAGCATTTGTGAACATGCACAAAGAATGTGCAAACTAATAGTCGTGTGTTGATCAATTATAGTACTAGTTTCTATTAAGCTTCACTCATCTTCTCTGTGTCCAAAATATGGCACTCTGCTAAGCATGGGAATTTCAAAAAAATAACCTCTGAATGGCAAGATTCAAATATGGATCCTTCACAACCAAGATTAGCTAGACAATCAGCTAGTTTACTACCCTCCCTCAGAGTATGAGAGAAACAAGTAGCTTGAAAAGAATAGATTAAATCCCAGCATTGTTGAAGGATATAGGCTAGTTTCCAGGTATGAGAGATCATGAGAGACAAGGATTTATAATTACCTGAGAATCACCTTCAATATGGATGGTGGAAACATTACATCTCTTTGCCAAAATTATACCTGCCAATAGGGCTTGAGTTTCTGCAAGGTTACTATTACCAACTGGTAAAACATCTGCTTTGATTCCAACTACTTCACCTTGCCAATTCCTAATACAAGCACCCAATCCTAACTTACCAGGGTTCCCACGAGAGCAACCATCAAAATTTAACTTTAGAAAATTTCTAGAGGGGGGAGACCATTTTACATGAAGTCGATCAGATTGATGATTAGAATTCTAGTTTGCAGAGAAACCTGGAGGTAACTTAATTTGTTTCTACAGTTTTAGAAGAAGATAATCCCAAGCAGATACTAAAATATTATTCATACAATTGAATATATTTGCATTTACTCTTTCTGAAATTGCATTCTCAATCCCATCTAGAACAAATTCTAGGTTTAATTTTTCATTATGAAAAATGATCTTGTTACATTCCCACCAGATGGCCCACACCACAATAGCTGGGATGCACTTCCAAATACTAGCAAATAAAGATCTTAAGAATAGAACTAGCCAAGATTGAAATAGGTCCCAAAGACTATTTGGAAGAGGTAAAGACATTTGAAGCTTGTTCAACACAAAAACCCAACACTGATAAGCAAAGGGACATTAGAGAAGGAGGTGATCTGTAGATTCTAGCTCCTTGTTGCATAATTTGCAAATAAAAAATTCAGTAATACCTAGCCTAGACAACCATTTGATGGTGAGTATTCTTTTTCTAAGGGCTAGCCAAGCAAAACATCTAGCCTTGGGCAACATAGTGGAGTTCCAACAAAAGGAAAAAGCTCTACACTTCCTGCTTGAATTTTAATGTTTGTCGTAGACCATAATAACCTTCCTTGATTGAATGATCACCACCTTTGGTTGGGGCCCATATAAATATATCTTCCATATTAGAAAGAAAAACAATTCTTTCAGCAAAAGAGTCCCTCAAGGAAAGGAGACTTGGCTGACTAAGAAGATGTGTTGGAGGTTCTTTCCAGAGAACCCTTCTTGAATGAATTTCAATAGCCAAAACATAGTCCCAAAAAGAGGAGTCCCACTCAGCTTTTAGGACTTGGCGTGCTTCATCCAAATTTTCTTATCTACATAGAGGGGGAAATCCATTCCATGAGTCTTCCCAAAACTTTACTTTCTCTCCACTATGAATTTCCCAAGTAACATAATTACAAACAATATCCTTTGAAGAAATCATAAAGTTCCATATGGCTGAACCTAAAGGAGGAATAGACATAGTAAAAATTTTGGAAGGACTTGGAGAATCTAAGTATTTTTCTTGCATGATTGAACACCATTTTGCATGAGATTTTGTATACATTTGCCACACAAGCTTGCCCCCAAAAGCCTTATTTCTAGTAGCAATATAATGCCACCTTACACCCCCAAATGCCTTATCATGAGACATTTCAAGCAAAGAAACAAGAGGAAGCTTCTTTTTATCTAAAAAATTTCCTTTCCATATAAAGTCTCTAATAATCTCTTGAATTTGCAAGATTATAGAAGAGGGATCATTAAGAATCGACAAGTAATAGTTTGGGATAGCTATTAGGATAGCTTTAACTAGCAAAATACAGCCTGACAAAGATAACCATCTAGCTTTCCAAGTAGAGATCCTAGCCCTAATTCTATCAATGATAGGAAGCCAAAAAGTTCTCTTGTTTGTTCCCATAAAAAAAGGAATTCCAAGATAAACAGATGGGAGGTGATTCACCGAGAAACCCAAAGTTGAAGAAATCCTCTGAGTTACTACATCATTAGTGTTGAAAATGAAAATTTTGGATTTGTTGGCATTGATTCTCTGACAAAAAATTTTGAATATGGGTCCAAGGCATATTTAATATGGTTAGCTTCCTTTACATTTGACGTACTAAAAAGAAAGGTATCATCAACAAATAGGTAATGGGTAATTGTGATAGATGTACGAGGAATCAAAATTCCTTGTTATAAGCCCAAGTGTGAAGATCTATTGATGAATATGCTGAAAGCATCACCCATAAGAATAAATAAAACTATAAATAGTGGATCACCCTGATGAATCCATTGAGTAGACGGAAAAAAACCAATTGACTCTCCATTAATAATGACTGAAAACCAGGCACTAGAAATACAATTTTTGATCCATCTACACCGCTTATTTGAAAAACCAAATTTGGAAATAACTTTAAAGAAGAATGACCATCTTACCCTAGCATAAACCTTCATCATGTCAAGCTTGATCACAAAACTAAACAACTGATGAGAATTGATAGAATGAAGAGTCTCATGTGCAACAACAACACCTTCTCATGTTTCTCTTCCTAGCATAAAACCACCTTGATCTAAAGAAATGATATGAGGAATAAATTGCTGTAACCTCATGTATATAGATTTAGTAATCAATTTATAAATCATGTTGCATAAAGAGATAGGCCTAAAGTCAACAAAAGAAGCTAGTTGCTTAATTTTTGGAATAATAGCAATGTTAGTTGAATTAAAGCTCTTGATCATCATGGCATTCCTTCTCGACTCTTCAAACACTTCTAATAAATTAGAACCAATAAAATCCTAGCATTTTTGATAAAAAAGAGTTGTAAATCAATCAGGGCCTGGGGCTTTGTCAGGTGGGAATGAAGACACCACTTTTTTAATTTTTTCCAATGTGAAAGGGGAAAGCAACATCCTATTATGATATGTTGAAATAAGATGGGGAATACAACTAATAAAAGCATTAATCAAATTGTCATCAATAGGATCCAAATGAGGGGGAGCCAAGAGATTTGAAAAAAAGTGAACACCTTCCTCCTTAATACCATTGTGATCTTCTATAAGATGACCAGATTCTGGGTGCTTAATTGAAAAAATAATGTTAACTGCCCTTTTAACTCTACCAATTTCATGAAAAAAAAATTGTTTTCGTATCACCATCTCTTAACCATAGTTTATGAGAGTTTTGTTTCCAATAAATCTCCTCCTTGTTGCAAAGCTCCTCCCATTCTTCTTTCAAGGATTTTTGGTTGTGATATAAATTTGGACTAAGACCTTTTTGAATGATGACTAAATTTACCTTCTCAAGTTTTTCTGAGACATCTTGTTTTTGCTTGAACACATTTTTAAAAACCTTCACATTCCACTCTTGATCATCCCTTTCATGTAATGAAGCTTTTTAGAGAACTAAAGAATCTTAGGATCCCTAAAGGTTGGAGCATTTATCCACCAATGTTTTAAAAGCATAATAAAATTAGGATGCTTGAACCACATGTGTTCAAACTTAAAAGAACTAGCCCAATTAAGACATTCCAATATGTTGTTCTTTGATATCAATAACTCGACTAGAAAATGATCTAATACAACAAATGGTAAGATTTCAGATTTAAAACTAAAACTCAATAGCTTCCATGATTGTGAAAACAAGAACCTATCTAGTCTCTTAGCAATTTCTAAAAAAACAATATCGATTACTCCATGTGTATAATCCATTGTCAAGAAAAATGTCACTTAAGTTATTATCTTCTACAAATGAAGAAAAATCTCAGATAGTTCTAATGGGCAAACAAATTCCCCCTTTCTTTTCAGACATTGATAGTAATGCATTGAAATCCCCACACAATATAAAGTTCATTTCTCTTTCTTGCTAAATAAGATTCATTAGTACAGCCCAAAGGTTCCTCTTATCATTTGTAGATGTGGGACCATATTTGTTGAAGATAAGGAATTTCAAATCAAAGTGTTCAAATTTCAGCAACTACCAATTGGAATCTTGCCCAATAATAATACCATGAATACTTTTAGCATTCCATAAAATTACTAAACCCCTAGAGGCCCCATGCCCCTCTACATGAACTGAAAGCCAATTAGTCCATTTAGCTAATGTCTTATCAAAAACTTGTTCTGATAATTTAATTTCTTGAAGAAGAATAATATCTCCTTTTGTAGAATCTAGCAAGTTCTTGATCCTACCTCTTTTGTCAGATGCATTGATACCTTTGACATTCCATGTAATGATTTTCATTTCTAACACGGAGAACCTCTTTTTCTCCTTGTCAATCTTTTGAGTGATGAAAACTTATCATTAAGAGTGGATTGAATACTAGCATCCAGTTCTAATAATGTCTTTGTGAATTTCGGCTTTCTACCTCTCTTTTTTGGAGTCTTCATCTCTACGGTGATAGTAGTAGGGGATTGATATAATGAAAAATGAATTGAGAAGTCAAAATACCCACTATCTGTGTTATTGCCATTTTGTTGAGAACTTTCTGATTCTTGACCAGTCAGATTCATCACATCTGCATCATTTAATTCATTCAAAATGTGGCCTTCTTTAAATAGATTAGCCATCTTCATTTGAGATTCTACAAACTCATTGATCTGAAAATAATCTAAAGGAAGATCCAAATTATTTATATCATTCAAGTAATGGACTACTTCAAGATTAGTAGATTCTAACAATTTAGGTTGGATGAGAGCATTCATCTAACAATTGTCGAATGATTTTGGATATAAGGAATCAGATGTTCCTTCTTGTACTTCATTGAGACCTAGGGATTTTCCACATTCACCAGTTGAGTTCCATTTGGACAATTAGATTGATTAATGGACATTTTGTCATTCAAATCAATAATTTCCATTATGGAAACTCCTTCCTCAATTTTAATTTCATGAATCAAATTAGATGAAAAAGTTGTTGAGAGAGCTATGGCTATTTTAAAAATTTGATGCTAGGGGATCTTCTTACCTTTTAGACCACTGATAATTTGTGAAAAATTAATAGGCTTGTTGTGATAGGTGAGATCATGCACTATCATGTCCAGCTACAGATCAGGGATTTCATCAGGTTCTGAATTGTCTGAACCCATCAATAGTAATGCAGACTTAGAGCTCGTGCTCATATTTATATCATTCCTCCAATAATGCTAGAAGAAGTAAAATAATGCTAGGACTTGAATTAAGAAATTAAAATCATTAGTGGGAACAAAATTTTGTTGAAAAGGAACCATAGCCTGACTAAGAAGAACCTAATTGGAAGACACTAGATTCTGTGAATATGCTTGGAAGACTTTTGCATTGGCCCATGCAAATTTTAAGGGATCTGTGGAGTGATCACAACATATCTGTACATTTGGAATTTGATCTTGCAAACATTCTGATCTAAAGTGACCCAAAATAGTAAAAAATGTGTCAACAATCTCTGGACTTTGAACCGCAATGAGCTGATTCAAGGCACCCCTCTTGGATTTGATCGTGAAACCCATTGGTTTGGGCTTAGACATGTTAAGTAACAAACAAAATCGAACATCTCTATGAAGATTTTCATAGGGGATCAAATCATGCTTGATATAAATTCCAATCTGATTAGCTATAATTTCAATAATGTTAGGATCCCTTTATTCCAATGGTAAAGCAGGTAGGCAAATCCAAAATGACATGAACTAGGGTAGTGCATCATTAGGTTTGAAATTTGGTGCCCATGAAATGGTGAATAAACCTTGCCCTTTACAAAACCAACACTTATATTTATGCACAAAATCCCTAGATGCCTTTGAATCAAATAAAACTATAAAGTAATTGCACTGTAAATCAATGAAAAAAAATTCCTTGACTCCCTACCAAATAGATCTAGCCCAATCCAAAATAATGGATAATGGTAGTAGGTTAGGGCCAAACATACCTATTAATGCAGTGTCTTTAAGGAGATCAATATGTGCCTCAAGGTAATTATCAGGAAAGATTACAGATGGATATGAAGGCTTCATGGGGGAAGCATTGATATGTTCTAATCTAGATTCCTTCTTTCTCTATTCAAATCTATAATCCTTGCCAAAGCTACTGTTTGGATAATATTGATTGTGCTCATGTCTATGTCAGTTTCTCTTAAAGGAAGAAAATTTACCTAACCTTAGGCATCCTAGAAGAATCCAACCCTTGATGCTTTGTTGGATTACGTACTTGCCTTTTCCTTCCAATGGGGATATTATTTGGAAAAGTTAGAAATTTAGATCTTGTAATAGATCTGTTATTAAGAGACGAAATGAATGATGGCAACCATTCTGCATGAATTGATTTGGGTGAATGACGATCAGTTGCCTCAGAAGGAAATGATTTGGATGAAGAACCTAAAGCTTGGGAATCTTTGCAAATGTCAAAGATCTCTGGCCTCTTAAATCAATTAAAATCTGCATATGATAGAGGCTGCTAGTGGAACCTATCCCCTCGATGATTCATCCAAGCTCATGTAAATCTACCTCGTCTATTACCTCTACTAAACCCATGCCCTCCTCTACTATGAAATCTCACTCCCCGCATCTTGCTCCACTGAGAATCACTCATAATTAATTTCAGGGTTTTGAGATAGGTCAACGAAGAGATTTAGAAGAGAAATTCCAAGCAGGCCAAAGGTTCATCAAGTGAAATATGCAATCCAAAAGCTATGAACACTACACTGAGAGCTTGTGGAAGCTTAACCTACTGGCTATCTATAGAAAACCTGTTAACCTAAATTTAAACTGATTGAAGTCCTCCTCTATGACTATTAGGGTTATTCAACATGGTAACATCCATGTTGGCTTTATTTACTCATAATAGTAGGTTGCTATGCATGCTCAAACCCACTCATAGTTTATGTGAATAATGTTGGCATCAAGATAGTGATATCAACGAAGGCATCGTCAATATTTAATAAAAATTATAAACTAAAATTTATTACATTTAATTTATCATATATGGTGTCCCTAAAATATATAGAGCATGTACATGGAAGAAAATATCGTTCGCAATAAAGAAAAACCATTATATTTATTTTTAATTTAAACAAAAATAAACTCATCATAGAAGTGTAATACATGAATATTCTCAATTGCTTCTTAGATATTGTAGAGTGCATGTGGTAATCTAAAAGTCTAAATATATCCCATAAAATATCTAAAAGCTTTAATTTTAAATTGTAAATTATCAATATTTGTTAATTAAATATGAGATATATTATTTACAATTAGACATAAATAAAAAGTATTGTGGATATTCTAATACAAGTTGCAACAAAAGTAAATGCAAATATGAATGACAATTTTTTTTTGAAATTTATTGATTGAATATTGAAATCATTGTGCAATTATTTTAGTAAATAGGATATTGAATCTGATTACAATAATATCAAGAATCAATCATTTGAATCAAAATCACTAGATTCATTACAATGAATCAAGTTTCCTCGAAGTACATCTTGTAACAAGATTCAACACATCAAACCAATATAGGTGCTCAAAGGTTCTTCATCTCATATTTGAAGTACAATTATTTGAATGCCTCAGTATAGAAAATTTATAGATTGATTTCATCCATGTAGGTATATGTTCTATTACAATTTTTCTTATTCTTTCATGAAATGGAAGATTCAAAAAATACTTGCTTTTAGACAAAAAAAAAATTGAAGATAAATATTTTTCCCTTTCTTACTATGAGTTTCTCTAAGATCAACATAGTCATAGATATCATCAATTCTAATTGTTCTTTACCTTAACATTTCCTTTTGAAATATTTGAAAGAAAGAAAAGAAAAGAAAAATGATTATGTAAAAGAGAATGAAATCTAAATAAATTATTTCTTAAAAACCTAAAATAGTACTTGTCAAGTGGAATAATTTACACAAATAATTTAAAATAGGTTCTTTTTAAAAATAAAAGAACTATAATTTGAAATTTAACTAGTACCAATATGAAAGAATGATAGAATATTTTTTTGTAGTCCTTCCAAGAAAAAGAACATGTATAACATCTTAGTAAATGAACCATATTATATTTTCATAGAAAACCTATTTACAAATGATTTTACAATTGAGTCAATAAAGAAAAACATACCTATTGTAGTCAAAGTTATTGTAATATTAAAGAGAAATGTTTTATTGACACATTTTCTTTTTCTCTTAACCTTATTTCCTCTTCTTTTCATTTTTTGAGTTATTTTCCCTTTTTCATTTTTTCATAGCGATTATAGGAAAATGGTGGCATTATCCTCAATCCCTATAATGACTTTACATAAGAAGTTGCAACAAATATCATTCTTGTTCTCTCTATTGGACCTATATCAATTGTTGTTTTTTCAAGTGTTAAACCTTAAGATTTGTATATTGTCAATGCCCAAGTCAATCCCAAAGGTATTTGAGTTGTACAAACCTATTTTTGTTGGATATATTGGAACTAATTTATGATTTTATTCATTGAAAGGGAATCCATTAAATCCATATTAGGTTTCAAATTTCACCAATACATACAAGGGTAATTCTAGTGGCATGGTTACTGGCTTGTACAAAATCTCATGAACAAAACCTAGAGCACCATTTACAAGTCCTACTTCTATCCATAAATTGGAAATCAATATTATTGTTGCATTCATTGAGATCAACAATTCCATATCTAGTTCATCTATAGAATTGTCATTTTCTCTAGTAATATTTGATACACTAGTTGCAACAATACATGTAACAGGTTCTCTACGAGAATGTAACATACTTCTATTATGAATGTGAAAATTATCATTTTTCAAAAATAAATGAAGATTTTTATCAAAATCATCATTTATTTCTAAATTAATATCACTCCTTATTCTCAACATCAATAAAGTCCAATCCAAATTGTGGCATTTACATCTCTAAGCTTACTAAGAAACTAACAATTTTTTTTTGTTCTAGGCCTTCTTTATCTTGCCTAAAAATATTTTCTAATGTGACCACCTTCTTGAATTCTTCCAATAGTATCTTTTCTCTTCTAGAACTTGCATATGGTACTTTGACTTTTGCTAGAGGTATTTGACTGATGTCTCCAACTAAAATGATTGAAATTGCTAAGAAAAATAGCAAACAATTATTAATTCATTAGATTTTTAATCTAATATTTTTATATATCATGAATATTATTATTAAAAATTTAACAAATAAAAATAGATGAACGCATCCAAAGCTGAGATTGGATTTATGAGGAAATGTCGAATGAAGCCTTGAGCCAATATTCTCAAGTAGCTTCTCCCCAATAAACCTCATTTCATCTATTAATATATATTTAATATGACTCATTTCCTCCTAAAAATTGTCAAACGTATTCCTTCTAGTTGCATGAAATCCTTAACTAGAATTTTCAACTTTGAATTTATTGTTGATCCACCAATGTTAAATGCTTCTGCTCCAGTTAGTGTGAGGATTAGTAAAGGGGAGTAATTTGGCATTGCAACTTATTTAGATATTTACTAATTCTACCAATTGAATATGAATTTCCCATACCAACAGTTCCTTGAAAAATCATATACAATAGAACCACACTCTCACCTAGTTGATAATGTGTCATAATGATGTCAAATTCATTTTTCATCTCTCACTAGAATTTGTTGTGTTGTTATTTTTCTCTATGGAAAAATATGAAAGAAAACCATTTTCTCTCATTCTACTAATAAAATTTATTGCCACATTACCTTTTTCAGCTGACCTATATGTATTTGACCAATTATATTGTCTATCTATATCCCTTCATCCCAATATACCAATTTCAGAAACTTGCATTGCTTGTCCATGATGCAACCATGAAATTTTTTCCCATTCATGCTCTTTAGTATTAACTTGACCAATAATATTCTCTTCACTTTCTAAATCATTGGCATTCTCACTATCTTCTTATTCCATTACTCATTTTACATGCCACAAAACATAGTTAAATGACTCCCAATTTGTTCTTTTTTCTTTCTAAATCACTAGCATTCTCACTATCTTCTGATTCCATTACTCATTTTACATGCCACAAAACATAGTTAAATGACTCCTAATTTCAAATTATGGTGTTATTATCTTCACCAATATCAATTTCAACTTCTCTAAATAGTTTCTACAAAAGCAACTTTGACAAACAAAATTCAAAAAACTTTTTAGACTAACATGTCAAATTAGTTAAAAATTTGGGATATACCTTAAAAATTGCATTCTTCTATCTTCTTTTTTATTTATTTTTATTTTTTCTATCCTTGTTAAATATTTATGTTCATGAGGCATCAATCAATGAAATTTTTTCCATAGAATTGGGTCTCCTTCTATATGTATAAAAAGAGGATTTTGTTGGCTCCTCACTTTTACCTTCATTTGTTTTTGTTACTCATTTGGAAATTATGTGTGAAACATTTAGATTAGCAATTTTTCTACTACATTCAACCAATGGAAGCTCTAGTAGTGAATGACATGTCTCTTGAGCTCCAATATATCTTTCAACTATAGTTTAAGTTAAAAGTTTCTTATACACCTTTGAGGCAAAGTCATCATGATTCTCTGTACATTAGCATATGATGGTAGTTTTTTGAGTTTCTCTCTGCCTTTGTTACATATTTTGCAATGTACCTAATAATTGCATGCTCTAACAAAACTAGTTGTCACTCAATATTAGTTGTCCAAAACTAGAGTATGTAACAATTGTGTGAGTTAACTCTATCATCATTTCTAGTTGGCTCAAACTTTTTTTCACTAGTTTCAATATCCTCATATAACTTTGAACCATTCAGATTTAGAGGTTTAGGGGCATTACACATTTACATTTTTAAGAAATAGTTTAAATTAACTAAATAGTCAATAAATTTATTTTCTATATGAAATACACCATTGAAATAATTTCTACTTGCAATCCATTTCTCCTGTCTTTTTACTAAGACATGCACCCTCATTACACATTATATGTCTTTCAACAGTATTTATAATTTCCTCATAATCTCAAACAAAATCTACATTAATAATTACTCTCATGTCTCTTAATTATGGATGTTGTGAATTTTTTTGAAATGCCTGAATCAAATCACTTTCAATTTAAGAATTGTTGAACATAAAAATACAAAACTCTATATTATAGCCAAACAAAATTTATAAATTTATTGTAAATATACCTACATGTTATGTTGGTAAACGTTAGCTCTTAGATTCCATGCATGAATGATCTTGTTTAAATAATTTCTAGCTTCATTTACTTGCTCTTCATTATGCCAATCTATTAAATCCATATTTGGAGCACCATGAATGCATAAAAAACCATGTACATGTGGATACCCCCTATGTTTTCATTCATATCTAGACCAAAATTCTTTAACATTCAATCCATTTTCTAATATCTCCTTTCAAAACATTGTATGTCTAAGGTACATGTAGTGAGTGACAATGTGAGGATAGTCAATAACATTTTCTCTTCTCCAATTTTAGGCTTCTTTTGGATTTGTTGGTGGAGCTCTCAACATTAGAGTATATAGATTAGGCCAATACATATCAAATACACTTAATGTAAGGAAAATTATAGGTGTCCCTAACTACATAAGTATGTCACATAATTCTCCTTGACTCTTGGTCCAATATGACCTTGTACCTCATAAAGTTGTGCCAAACTACATCAATTTATCAACAAGATGAGAATTTGTTACATGTTCCATATATTCTATTAATTCATCTATGGTAATTGGCAATTCTTGGATATGTCTTTATGCATATATAGAACTAGAATTTTGTGCTCTATGTCTCATTATCATGTTCAACATGTAATACTGAAATCTAGCATGTCCCATGAATCTATTATCACTAAATCAAATAATATGTTTCACATATTCATGTAGTTGTACTCATCTCAATCATTTCTCTAGCCAATCATATTCTTCTTTAGGAAACAATGTAGGAATTTGGCCATATCTAATAATCAGAATGTTACATATTCATTCATTGGAGATGCATCAAATGATGGGAAATCAATCAAACTTAAAGGATCAATATTTTTCTTTTCAACCCATGCATGGATAACTTCAATTTCTCTTTGAAGCTTTGGTGGTTGTATTGTCATAGATGTTGTGTAATTTCTATTTTCATCATCTTCCTCTATTTAAGGTTCTACTAACAAGATATCATATGGTTTTGAGTTAGACTCAACATGGACTCTCTTTATCTTATTGAAAATATTGTAGTCTCTATCTCATTCAACATCATGTAGGAAACTAATAGGAAGATTGAATAGTAAGGGTTTTATTTCCTATCCTATCCTTTTTTCTATCAATTTGTTGGCTTTTGCTATCTGGACATTGGCCTATCTTTTTTTTTGGCCTATGTAGGTAGAAGTATTGGGTTTGGACTTTATTTAATATTATGCTACTAGCTATTTTGCAAAAACTTTTGGGTTTTAGGATCCATGTAAACCCTATTTTTCTTAATCAAAAATATCATGCAAAGAATGATCATCTACTTTGACATCAGAATAAAATGTTTCATTATTAGTCTTATACTTGAGTGCCTTATATACACAATCTTTGTTGACTATAAAGTCACAATTTGTAAATCCCTAATCCTATTTTGAGACAATTATCATTGAAAACTCTTTGATTGGATGTGGAAGAGTTTTATATATTCTTTCTATCCATAGCGGATAGCTTATTGTGTGTCCTTTTTAATTATAGTGTCCCCCCTGTTGCATGTGTCACCTATAATATTGGACTAAGACGTGAAATAAAAATCTCTTCTACTTTAGTTAAATTAGCAAGTTCCTTTGGTTGTGAGCATGGATCCATATTGTTTGATGTATAGAATGTATTATTTCCTTTTTCCTATTGACATCTTGAATACATTAGACATTCTCTTGAACATCTTACTTTTATGCCAAGATAACATTCTTGACACATATAGGACATTTCTAGGTGTATCAAACTATCAAGTCGGTGTTGAAAAAATAATTGAAGGTTATGAAAACTATTCCCAAAGAATTCATGATAATTCTTATTCATTTTCACATTACAACTTTGAATTGTTTCATTATTGTTTTGAATTTGTAGTGCTTGTACTATATTGTCTGCCCTTCTTCTAACACTTCTTTGCCTTTCTTTTTTGTTTACGTTCACCCTTTGTCTTTCCTTTTTTGTATCATTCATTTTTTCACAGCTTCTCTTTTTATATGCCCTTTGATAATTTCTTCAATATTCTTTTTCCTCTATGGTAGATTGAGTATTTATATTTCTAGTACAATTATGCTGGTCAATTTCCATTTTAGGCACTATGTGTTGCTGTGGAATTATTGTATGATCTATTTCACTCACATTTCCAATTATTAAATTGTCATTATTCATTCCTACAATTGTCTCTTCACTTTCTCTATCAATTCATTAGCTAGGGTACAAACATTGAATTTCTCCTTTGGTTTCATTCCTTTGAATGTGTTCTCTTATTTTAAACTCTCCTTTACTTATTTGTCTATCTTTTTGGTTTTGGTTCAGCCTTTGACATTCCCTTCTTGTATCAATCATTTGTTCATGGTGTCTCTTTCTATATGTTCTTTGGTAATTAATTCTATATTTCTTTCATCTATGGTAGATTGAATATTTATATATTTCCAGCACAATTGTGTTGGTCAATTTCCAATTTAGGCACTATGTGTTGTTTTGGAATTATTGTACAATCCATTTTAGTCAAATTTCCATCTACTAAATTGTCATTATTCATTACTATGATAGTTTTTTCTTCACTTTATTTGTCAATTCATTGGCTAGGGTATACACATTGAATTTCTCCTTTAGTTTCATTCCTTTGATCTTGTTCTCTTCTTTTATAATCTCCTTCATATTCCCTTATACATTTAGTTTTGTGTCTAGGAGAGTGAGAGTCATAACTTATTGTTTGCAATGAATCCCACTTTCTTCTTCAATGGAAATCCATTTTTGTTTACATATAAATTATTAAACATAGTAACTTTATTTTCTTGAACAACATTTGTATTATGTAATTCTTTATGAAGTCTTGTTATTCATCTTCTAGCATATCATTCCATATCTTATTTATTATGAATGAGAAGTTGGTTTTCCCTTTCTATGGTACTCATTTTTCTTATTTTCTTTGTCTATAATCTCATCGATACTCCCTTCTATGTTGTCTTCATGCTTCATCAGTTTGAGTTCCACATGTCATTACTATGAATGTATCAAATGATTAAATGAGAATATTTCAAATATAAGATTAAATTATGTAATATTTAATATAGATGATTTGAAAAATTAAGTTTTTTATAATACTATTAAATAATTGTAGAAAAATTTAGAACTAATATATTATAAACAACATTTAATATGAAATCAGACCATTAACTTAAAGTTTATATATATACTCTATATTGGATCAAATATATACTTTACAAGATACTAATTATTTTTCTAACCCTTGTGTCTTATAAATCATTTTAAAATTTATTATTCTACTAGTCATATGATTAATAAACAATGGTAATTTATTAACACAAACTTTTTAATGAAAAAAAAATTCAGCATATAAAATTTAACATACAAAACTTGTTTCATTTATTCACATGATATACAAAATTGACATATAAGTATATATAATGTACAAAAAACATATTTTTTCTTTAAATGAAAGAAATTATTACATTATAAAAGACACATTTTAAATGAAATGTATTGCATGAAAATATCTTTCCAAGATAGTCTATATGACCAATGTGCCTCCATCAAAGCATATCAAAATTCTCCATAAAGAAATAAAAATGATATAACACCACTGTGTCTATTTAATTTTAGCAAAATTTCCACATAGGAATTACATTCTATGATTTTTGTGTATTTTTAGGCTCACATGTCCTGATGAATTTCATTATTTCATCTTCTTTTAGTCCTAGCTGATCCTTCATCTTCACTTATATAAATGCAATAACTCTTTTCATCCATTTTGGTCATTTCTTCTATTTGTATCCAAAATTTTTGAAATTGATAGATACTAAACTTCTTTCCCATCAAATTCTCAATTTCATCTTTAAATGACAACTTTTAAATTGAGTTCAAAAATTGTTGGAAAATCTATTCTTCAAATCAAATAGGTAATGAACATTTCTTAAAAGGACAATTGAGATCTTCTCCAAACATCTAAATTAGTGACAAACTATTTTTTGATATATCCTTAAATGCATCCATTTATAGGTTTAAAGTATCCTTTTCCTCATGTTAAGTGTTGTAAGCCACTCTAAAAGAATCTCTTTGCCATGTAAAACACCCAAATCTTCTAGCTAGACATAAGAGGATCATGTTAATGCTCTTAAAATTAGAATTTTTTGTGTACAAACCAATAACTCTTTTCTAATTTTTTCATCTACATCCACCCCATAATTTGCAATCTCCATAACATTCTCATAAAATTTTATCCCCCTATTTATGAATTGACTATCCAAACACTGAAGATCATATTTCCATTCTGTAAATGCAAAATATATCACTTCTACATCTGGATTCTAAGGCAATGTCAAGGAATGTGAAGGAGAATAGATAGTGCAACGAAAAACTTCAACTAAGTTATAGCTCAGAGACTGCTCAAGTGAAATTTTGGGATGAGAATTAGAAGTTGAATGTATAAAAGGTGATCCATGTGAAGTTTCTTCTTGCAATGTTGTCATGGTAACATATTCCTCCTCTAATATTTTCCTTTTCAATATATCTACACGATGACTATTATTTTCATGCATGTCATGCAAACATGTGTCCTTTGAATAAATTGGATCAACTTCTTTTATTATTCTTGGAGTGATACATTTATCGTCATTGATTATAATTACATCAATTGGATTAGAGGCCTCAATAATATGTGGTGCAATGTGATAACTCCGATTAGGCCTTTGTAACTACTCGATGGACATAAGAATGACACCCATAGTCCTATTTTCAATTGATGTATCCTCTGCAATGTACCAGTTAACTCTGGAGATATCTTTCTCTGAATTTTTTTTTTGTAGGAAATAGTGGACCTAATTGATTCCCATTTGCTTTCACATTTTCATCTATATTCTTAAGTTTACGCAATCTCATTAGATGAATTTTTAATTTGCAATTTTCTTGAATCAGAGTTTCTATATCAATCTGATAATTTTCCTAGTGTCTTCCAAACATGGTAAATGTTTGTAATTGTTCCCTATAGATAAGTTGAATGTACTGACCAAGTCAAAATTGCATCTTCCATTTTCAAATTTATAGATACAAAAAGGGGATAGATACCTTTCTATTGTTTCAACAACATCTTTATCTATACATGAATAATCACCAATTGTAATTGGAAAATCAAAAAATTTGGTTACCTATTCACCATAATTTTTTATGACTTCCTCCATTTGTTTCAAGTAAAAATATTCTATCTGAAGGATACCTTGGTAGTTTTAATGGAATACCATGATAAATAGAAACTTTTAGGTATGAAATTTTTTGAAATTGAACATACTAATTTTTAAACTTTACTATTTCATTGCATGCTTCTGTTGATATCCTTTTCCCTACATCATTTTCAATTCTTCTTAATATGCAATATAAGAATGCATCATTGAATCTATAGAAATGTCTTTCACTTTCTATGAGTTCTAATTGTGGAAAACATTCATACACCCTTGACTTTCTACCACTAATATGTCCAACCCTTGTGAGACATGGCTATTTCCTCTGCAAGGCCAATATGTACACTAAATAGGATGTCATGTAGATTTTTTTAGTCGATAAAACATCCACTAACCACTTTTTTAGGTTATCACTAGCTATTGTAGCCCAATCTTTTCTTTAAAAAAAAAAAAAATTTCATGATAAATAGACACGTCAATGGTTTAAATTTTTTGTCTCTTTATGTCCATGCACCCTATGTAGGAGAGTGATGTGATCTTTTTCCTCTTCTCTAAACCCATATTTATGCCACCCTCTTGCCATCTTCTTAACATTGATATTTTGTTGAGGCAACAATTGTCCATTATCAAAGAAAATATTATTATTTTTTTAAATTTTTTTTTCATATAGTACTCATTAGCTATTTGAAAATACATTGTCTCATATTTGAAATGGTTTTGTATGGAAATTTGTTTTGTATCATCATATGGTTAATATCGAAAATGGTTTATCCAATTGCAGTAAAGATCTTTCTTTTCTCTTCATCATAACATCATGCACATTTATAGAACCAAATCCATTGACTACACAAAAGTAGGGAATGCTACTATTTCAACCAAACCAAAGGCTACCAAGCCTTGCGACAAAATTGAAGTCTACTCCCTATTTCTTATTCTTTTAATGAATTCTAATATGTCAACATGGCCTAAGTTTCTATCCCATATCTCCTCAAACTTAGAAGAACATAAAGGCTATCTAATTCTTTTCTTTATTTGAACTTCATTACAGATGATATTACTTTTCCCTAGAGAAAAGAGAAAATATTGGATTTATAAAATGAAAAATTACTTAAATTACAAATCAAACTAAAATTTAAAAATAAAAATATATTTTTAGTATTTTAAAACTTTTAACTTTCTCATGAATTACATTGTAATATAAGTTTTAATCAATTATGATTGTGAAAGTAAAAAATATTTATGACATAAATATTAATGAATGCATCAATGAGCTACATGTTTTCTCCTAGTTTTAATACTATCTTGATATATATATATATATATATATATATATATATATATATATATAAAGCCAAGAGTTATCCTTCTCGAGGCTCCTATTTTCATAATCTAACTAATTGCAATAGGCACCTCAAGAAGGATAACTCTTGGCTTTATATATATATATATATATATATATATATATATATATATATATATATATATATAAAAGCTAGTAGCAGATGGGATGCACTATTAATAATGTTATTTGTTTAGATATTTTTTTAAATTTATTATTATTATTATTAATTTTTTTAAATATTATTTTCATTTATTAAGTTTATTTAATTATTAGAATTAATAATTTTAATTATAAATAAATATTAAAATAAAATTTGGCATAATGCATTTGAATAATTAATTTTGAACAATGTAATAAAATTTTTAATTTTTTAAAGTGTCAATATCAATTTTATATTTTTATAAATTTTATTATTAGTTTTGGTGATTGTGCATAGATAATATGGCATCTAACATACCAATGAGAGCATAAATTTTACACATAATGTACATATCAATGTCAGCATCAATTTTATAAATATTATTATTAGCGTTGTTGATTATGCATAGAAAATGTAACATCAAATATCGTAAGTGTACCTTTAAACATCATTTGAAGAGTGGAATTTTATTATTTATTTTGTTGTTCATAAAACTCACATAGATGAAAAAAAAATTGTGTTCATGAGTTGAGTAGTGAAAATAACTTATTCATGTTGTCGTTCATAAAAATTACATAGATGAAATAGGAAATATAAGCCCAAGTAGAAGTATTCAAATGAAATATAGGAAACATGAGAAGAAACTAGAAAAAGAACATTTCTCCACAATGATGTAGTTGCATCACATATTCCTTAGTGATATGGATGGTGTTTCAACCTTTATTAGAGCAATGATCGTGGTAGACTTCTATAATCATTTCTAGAAATGCATCTATTTTTGCAGATGTGTCCCACATAACTTTGGCAACATCTACTATTTCCATTATTTCTAGTTCATTAATATTATCAATTGACAATGCAACATTCTCCAAGGCTTTGATTGTATGTGAGCATGATTCATGGATTATTTGTTTACATTTATCTAAATTAGTCTCAAAGAAATTATTTGAGGTAACAGAAGTAGCAAGACTCATAACAATGATATTTGACTCTCCAATAGAAGAATCCATAGCTGAAATGATATACTGAAAAAGTTTAAACAAATATCAATATAAAAATATATCAAACCATTATAAGATATAATCAAACATTGAACACACAAATTAAATCTAGCACTTATACTTAAATATTGACCAAACAAAGTCAATATAAATAAAGTTAAGTTCACTAATTTTAAAAGTATGAAACAAAATTAAATTAATATTCGAGGATAATTTGTGAGGCCTCACCCCGACCCATCATAGCATAGTGATACCTTATTATCATTTTGATACTCACAACTCGAGATGCTGAGACATTATTTGATGCTTTGAACATATTATTTTATTTCATGCTGTGTGATGTTATTTTCAGATATTTGATGTTTGTCATTTAATGTTTTATGTATATGTATGTTGATGAAATCAGTAAATGTAGGATTGATACTTTGATTTAAGAGATTTTAAATGGTTAAGAATTAAGTAGGATGAAAGAAACCCTGATTGATATATGTTTCAATTTATGTGAATTTCTGATACATACACATACATACATACATACATACATACATACATACATACATACATACATACATACATACATACATACATACATACATATATATATATATATATATATGTGTGATTTTATGGGACTACTGATGTGTGCAATGAGTGTGCAGATATTTTAGCTGAGAAAACCAACGGAGGAATAGAACCGATCTCTATGTGCTAATTTTGGAAACCTTGTTGTTCGTAATTCAATTATTTTAATTATGAGATCTATGTATGTATCTTTCTGTGACCAGTAAATGTTAATGTCGTAAACGGTGTTCTTATAGTGTCACTTGACACTCATGAACTATGTATGCTCTTCAGCGTGTTGATTAGGTTTATTTGTGTAACCTTTGGACCTAAGTCGAATTAAGTTAGTGTCTTTTGCTAATTTTGTTTCTTAATCAAGTTTAGTCACCCCTAATCCGAATTAGTACTTAATCTGCATTATTAGTGTTGTTAGATGGTCCTATTTAATTCCTAGCTTTTGTTTGGATCTAAACTTATTCCTAAGGCTTTAAAGCATGAAATATTTATACCCAAAGGGTATGGGTATGGGTTGGGGGTCTTTTCCAACCCCTAAGCCCCTTTTATTGACTTTTGAGGTCACTCAAAAAGTCTATTTATTCCTTTGTGAGAAAATTGCAAGTGGTTACCGTGAGTTACCTCACCCCACCTCCACTTAGTGGTTAACCATAGTATGGGTTGAGTTAGGAACTTTTAGATTTGTAGGTGGGTGGGAGAAGTTATTGATCCTCTTGGTGGTTGAAATTGAGGCTTATTTAGAGGCCCTTCTTGGAGTAGTTTAGGTTCTTACCCAATCTCTACATTTAGAGAGGAGTCATGGAAGATTGAAGCAAGGAATGGAAAAGCTCTACTCAAACTTATTCATTTTCCATTACCTCCTTGTGAACATAGGAATTTCATCTCCCTTGTTCAGTTTTTTCATGCTTATTTCATGCTTTGCTATGGTGTTGTTATTTGGATTCTTGTATGTTGTGGGTATGTTGGGAAGATTTGAAAACCATGTCCTTGAATGCTTTTCTTCCTTGTTTTTGTTCGAATTTCAAAGTTTTCTTGTATCGGTGTTTTGGCATTACTCACCCTTGGAGAGGGCAGAAGTGGCCAATTTCGGGAAAGGTCTTTTTAGTTGGACTCCAACAGTGTAGAGTCTCTTCTTAGGATGAGAAGAGGGAGAGAGGGTAGGGTGTTATGGGCCCCTACCTGTCAGCACAAACCATGTATGAGTTTTGGCATGTAAGAATGGAAGAATGGAAGTTCTTCATTTATAGCCCCGATTGGGCACCTAGTTTGGTGTTGTGTTTGACATCTCCTATTGGAAAAATCCACCTTTCCCTAGTTTTGATTCATTGTGAATCCTATTGTGAAAACCTAGTATGAATATGCATGTTTGATGTGAGGCCTTGCCCCAACCCTTCGTAGCCTTAGATGTTACTTTATCATTTTGATACTCACGACTCGAGATATCAAGACATTATCTGATACTTAGAACATAATATATTATTTCATGTTGTGTGATGTCACTTTTAGATATTTGATGTTGTCATTTAATGTTTTATGTATATGTATGTTGATGAATTATGTAAGAGGTAGGATTAACAGTTTGGTTTAAGATATTTTACATGGTTAAGAATTGAATAGGATGAGAGGAACCCTTATTGATGTATGTTTTAATTTATGAGAATTTCTTATACATATACATTTATGTACATGTGATTTTACGAGACTACTGATGTGTGCAATGAGTGTGCAAATATTTAGCCAAGAAACCCTACGGAGGAACGGAACTGATATCTTTGTGCCAATTTTGGAAACCTTTTTTTTTTTAATTCACGTATTGTATTGTGAGATGTATGTATGTATCTTTCAGTGTTTAGTGAATGTTAGTGTTCGTAACTATGTTCTTTTAGTGTTGCTTGACACTCGTAAATTGTTTATGTTCTTCAGTATACTGTTTTGGGTTAGTTCTGTAACCTTTGGACCTAGGTCAGATTTAATTTAGTGTCAATTTTCTAATTGAGTTCTTAATCGATTTTAGTCACCCTTAATCTAGATTAGTGCTTAATTTGCATTTTAGAGTTGTTAGTTGGTCCTAATTATTTTCTAGCTTTTGTTTGGCTCTAACCTATTCCTAAGGCTTCAAAACATGAAATAATTATACCCAAGGGGTATGTGTATGGGTTGGGGGTCTTTTCCAACCCCTAAGCCCCTTTTGTTGACTTTGGAAATCACTCAAAAAGTCTTATTTTACCTTTGTGCGAAAATTGCAAGTGGTTACCATGAGTTGCCTTACCTCACCTCCTTCTAGTGTTTAACCATAGTGTGGGTTGAGTTCTGAGTTTTTAGAATTGTTAGTGGGTGGGAGAAGTTATTGATCATTTTTGGGTGGTTGAGTTTGAGGCTTATTTAGAGGCCCTTCTTGGTCTAGTGGAGGTTTTTACCCAATCTCTATATTTAGAGAGGAGTTCTTGAGGATTGAAGCAAGGAGAAGGAAACTCTACTCAAACTTGTTCATTGCCATTACCTCTTTGTGAAGGTTGGAATTCTCATGTCCCTTGTTCCCATTTCATTTTTGTTTCATGCTTATGCTACCTTGTTGTTGGTTGAATGTTTTTATGTTTGTGGGTATGTTGGGAAGTTTTGAAAACCATGTTATTTTTGGATGATTTTCTTTCATGTTTATGTTTGAAATTTAGAGTTTCTCTTGCATGGGTGTTTTGGTATTACTCACCCTTGGAGAGGGCAGAAGTGACCAATTTTGGGAAAGGTCTGTTTAGTCGAACTCCAACCAGTGTAGAGTCTCTTCTCAGGATGAGAAGAGGGAGAAAGGTAGGGTGTTATGGGCCCCTACCTATGCGCACAAACCTTGTATGATTATGGTATGTTGAAATGGAAGAATGAAAGTTCTTGGTATATAGCCCGGATTGGGCATCTAGTTGGTGGTGTGCTTGACTTCTCCTGGTTGGAAGAATCCACCTTTCTCTAGTCTTGATTCATTGTGAATCCTATTGTGTAAACCATGTATGATTATGCATGTTGCTTGTCTCTTGGTTATGCTTGTTTGTTACCTGATCAGATTTTGTTCTCTCCATGGTTCTAGAAATGTGTCGCAGAATTGGATATAGAACCCTCGTTGAGGGTCATGAAGGAAATTACATTTAAGTATTGTAATTCAGGATTGAAATCTGATGTAATTTGTATCTCAAAACTTTGTTCGATTGGCAATGAAGTTGGGTTTTCTTCCTGATTCTTTCCCGGTTGAGCCTTTGAATCAGGTTGGCCAATAAAATTGGTGTTGAGTATAATTGCTTGTCATGTGATTTAATCATAAATTTTAAATTGGATGGATGCACATCAAAAAAGGATGGAAATAATGTCGATTTAACTAGGCAAATTTCAAGTTTACTTCTATGTTGGAAATGAAAATTATATCATGGATGTAGCTTCAGTTGATTGAGCAAATTGTTAAGTTTTTTTCTTATATGTTAAATATGAAAATTGATGTTAAAGAAAGGAAGATGGATATAATTAATATTTCAATTCAATTTGTACCTATTAGAAGATCAAATACATATTGTATTGTTGTGAACAAACTATTTGAACCTATGTTTTAAAGCCATTAAGAACATAAAATAATGATACCTCTTTTAGAAAAATCAAATACATTGCTTGCAAATCTTTACTTAGAAAAATTAAGCAAAAAAAAAAAATGTACCAAGAGAGCAAAAACTCTCTGGATTTTATATGGGAAGCAATTTAAATGCTCCCCCTTGAGACAGAGAATCTAAGAGATTCTCTTATTATCCTTTTGTGTTTATTTTAGATATTGTTTCCTTTCTAATTAAATATAGCAATGGAATTAACAAAGACAATTTTGAAAAAAAAAAAAAAAAAAGATATTTCAACTAAGCTAATATCCTTACTATCTACTTTTCCTACCTAGAAAACTTTATGGGTTTAATGCTCCCATCCCTTCCTGGGCATCAGTTGCCATGATACTGAATAAGATTTGTTTTAAAAAAATTGTTTTATTGCTAAGTTTTTAGTCATCATATGGGTAACGTCACCCTGTCACCTCCTTGGTTATTAACCCCCCCCTTGCAATATGGATAAAGGAAGGAATTAACATGTTTTAGTTTAATTCTTTTCCTTTTGGCTTGGATGCCACTTTTTGGCAAGTTTTGGTCAGTACCCTGCCCCCCTCCACTTGGCAGTGCGCTGTCCCAAGCGCAGTGCTTGGGAAGCGCATGGGGTTAGTGGGGGTTGGGGGTAGGGTGTAGGGTGTAGGGTCTTAGGGGAGTAGGGTTAGTGTAGGAGTTAGTAGGGTTAGATTAGTAGAGTTTGTTAGTAGTTAGTTGTTAGTATATAGATTAGGTTAGTTTAAATGTTTTTGTTATTAATGATATTTTATTATTATCTCTTTTTTTTTGTTCTAGTGTTAGTTTTTTTTAGGATATGTTAAATGTAGTTAGAAGTAAATATTATAGTAGTGTTTAGAAATTTGCATATTAGTTTTAGTTTTAATTAAAATGGTTTAGGTATGGTTGTTTAGAATAAAGATCTTAATTTAGTGAATTTTAGATTTATTTTAGTTAAGTATTTTAATATTAGTAACTTAGTTTAGCTTTGTACATGATATTTAAATTAGAGTTAGTTATTTTAGTTATTTAAAAGATTTAATTAAGATAGAAATTAGATGTAGTTAGTTTAGTTTTACAATTAATTTAGTTGTTAATCAACTTAGAAAGCCATAGCATAATGATTAGTTAAAAAAAAAAAAGTTAATTTTAAGATTAATATTAAATTAGTCTTCAAATATATATATATATTGAATATAGTTTAGTTGCTATTATAGTTTTAATTTTGTGACAATTGAATTTGGTATTTGATTTGTGATTGTATTAAAATTAGAATGATAAGTGTAGTTTGATTATGAATTAAGTATCATGTTAAATTAATATTAATTTATAAGATCTACCATCATTTAAATTAGTGTAACGTTAGTGCTACTGATATGAATTTAATTAGTTCAAATGTATTATTGATTTATATTTAGTTAGTTTTTATTTCATTAAATTTAAATGTAGTAAGATTTTGCTAGTTTAGGAATATGTTAAAAAGAGTTCAAATGTTCAAAATTAATAAATTTGATATACATATATTCAATTTTAATTCTAGTTAAATTGTTTTTCCTTAAAGTGATTTTTTTTTAATATCAATTAATTTGTAAATTGATAATTGTCTAAAAGTTTTATAGTTGATTTTGATTATAAACTTTCAATGAATCTAAACTCAAATACATTTACATTGTCATTTAAATAATTGTTTCTTATTGTTGAAAGTTAATGTAAGAACATAAGTTTATCGATATCAATCTTATAACAAAACTTTCAAATCTTAATAATGTAATTGTCCTCATGTTTATAATCTTAAGACGTTAAGTAGAGAACCTGTACTAAAACTTTTATCAATCATTTCAAGCTTAGAGCATGTTTAATTATTAATCACTATTCAAAAAAGATTGTGTGTTTTTGCCCTTGTAGTTCGGGCATGACATTTGATTTGTTTCTTGGCCATGCTTTTTGTCACCTGATCAGATTCTGTTCCCTCCATGGTTCTAGAAATGTGTTGCAAAAATTGTTATGAATCCCTTGATGAGCGTCATGAAGAAAATCCAATTAAATTGTTGTAATTTGGGATTTAAATCCTATGTAATTTGTATCTCAAAACTTTGTTGTAATGGCAATGACGCCAGGTTTTCTTCCGGGTTCTTCCTCGGCTGAGCCTTGAATCAGGTTTGCCAATAAAATAATGGTTGAGTATTATTGTTCCTCATGAGATTTAATTGTAATTTTTGGTTATATGGATGCATATGAAAAATAGCATGAAAATGATGTTGATTCAATTAGGCAAAAATTAAGTTTCATATATGTTGGAAACAAAAAAATTATGTTAGGAATGAACGTTCAGCTTTAGTGATTATTATAATCAAACCAATTCTTGCATTATTCTTAAAATAGATAATTCAAAATCCTTGTTATATTAAATTTGTAACAAGTCCTTATATATTTTCTTTGGAAAGAAAAATTTAACCCCTCTTGGTAATATATCAACTTAAAAATTTATACTTAGAAAAATTTGAGACAAAAAAAGTGGTTCCAAGAGAGCAAAAACTCTCTGGTTTTTGTATGGAAACCACATTTAATTCTCCCATTTGGTAACAGAGAATCTTTAAAAGATTCTTGAATTTATGCTGGTTGATTAATATGAACAAATTATTCTATAGGTAAATAAACATAAAAGAAGAATAATCAATCAAACAAATTATTTAATATACTATACAAGCAAATATCCATCCTACCAACTTAACTTTTTACATTAGTTACTTCCTTCATGGGGTGCCAGCTATTGAAGGGGCTTGTAAAGTTTTCTAAAAATAAAGTCAATTTTAATCATGTCAAGTGACATCACCTGTACCCTTATCCCATCCCTTTTTGCAGTAGTCAAAATTTTAATGAAAGTGTTGGAGTTGTCTTAGTCTCTAGTTTGTATTGTATTGTTTTCATTTTAACCCTGCGCCTTTGTCCTTGGGTCGCCCACATCACTCAACATTGGTCAACGCATGAGCTTGACTCAGGCAGAGTGCCACAGTATGGAAAGGTGGGTGAATTGGTTAAGGTTAATGCTTATAGTGGGGTATGAATCCCCATCTCCCTAGGTCAACAATGGGGACAGGTGTAATTATTTACACTACCTACTTAATTCTTTTCCTAGCACTTCATGGGAGTCTTGGTCATGTGCTTGAGGGGGGGACAAAACCTGTTTGAAATGACCCTTGGAGCTGACACAACATTCCTAAGGATCCTCCTTAGCAAAAGCCTTGTCTTGGCTCCTTGCTTGGAAAGCACTCAGATCCCTTGAATAGAGTGCCCAGCCTTGGGGAGCGCCCAAGGGGGATGTGAGGTCAGCTTGGCAAGTGGCCAAGTGGGGAATGTAGGATGTGGTGTCTGCCTAAATTAAACCATATCATTCCCCCTTTGGTCAAGATGGGTAGGCGCTAGTTTTTGAGGGTTGTAAGTGGAAGTGAGTATACGGTGTGGTTAGTAAGTAGGTTATCTTTGGTCTTAGCGTAGTTTGTGTTCGATATTTATTTAAATTTATTTTTAAATGTGAGTAGTGTTAGTTTCTAGTTTCGTATTATGTTAAAATGTAATTTAATTTAGTTTAGTATAAATTAGTTATGTTAATTTTGTTACATTTTATTATTGTAGTTTTTTGTTAGTAGTTTTGTTATTTAAAGTTAACTAGCCTTAAATTTAAGTTAATCTTAGATTTACATCTATATAGTTAGTTACTAAATTATGTTAGTTTAAGTTAATAATTTTGTTAGTATAGATTAAGTTTGGATTTTAGTGTTAGTTAAATTTAGATTAAGTTAATTTTTCTTTTATTATGTCAATAATTTTACTTTAGTTTTGCTTTAATTAAGTAGTTGTATAATTAATTTAATTTATATGTTTTGCTTTAGTTCATCGTTATCATGTTATTGATAGTTAGTCTTAGTGTATAAATTATTTAGTATAGTTTAGCATTAGTCTTATATTATGATTAGTTAGGAGTTATGATAGTTAAATTTGATAGTTTTAGTTTTATTTAAAGTTCTTAGATTTGGTTAAGATGAACGTCTAAATGACTAAACTGTTCAATAGTCAAATATTGATTGATAGTTAAGCATTTATTGAGTAAGTATATATATATATATATATATATGGTTGTTTTTTTCTTCTTTTTATTATATTATTAGTATGTATCAAAATTTTAAAATCTTAGTAAATTTGATCTTAGTAGATCTTGATATCTGATTTGTTTTATTTCCTAGTCATATTTAAGTTAAATTGGTTTCTAAACAATTTCAAAAATATCATTGTAACCTTAATGATATAACAGAATCAAAAGTTGATACAAATTTATTAATGAATAAGTAACTATAGAATTGGATTTCTTCTCATCATTATAAACTTAAGATGTACATAGTTAAACTATTCTAGCATTTGTGAATTCAGATCTTAAACTTTTGTGAACCTTATTATTATTATTAATTTAAAAAAAAAGTGTGTGTGTGTTTTTGCCCTAGTGTTTTTGGGCATGACATAATTAGAATAAGTAAATTATATTCATTGATTTGTTTTCTTTGAAATCATACAATGAATCTTTTATTTAATAGTTTAAATAAAGAAAAGTTAACCATAATATTGTCATCAAATATTAAGAGACATTGAAGCAGAAGTAAATATAATTTGTAAACATAAAATGATATTACTAAATGAATTAGTATAATTATTACTTAAAACATCAGCACAATTAGTTAAGATATAATTATTACTTAATACATAACTACAATTAATTAAGATCTATAAAAATAAAATATCATAAACAAAGACAGGGTTTCTCAAAATATAATAAATTAAAATGAAGAAAGTTTTTTTTATCATTTATCATTGCATGATAGAGACATTTTTTAAAACATGGAATATGGTAGGAAGTGTTACAAACAAAATACTAATGTGTCCAAAAAGACTTTTACAGACATAAAATTTAAGAATAACATATCACATTAACTATCTTCAAGGTGCTTAAGTCTATTTTCTTCATCCTTATGCTTGGAAATTTGTCTACCCTTTTTCATTTTCTCATAACGATCATATGTGAAAGGAGGCATTATTCTCAAACACTAGAGAGATTTTACATGTGAAACTACCACAAACGTCAATCCTACTCTCTCTTGGTTCTATATCAATTGTTTCTTTGGGAAGAGTCAATCCTTGAGATTTGTGAATAGTCAATGCCCATGCCAGCCTCAATGGTAGTTGAAGTGTTCTACCCTTCTATGTTGGTGATATTGGAATTATCTTTGGATTATGATCTTCGAATGGTAGTCCTAAATAACCATCAAACTCAACCATCACATATGTTAGAGGCTCAAGCGGAGAACTGCCTTGCTTATAGAAAATTTTTGAATGTATCCAAGAGCTCCATTCACAAGACCAACCTCTATCCATAGATTTGAAGTAAGCATGACCCTTTAATCCTTACAGATTAACAACTCCA
>CM053792.1:400342466-400424966 GCA_028749045.1 Cupressus sempervirens | reverse complement strand
ATTTAGTCATCGGACTTCATTGTTCCTTCTTCTTTCTTCTTCTATTTCAACTTGTGTCATTTGTTCTCATCGTCGTTTGCAATACTCTCTCTGGTATTCTCTCTGGTATGCTCTTCATTGCTCCATTCGGTATTGTCTTCTTTCTTGATCCAATTGGAAATTCATAGTTGATTGATTCATTTCTATTAAATAAATTTGTAACCAAACATTAAAAAAAACAGTAGATCTAGTAAACTATTTTTTATAAATTTGGTTTAAAATATGACATAAATTTAGTGGCATTGGGTTTCAGATAAGATAGATACTAGCAGTTGCACATTTTAGTACGTTCAACGAGAAGCCGATAGGGATGATATTAAAATTGGTTAATTTGAAATGATGACAAATAGATATAGATGTTGAATTATGTAGAAATTTGCAAGTTATGGTTGATTTTGAATTTGATATTTTGAAAAAGAAGTAGCATAAATTAAGCAATAAGAACAAAATAAAAGTTTTTTTTTTGTATTGGATAGAGTGAAGAATATTAGTTTGTAAGAATCCATATTTTTGTAACACGTGTAAATTTTGAAGTACTTTGGAATATAATTGTAACAAGGGAGTAGTAAAATTGCATTGTTGTTGTAGGAGAGTACTTAATAGTGCAATGTTAATTATTAAAAAACAATGGAACAGAATAGAAAATAAGAGCATTTATTTTATGTTGTAGTGAATGAGCTCAGTGACTTTGACTGTATTTGAGTTACCTGCAATAAAAAAATATACAATTGTTAATTTGTATGCCTTTGGAGTATTAGATCAAATGATTGTTTATGGTTGCATTTTTTTATAGTGAAATAGTCATGTGAGTTATTTTGTATTGAAAGAAATATTTGTTTCTTCATTCTTTCACATTAGTTTCAGTTAAATACCTTGAAATATGTGGAGTGTGAAGTTGGCAGTACTTACCCATGAAGATTTGAATGTGTTGTTGAGAAATGGTTTGCAACAGCCATCTGAGGAATGGTTATGTATTTGTTTCCTGCAATGTTTTTCGAATTGAGTTAGTAAAACATAATAGAAATTTGTAGTTAATTTTTATTTTAGTTATAGGAGTGAATTTATACATATGACTAAATATAGAGAATTGACTCATTACCTTTGTGGCTGAAATATTGCTTTTTGTGGGGAATGAGGTTGGTGATAGTGGTTGTAGACGTGCTTCATCTTTTTTCCTAGCAGCTGTATAAGTATTACTTTCCATCTTGCAGTACCTTTCAAAAGGAAATGGTTGGTGAATTCACAGGTTGTTCAAATTTTTTACTCTTGATATTGCTGTAAATGTCAATCCTTGCCTTTCCCTTCTTCCGATGTCTATTGTCACTCTATTTAGTGTGAGTCCTTGAGATTTGTGTATGGTGATAGCCCAAGTCATTGTCAATGGAATTTGTGTACGACTACCTCTTGTAATTGGAGGAGATGAAAGTGTATCATAAACTATGGAATTAACTTGTCCAATTGATCCATTTACAAGACTAGTTTGTATCCATAAGTTTGTTGTTAGCATTACTTGTTGGCCTATGCAAAGAAGCACCTCTTGTGGGAGTTGTTCGCCTTCAATATGTTCATTTGAATTGTGTGCAACAACTCTAGCAGTGCTACGGGCAATTGGAAGGTTCAAGTTTTTGAGCATTTTCCTGTTATGGTTTATAACGTATTCATTGGTTGCAAATAGATGGGTGGATTGATCAAAATCATTGTTTTGATTTTCATTGAGATTTTCTTTTTTTCGAGTCATTAGTGATTCCCAATCTTGTTTGATTGGTACATCATTTCGAATATTTTGTAGGATTTTATGAAACTATATCTGGGGTTCAGTATGTCCTTGTTGGCAAAAAACTGTATCTAATGTGATTGCTACATTAAATGTGTTCCACAACATAAGAGCTTTTGAGTGTGAGGTATAAATTGGTTTGTCCATAACTGGTGGAAGCTAGCCTAAGTCATCAACAAGAATGATTGAGATTCCACCAAATGGTTCATGTTGGTTTTGAGGAAATGCCTGACGTAGACGATTGTCAATTTTCAATCGTAGTTTTGGGCCCAAGAAGCTCATTTCGTCGATTAGAATGTATCTGACATTTTTGAAGTCTTCTTGTAGAGTTGTTAATGACTAGCCTTGTAAGGGATGCATATCTTTAATTGGAATGCGTAAGAATGTGTGGATTGTTGTAGCTTGTATATTGTATGCAGCAACACCCATAGGAGCTAGTGCTAACAATGTATTTTTTCCATTTTGAGTGCTTGTATTAATGATTTCTCTAATGCAATGAATTAGGTAAGACTTTCCAATACCTATTGTTCCTTGAATAATCATGCGCAATGGTGTATTTATAGATTTGTTTGTCTAGTGTTTAATAATGATATCTAATGCAAGTTGTTATTTTTTTTCAAGTTGGAAATTTTGATGTGTTGTTTTGAAAGGTGATATTATGTTATTTGTATCTAATTTCCCCTTTGAGATGAATGTCGTAGCTAATTCATCTAGTTGTTGGCAAACGTTATTGGTATTCCATGAGTAGTTAATGTCAATATCTCTTTTTCCTAGCATGTCAAGGTCATTAATGTTCAAGTTATTGGATGCACCCATTTGGGATAATAATTCCCATTCGTATAGGTTCGGGTCTTTAGGATTTTCAAGGTAATCATTGTCAGTATCATCTGCTGGTTCTGTAGTGGGTATGTTCTAAACTCTATTAATGTGGCAAACCATATAATTAGTTGATTGCAATGATTTTCAATATATCTATTGACATAGCAATCATAGTTTTATCCTTTCACATTTTTTCTGAGTATAATTAGGAGTTCAATGTCTAGTAATCTTCTAGGTAGAAGACGAGCAATCATTGAAATATCTTGTGGGAAACTAATGGTGTGTCCACTTTATTTTTATTGTCCTCCTCTTGCATGGGTGACTAATAAGATAGGGGTAACCCTTGCAATAAGAATTTCTTCAACTTGTGACAGTTTTGTGAGGATGTTTGGCTATTTTTCGGGGTCTAAGTTGTTTTCGAAAGAGAATCGTTGAACCCCTTTTTCAGCAAAACATCTAGAACAAATGGTTTGGGTTGTTTTTTTTTCGTATGGACATACTTGTGTAGCTTTCATTACAAATGATGCATGTTTTTAGTTTTGATAATGCATCAATTCGTTCTCTAAACTTTTTCATTGACTCTAAGAATTTTGTTGTGAAAATAGTTGTTGGATCAAATGTTTGTACTATTTGTTCTTGTGAAGCAAAGAAAGTCTAGTTACTATTTGTATTTTTTGAAGACACTATGTTTTGATTATTTTTTTTCCTTTTTAAATCATGAATATTGAGGCTTGGTAATGTAGAGTGAGTGGTATTTTTTGGTATAGTTTGTTCACTCTGTGTTAGACCTCTTTTATGATTTTGTGGTACAGTGGTACACATTGTTGAAGTTGAAGTTTGGTTGGGAATAAACAAGTTTTGATTTAGTCGTTGGGTAC
Organism: Cupressus sempervirens; assembly: GCA_028749045.1. NCBI lineage: Eukaryota > Viridiplantae > Streptophyta > Pinopsida > Cupressales > Cupressaceae > Cupressus > Cupressus sempervirens. The sequence goes on along the minus strand of CM053792.1, from coordinate 400,421,456 downwards.
GACGTTGAGCTGAAATTTCCTCCTTATGGCGATTGTAATATGTTTGATTTTGCAGTCTTTTTCGAAGTATCTTTTCTTCTCTGATTGAAGCCTGCATCTATATAATTTGAAAATAAATCTATGTCAATTTTGTATAATAAGAGGACAAGAGAAATGAATTTTTGAATAAAAGGACTATAAATAAAAGTAGGCTTGAAAATTTTCAAGTGAAATTAAAGTTTACTTCAATTTGGTAATTAATAATAAAAAGAAATTGTAAATAGAAATTAATAAAGAATTATCTCTTTTTGAGTAGAAGGGAATGTAAGAAAATAGAAAGGATTTAAATAACTAATAAACTGAGCAAACAAAATTTAGTGTAGGAGCAAATGAAATGATAACATCTTCTTAAATTGAAATAGATAAGATCATAAGTATAGACTGATATAGTATATGAAAATATATTTGATATATAAATTTGAAGAACAATTGTGCAGATCACATTTATTTTAAAAGGAAATAGTGCAATTGTACTTTATTACATTTCTATGTTCAAACCATTCTAAGAAAGGATGATTGATGGCTGAAAATAATGTTTCAGACAGATAGTTTTGAAATTTCAGAAAGCATATACTCATTCACTGTTTCAAAATTTATTTTCTCAGCCTTTGCAATGGTAGCCTTTAGTCTAGTTTCTGAGTTGTAGATCTCATTCATTAATGACAATATGAAAATGAAACTATTGAAACACATAAACTTGAGGATGAATTCAGGAGTTGTGTCAACTGTGCTATCATACTGCAACATGTAGAGATCCTTTGCTGAAATTTGCAGAAGATCAGTACCCACTTCATCAAAAGCAACAGTCCAAATGGAACTTGTATGATCTTGTAGTTTAACCTACAAGATGTACTTGTAGTTGCAATCTGGAAAATTTGTGGAACATCTTGAACAAAACTACATCTTATCTTGATTCTCAACACATTTTTTCTTGCACTCTTTCCCATCCACTTGAAGTGGGCATGTTGGGTAGCAAAAAGAATCATCCTTGATGAATTTGATAGTTGCCTTTATTGTAACCTCAATCAGATTTTTAATTGTTTTATAATCTTTGAAGATTGTAGAGATAGTGACTGAAGTAGTTGAAAAATTCATTTTTTTTGAAAACATTGGCAATGAAAGTGTGTCAATCTGATCTACTTTTATCTTTGATCTGAGGGATTTAGTTTTTGGTATGGATGGTTCAATGGTGAGTATAGTTGTTGATGTACTATTTATGACCTTTCCTTTAAATTCACCAACACGACCATTTCTAATAGCAATGACAAGTACCTTTTTGGATTCTTTTAGTTGTTTGATTTCATCTCCCTCTTTATGACAAATTGGCCCCCATAAAGTAACATCAATACGTAAGAGTTATATGTCAATTAACTTTATAGTCCTACGGAGGACCTTAGTTCCATCCCTTCGTCTTATCATTGAAATGTCTCCAACAGTAACAACCACTCCAATAATGTCAACCAAAGTATTAGTGCTGATATTTGCAATTTCATTAATTGGCTTAAAGTTGCAGTGAACATTCCTAGTAGGCAATTCATCATCACAACATTTCAAAATAGATGTGTGGTCAAGAGTGATTTCAATGCGGCTGTTTAGCTTGTTGTATTTGATATTTGCATCTTTGAGAGAACCCTTTGAAATGGTATAGACAACACCTATATGCACTCTATCATAGTGCAATTCAGCTACCTCATTATAGCAAACAATCCTAGTCTATGTGCCTTCATTGTCCAAAATGTCAGAGTTGAAATCTTGTCCACTACCTCGTTGGTTATTAAATTGTCTCATTTCCTTTTTTGTCATAACCCTCCCTTTGATTGTCCACCTACTTTGGTAAGGATTCAAATCCTTGATTGGGCTTATAGTTTGGGGCAATGGTAGTTCCTTGTGAGGTACATGGATACCATATTTAGTGATTTTCATGGGTGACACAATTGGTTTGTCTTCTTTCATCTATTCTTCTTGACATTTGTAAAGGTACTTAGGCCTCCCAATAATTTTGTACTCTTCGTGAATGATGTCAAGGTTGAAGATGATTATGATCCTAAATTTGGGTATAAAAAAAAAATTAGGCATATATATGAAATGAAAGTTAAATAAGTAAGAATCTCATTATAGATGAAAAATATCATGGCCTACCTGGAATCTGAACTAGGCCGACAAACATATTTTGTCAATGATATTATAGATTTTATTTTCAGCTTATCAGAGAAGAGAAGGTCATTGCATTTTTGAGGTAGCATTGTCAGTTGCATGTAATTGCCATCAGACAAGACAATCTTATATCGGTCCATTTCATCTTCAATGGTACTTATTTTTTTGAAAGATAACATCTGGAGTACAGGTGTTGTAACATAGTCTTGAATATTGATGGAACGAATCGCATTGGTAGTCAAGACAACTTTAGCTTTAGTGGCCTAGAAAGAAAATGCAGTTAAGTAATATGTTCATAGTAAGGATGGCTATGAATTTATGAAGTAATAAATTTTAGAAAATATGATAAAAGATTGTCTAGAAGGTCATTACGCATAATTGATAAAAAAGTTTTGAGAAAACAAATAGACACATTGATTCTTAATAGAAAACAACAAATTTGTTTCATAATCATAATATAATTGTATGAACTTTTAGACTCATCTTATACTTATATATAAATATTGTAATAAAATTGGAACCGTAGTATATTAATGTTCACAAAAAAATTATGTTATGTGTTAGTTTTTATAATAATTAGTTTAGTTTTATATCCAAAGAATTTTTTTTGAAAATTTAATGTCAAATAAAATAATAATTACCTCATTTTTTTGCTTCGTCTATTATTATTAGAACTATTTTAAAGTGTGATAAAAATATAGTCTTATTTGTCATTAATATGTTAGAAAGCTACTTAAATATTTCAATTATAATTCTTTGAAATTAATTAAATTATCCAAATTAACTTTTTATTGTATAAATTTTATAGGTCTTTAAGGATGGCTATGAATTTATGAAATAATCAATTTTAGAAGATATGATTTCTATTACTTTCAATTCACCTAAGACTACTAGTTTAAAATAGTAATATAAATTAATTGTGTGTATATACATGATTCACTTTTCAAATTTAAATCATAAGAGATTATTAATAATAGTAAATTTATGAAGTAATCAATTTTAGAAAATATTATAATAGTAACCTTACATAAAGTAGTAGTTACTTATATAGATTGACATGGTTATACATGTGTACAGGTATATGCATATTCTTAATAGGCATGATAGTTTGAAGTTAGCCTTGGATAATGTAGTGAAACTCATTTTATATAATATTGAAGAAATTCATTATGGAATTCATTTAGAGGAAATCACTAAGGTAATATAGATTCATGTAGATAGTAACATGACAAATATATGCATTTCATGCTAATTTTAAGAATTAAAAAATTAGAAATGGAGAGACGTGTATATGATTTTACCGAGAGGAATAGAGAGAGGCATAATGAAAAAGTTAAAGTTAGTTGCACTTACCATAGTGGAATCCTCTCCTTCCTGAAGTTGTGGAACTTTGTTGGGAGTTTGCAATAGATTAGGTTCTGAAGAAGGCAATACATTTGAAGGAGTTTCCTATATAGAAGTTGTTTGAATAGTTGTGTTCAAAACATAAGTGTCATTTTATGATTTAAGCATGTAATTTTAGAGATGGCTACAAATATAAAGAGAGATTTTCAGATAATGGAAGTTGAACATACAATATTGGCTATTCTTCGGTGTTGATAGGGTGGAGATGCAGTCATAGTTACTCCATGTTGAGGTTGTGGAGAGCTGAGTATGGTTGATCCAGTGTCCTATTCAACGATAATGTAGGTATGAATAAGGAGAATATGTATATTGTACAGTCATAAAAATATTTTTTTATGAAGAAATATGGAAATATAGTATCTAAGAATATAGGTAAATATAAGTAGAATAACATGCAATAGAGAGATAGAGGTAGATGTTAACATACAATAGTCACATTTAGTGATTGCTGATAAGGTGGAGATGCTTGATTAGGTACCCATTGTGGAGATGTTGGGGATGCCAATATATTTGAAGTAGTCTCCTACACAATACATTTTAGGACTTTTTTTTTGAAAACATTGAAGGAAAAATTTGCATGTTGGTAAAGAAATAGTTTAAAGACATGAATGTATGAAATTATAAACATATGTAGACAAAGAGAGAGTCAATGAAAAGAGGTAAAGGAACATGAACATACCAGATTGACAAATCTCCTTTGCTGGGAGGGAGGAGATGCACTATTATCTCGCTCTGTTTGAGAATTTGGAGATGCCATTATGTTTAACAAAGTCTCCTATAAATTGATAGTGAAACTATGAATTTTTAAAATGAGAAATAAATGGTGAAGAGCTCCTATTTATTGTAGAATTGACAACACCAAATTGACTTCTTCACCATCATCAAGAAAGGATAAAAGGAAATATCATTTTACAGAACATTGGTTAACATCTTAACTATGAAATGTCAATACCATGTAGACAAACATGTAGAGTTTGGCCTATATGCTATAATGGATGTCCACTTTTGGATTTTTTTATTGTAATGTTGTAAAATTTGCTTATAAGTTGCACTTGAAGAATTGAAAAACTCTAGATCAAGAAATGTGATCAGAAACTTTAGCAATTAAAAATATCTTGCACAATGATTTTTTCCATTAAGGAAAGTTTTTATTGGACAAAATATCTATTAATATTTTGAGCGTAATAGTATGTTATTTCATTAAAAATATTCTATCATTTAAATAAATATAAAATAAAATAAAATAGTACATATGTGCATATTCTATCCTTAAAACCAGAAATTAAATATTCAATATCTAAATGAAACAAATAAATTTTGAAACATTATTAAATATTAAAACTACAATAACTATTGACTAAATATATTTATGATATATTGTTGAAGTTTAATGTATAAATTCGTATAAAAATATAATTTATCTATATTTTTTATTTGTACATTTTGTTTTAGCAAAACTAACAAGTCACTAATATATTTATTTATATATAATAACAACTGATTCAATTCCTTGTTCATGGTAGAAAATATGTTTAACTAACTCTACTATATATGACTGAGTTAAATCCATACAAATGAGAATATAAATATGTTTGACTAATGTAATATATGAATGAGTCCATTTAGTACCTATGTATACAATCTAATTTTGGTGTGCTTATATTAGCTTATTTTTTTACTATCTATTTTAATAATGAAGCTAATCTTATCTCCCTCTGAACAATCACTATAGAAATTATATAGAAGAATCAATAGTCACAACTTAGAAACTACTATACTATTCATAGATTCATAGAAATGTAATTTTTTATAAAATTTAAATTTTTATCTATAATATTCTTTTTTAATATAGTAATGAAATAAGCACTTAGAAATCTACTTATATAACAAAAAATATAAAATAAATATCAACAATAAGAACAATGTTTTTATCCATATAAACTCAATGTAATGACTTTTACCTATATTTATAGCCTTTTATATATATTCTTCTTTCATATGCTTCAATATATTTCAATATTTAATCTAATCTTATCATATTTATTCTCTTCCTACTTTTTAAATATATTCTCTTTTGTAAAGGAGAATAAATATATTTCTAATTGAAAAGTCTGAAATGAATATAGAAACATTTAATTACAAGAAAGTAATTGACAAATAGAAACATGTCAATTTTTAATAACAAAAATAAGATATTTCTAATTATTGTATTATTAGTATGCATTTTTATTTTCAAATCTTAATATTTATAAATATAAAATGATTTAATTTAGGACAGATAATTAATTAATAGAATTAAAGACATCAAATAGAATAAAAATTGTTTGTTTATGATATTTAAAAATATGAAAAAATAATGTAAAAATATATTTTTAAAATCTATCTTATCTATAAGATTTTAATAAGATATTATGATATTTTCTTTCTAATTTTTTAATATTTTTCTTTTCTGGCTCACATACTTCTAATTGAAAAGTACAAGACAAAATCTAAATACTAAAAATTAAAGGAAGTATACAAACATGTCTATTTTTAATAAGCCAAATAAAATGTTTCTAATTACATTTTTATTGTATTAGTAGTATGATCTTCTTCTTTTTTTGTCTATAATTTTGATTATATTTACTAAATTTAAAGCTTTAATGTATATAAGAAAAGTTGACCAAGTGTTCGCTTAGAGTCGAATCCTTATCCGTGTAGGTAGATGCATATCACATTCTACCTTTATTTTATTTTGTTTGATATGGAAATTTATAGAACTGTCTAAATTAGCAAGCGATTGATCCTCACGAAACAACACACATTATCTTGTGAGGCACGTTAGTAATCTAAGACGCATTCAAATGTGGGATTGTGATTGAAACGTTAGTATTCTAAGATGCATTCAAATGTTGTATAGCCTTCATAGAAGTGGCCTAGTCACACTAAATGTTCTCATATATATCACAATCTCCTAAAGAACTTAACGTATTTTCATTGGTCTTACAGTTTTTCATCCACCAAAAAAACCTCCTCAAAAAGCAATCACGTCTTGACAGATTCACAAGAAACTAAATACATTCTCATAGATCCTAAAAGTCAGCCTCTGTAAAAATACGCTTCAACATATAAAGACGTTTTCACAGATCCTCGATGATTAGGTTCTAACCAACAATCCTACAACTGCGCACATCTTGAAGCAATATTAGAAGAAAATGCATCTCCATATGGTCTGCAAATCATTTTGGCCTATTACAAAGCAGAAATCTATGTTATCCTATATTAGCTTGTCCAATTCCTCAGCCCCCAACTAAACATCGATAAGGTCCATAGAGATCTCTATTTTTTTAATAAAAACATATCCTCAAATTCCACCAAACTACTTAATGATTCAATGGGCATTGATTAAATTACTTGAAATGCAACATGGCCAACGAAACAACCCTCGAAAATGTTTAATAAGAAAAACAAAAAAGCAACGATGAATATTTTGAGCTAACCTGTTGCAGATTGAGGTGTTTCAGTAGCCTTCGGTCCTTCGCTGCAAGAGAAAAACTACACTGCAATAGCCCAAAAAAAACACAAAACATTTATTACAAAAGCCTGTAGATCTAAGGCATGGAACGACTGATCTAAGGCAATGCTCTGTTTTTACTTTCAATGCAGAAAAGAAAAGGGCTATCTTACCTACGAGTTTGGAGGCAGGCTTGCAGAAATCAGATGTGATTGGAAGGAATAAATTACATTATAAGGAGCTTGGAGTAAACACGAAAGGGGAAAAAACAATGCAGATCCGATGGAGGAGGGAAATTTGAAGGAAAGAAATCAACGTGAAAGAATGGAAAGATTTTTCTGGTGAGGCTGAGACATTTTCCCAGTGAGGCTGACAATTTGCCGGTAGAAAATTGTAAAAACCAGGAGCAAAGCTCCCACATATAAACCTATCGGCTTAATTATATATGCCAAGAGCCCATTTTGTTTTCTATTCAACATTGGATTGAGCAACAGGATCAATATTTTGAAAAAGTATGTATTTTTATGTATGTTGATTTCTTCCATTTTCGAAATTTTTATTGTGTAGTTTTTTATTATTTTAAAATCTCCAGAGTTTCCTTAAATTTTCTTATAAACTTTGTTAAAATAGAAATTCTATTCAATTGGGAACATTGCAGATTTCTTTATATTTTTCGAGCTAACTTAGAATGATTTTCCTTCAAATAAAATATGCTGCGTATGCTGAAGTTTTCCGGCAGTTTTCTGAAAAAAATTTCCATGTCACTGGATAGTTAAGATGATGTATAGAAATTCATACGTATTCTTGAAACTATTCAGTAAGTTTTCGAGAGTCGTAAGACCCATGACAAACGCTATCCTATGTTAATTTTACCTCTGCAAAGTACTTTATGCTGCAACTAAAAATTTGGATCTGCATTTTGATATTAAAAAACAGAGCATCCTCTATCACAATAACAGAGCACGCTATCCCCTCAATGCTGAAATTCAAACGCTCTGATTCTATGCCTTATGGCTACTCATAATATATTCACTTGCTTTGTATATGATGAGGGGGAAAATAGGTATTATTCCATTACTTTATTTTAATATATTATGCTTTAGTGAGTTATTCCCTTATATATTTTGGTTGTAATATATTCTCAAGGCACATACGCATACAACTCTTGCCCGATGAAAGCACCGTTTCAAATACCAGTCATTAGATGTTTAATAATCAGAGAATGTGCAGCTAAGTGTTTAAAGCACAAACTAAATGACCAGCATTTAAACATTTTATAATCATTATCTCTTTCTATGGAAGAAGAGGTTTGTGATCAGTGTTTAAAGCACAGACGAAATTTTCAATCAAGTTGTAAGCCCCAATATGAACAGTAATGTAAAGCCTAAACAATGCAGCATATAAGCTGATATTATATAATAATAATAGACAATGATAGGAAATATATTGCTATTATATGGCAACGAAAAAATTGGAGCAGGTTGTCATGAATTATTGTTTTATTGGCATGAATGGTGTAATCTTTATGATGCCTGTAAAGACTGGACACTCAAACTTCCATTACTATACACTTGGTCAAGTTAATATATATTTGCTTTTGCTGATTTACAGCTGTTAGTTTTACAATATATTTTTGGAATTTTAATATTATTTTTGGTGAGTTATTTTCTTATATGAATTCTCGTTTTAATATATTCTCAACCTCTTAGTCAAAGACAATTTTTTGAAGTGTATTTTCCTGATACATCTATATTTCAACCATATTCACTTGAACGATTATGTCCTACAAAGGAATGCTTCATGGGATGATGGGTCCAACCAATGTGGCATTCTAGATTTCGATGTTACTTTTGGATTTGACATTTAGTACATGTCATAGTAGTCTCACTTTTTGGTCTCAAATACACTACATGTGATAGTAGTGTTAGATTTTGGTTTGTCATAGTAGCTTGATGCATCTTATTATGATAGTCTACTCATTAGTAACATTCAAAAATGAAATTTTGTAATTTTACTAGATATTGCCTTATTAAGTGCATTTTAATTAATAAAAAAGAGTACATTTACTAAAACATCTTTTATCTTCAATCATCAAAGAAAATTTTGAATTTAGGTTTTACTATTAATTTTTTAAATCAAAGATTAAAATATTATATAAACAATATTAAGAAAATATAAGCTTTTTGTTAAAAGAAATTAAATGAACAAAATAATGTCAATAGGAAAGAATCAAAAAAATCTTCTTCTCTTTCAAATACCAATTAAATGCTATATATGCATAGCTTAATTCTTGTCATTTTGATACTGACCATTTTTACCTTACATTATAGATATCAGGAAAAAAATTAACTATGGATGCTCAACAAAATAGTTTTGAAAACACTATCACAATTCCACTTCCAGATGACTCGGTGCAATCAAATCAAATTGTTCAAACTTATTTAGATAGATTGGAAACAATCATTTCTAAGTCTTGTAAAAAAATTAAAGATGAAATTCACACTGCAAGCTTTCATGTTCGAGGTGTCCAAGATTCTCAAATTTTACAGATGGGACAATATACAAAGGAAATTCAACATATATAAGGCAAATTGTCTATTGTGTGTGGCAATATATTGGAAACATGTTCTATATTTTGTGGGAAACTTCTTGTATGCCCTTTATATTTATATTGACCACCTTTTGCATGTACAAATTGAGATAATGTGAATTGGAAGATGCATGCATAGGATATCAGGATAGGAACAGAAACATATGCAAACGGACTTGAAAGGCTCTCAACTTATTGCACGAAATATATGTTTAAATTTAAAACAGTTATGAACATACATTGAAACTTAGATAGTTCAGATTTCAAGAACGTACCTGGAAAGAAAAAAATGTAAAGAAATCCTATGCTACACAGAAAGCAATTTACAAAATTTTGAACCTATAAGAACATATATCTGGCAAGCAACCTATATAGAATAGTTGTGTGCTTAAAACGAGCGATAAATATCCATTAAAACATGAAGAGTTTAAGATTTAGAGAACGTACCTGGAGAGCACAGATGTAAATCCAAGACTGCACAAACAAATCCAAGGCTGGACAGAAAACAATTTGAAAATCTTTGAAACAAAGAAAACATTCATCTGCCAAACAATTTAATTGCCCAGTCCATCCCAAAATGGGATGCAACGCCAGTACCAGAAACATTTAATGGCAGCACCAAATGTAGTAAACGATGGTTTAATAAATGCAGGATTATTTTTCGATTTTAGCTCTATAATCATTTTCATCTGCCACAACTAACATTATGAAATGGAGAATCGATGGGCTGGAGATTCCTCTGACAGGCATGCAATAACATAAAATACTACCTTAAATTTCAACCGCATTCTATAATTATAGTTATAGTATGCAATTGAGTGTTTAAGGGACAAGTCTACGAAGTTGATAGGTGCAAGTCAGTATCTATTCCGACAAGAGCTAAAAATGAGGATTTTTTTATGCGCATCACCCCCCAAATAAGTACCTTCAATTTCTAAAGCTTGTTAATAATTTCGATTCAGATATTTATGGATGGAAGTTAGGAAGTACAACCCTAACTAAGGCTATACATGTTGCATTCATCATTATTAATTGCATATTTCATATAGGAATAGAGCCAAGTTTATGAAGATGTACGACGAAAATATTGAGAAAAAGATTAATGGTAAGGTTATCGATTTCATGACTATAAAAGTTGATTTTTTCCACACCCTTATCTGGTGACTTAAGTTTCCCTACAGTATCCATAGTTTTCAGACATTTGAGAAATTTTCTATGATGAGAAAAGTTGTAGAGAAAAGTATTATTAAATTGGAAGTGGGAATTGAGAAAGTCATCCAGATATTTGAGATTGAGAACACTATGGGAGGTCTGTTGAAACATGTTGAATCAAGATATCGCAAAGAGCTAGAGCAGAATAAGTAAATTTCGAGATATTTTATTAGGAAATGGTTACAATCTTATATCCAAGTGATCAAAGGCTGCAAAACGATCCTCTCTACAAAGTTTTCTGATTCCTAAAATAAAGGTCATGTGGCTATCGAGAGCATCGAATTCGAGGTGATGTCGGAACTAATAGTAGAAGCTACGGGGCTGGAATTTGTTGGTGTCCATGTAGAAAGGAAAGGAACTATGGACTACAATAAATTCAAGCATAAGTTATTTGAAGGGATGGTGAAACTGGTTAGAATAAGTTATGGTAATGGGTAGGATTGACTTTCACTCCCTATTTCTTTTGGTGTCATTTGTTACTCGTTAATCAAATATTTTACTGTTGAAGTTTGTTATACTACCTATTATGGATATCATTTTATGTTGCTTAACATGTTAAGGCATGGGAAAAGTTGAACATCCCTTTCTTCCTGCTCTCTTCTCTAGTCAACACCATTTTCCAAAGGGAAAACCTCATATCCACCAAGAGCTCATCTTTGTCCTATATCACCATGGTTGTGCTCATCCCCAAGGTTCTGATAAATGTCTCCCACCAATTGAAACCCCTAGGACCCCAAAGCTCCCAACTCCTCTATGGTTATTGAAGAAATTTTTGCTAAAAGTGCCTAAATTGATTAATGCCTCTGCCAAGCCTAGCCATTTGAATACACCTAGAAAGAGAGAATTTGTGGAATATATTATAGAAATTTATAAGAATGACGAGGAGGTAAATTTGGAAAATGAGTAGTAAAATATGAGGAAGAGGGAGGGGGGTAAAAGGAGAAGGATGAAACATAGATTTTGAAAGAGGATAATTCACATTTCTAGTAGACAAAGGTGGTGGAGAGAGAGAGAGAGAGAGAGAGAGAGAGACAGAGAGAGAGATTTAGAATATATAAATATGGTGATTAGAAAGGTGGGAAGACATAATGATATAGGGTAATTAGAGGGGGAGTGTGAGAAATAGAGAATGAGAATTTAGACCATTTTCCTAAGGGAAAACCCCAATTCATATCAAAGATCATGAACGTTTATTGAAATAAATAAAAAATCAAAGGAAGTGGTTAAAATATTTCCAAAGGCTAATGATGGGGCTTTGGTTAGAGAAAAGGGATGGGTTTTCATTTATCTATTAAAACATTATGAAAATTGGAAATAAAAGTAATTATCTAGTACATTACTTTGGATGGGAGGGATGCCAAGGTTTGAAATTACAATTTTTTGTTAAATCATTTCAAAAACAAAATTAGGGTTTTTTTTTCTTTGATCTCTATCGCATAACATAAATATTTTATGGAGAAATCAAGAAAACCCATTCTCCATGAAGGGTTGATGAAACTAATTTTTGAGTCACCACCCATTATGTGATAATTAATTTGGATAATACATAACTTAAAGTCTCCTTTGAAGAAATAGAAGATAAGAATGATGAAAATAAAGAAACAATCTTCTTAGTAGTGAATCTAGTTGATTTGAATAAGGTCAATGTGAAACTATTGAACAAAGATCTGAAAGGAGTGGACATTCATCCTCCTCTAGATGCACTCCAAACTATGAAGGTTATCTTCATGTAAACATTTAGAATGGAAAAATAGAGTTTTAATTCCATAAGGAAGGCCAATATTAGTAATAGATCTCTAAATTTTTTAATATAGAAAATTTTGAATATTATGAATGAGGGGCCCGAGATTGGCATCACTAGGATTTATATAAAGAAGAAAAAATTGTTACAAGGGATGGTAAATAGGATTGAGAACCTAGAAATAACTACTAATACCATGTTTAGATTTATATAGAGAAAAAAAATTGTTACAAGGGATGGTGAATAGGAAATTGAGAACCTAGAAATAACTACTATTACCATGGTCAATAATTTTGGAAGCCTCGGTAGAGAGTATGAATAAATAACATGTAATGTATAGTTCAATACAGGGAAAATGGAGGTGTTGGACCTAGATGAAGCTAAGGGAGGAGAAGAGTCTTCGGGTAAAAACTGAAATTGATCTAATATGAGAAAGTTGAAGGCCAAAAATCATGAATTGATCAAAGAGGATGTCAAGTTCAAGCTATGGAAAAAATCAAGGACAAGAAGGGGACTCGACTCTTGAGCAAGCCTAATATTTGGTTAGTTGTCTAGGCTTTTAGCTTCTTGGGTTTTGTCATTAATCATGTGGACTATTTGGTGGAAGTAGAATAAGCACATTTTTAGAAAAGAGTGTAATACAATAGATAAAGCTTAGGACAATATTGAGAGAGCAATATCTGCAGTGACAAACAAAAACTTGAGAAATTGTAAATTTAATCCTATTATTACTTCATGGGACTCTAAAGTGATTCAAAATTAGAGGTAGTTAATTATTCCCAATGGTTGGAAAATTAATAATATAATTTCTTCTTCTTTGTCTCAAAGGAAGGTTTATTTGAGATCCCCATCTATGGGATATTGGAAACTGAATTTTGATGGGGCATCCAGAGGAAACTCGAGAAATTCTAGTTTGGGGGCATGCATTAGAGACCCCCATGGAATAGTAGTGGCTCTTACAACTTCCCCTCTACCTATTGGTACAAAGAACATGGAAAAAGCTCAAGCTCTACTATTTGGCCTCATATTAGCTAAACAAGGTAATTCTCGATTGTTGCATATTGAAGGAGATTCTTCATTAATTATAGATGCTTGTATACATAGAAAAATATATTCATGGAAATTAAAGTATATTCTCAATCAAGTCTAGTGGCTTTTAGATGAATTCCAAGATGTTTGCATCTCACATACATTTTAGGAAGGAAATCAAGTAGCTGATTATTTATCAAATTTAAGTTGTGATGGGTTATTATTTTCATTGTTACATCCACTTTATATGATTGAAAAGTATGATCTGCTCTTAAAAGATTAATAGAAATTGGTAAGACTGCTTGCTCGCACCCTCTGACCATGATTTGGTATAATTAGTACCAGCTAAATTTATTAAGAAGAGGAGTATCGCCTATGTTTCATGAGAAATATTTGGACAATTATGGTTGTGTTAGGAAGTATAGAATGTAGCTTTACCAAAGGACACATTTCATGCAAATTCACATGGCTTTTATGGTGTAAAACTAAATACACACTAGATTATACAAAAAGCGATTTGACATATCCATTTATATGTGTCTTTTATATTGCATACTTGTTCAGAATTAGCTGACTCTAATTTGCATTCTCCTCATTTGCTTCAAAATGTTGAAGGTGATTGATGCCTCTACTTCTTGCAATTTGTGTCACAAACAATATCTTGTTATGCTTCCAAAGAACCATTGCATTTTGATTACTCCATGACCTAATGAAAGTGTGTTGCTTGCTAAACTAAATGATTTTGTGCTCGATTTAATGTTTATTGTCCATTCTCCCACTATTTGCTGAGTCATTAGACAAGTAATTGGTGAAGAACTCTTGGTTTCTTTGGCATCGCACTTCTTATATCCTTCAAACCTAGTCTTTATTTTCCTTTCCAATGCCATGGACATAATGCAGTATCCTCTACTTCTTTAGTCACTAGCTCAAAAGGTATTATGGGCTAAATTTTTTGCTAACAACAAACTTTTTGTGGCTATGCAAAATTATGATCTATAGAGTGGTATGGCTCTAGTGGGGGCTTACTTTCACATTCACAATTGCTTTTCAAGCATGAATGCTTTGTTATGTTTAAAGCACTTAAGAAGTCAATAGATACTCGTAGCTCTTATCATATGAAAAATGAACTACAAGCCTATGTTTTAAGTTTCGAGCTAGAAGAGAGAGTTAAGAAAGTTGGGTATGCCCTCATTGATTTGCAAAGGTTTTCAAATTTGATTCACACTCAAGGTCCAACCTTGGGGAATGTGAATCTCCAGATTGAATAAAGGAATGCCTGGAATATTGTATTTGAATTAGTAGTCCCATCTTTGCAAACTACATCTCAATCTAGCTCTGGTTGGTCTCCCAATTCTTCAGAGGTGGCACGTTTTAGCTGGGAAGCTAAGAGTGCTCATGGTTGGATTTTGGTTTTTGAAAGCTAAAAATGTAGTATTGGGAGGTAGTTGATACTCCTTAATGTAATCATGTATTTTTTTCAATAGACTTCAAAACACTATGTAAATAATATGGACGATGCTAGGTTTTGTTCAGTGATTCTTTCCCTATTGACCTTTTTGAATCAGATTAATAAAAATATTATAGTGGCTTGCTACTTTTGCCTTACAAAAAAATGGCTTACATAATATATCAAAACACCCTTAGAAATCAACACTCGTAATATACTATTGTTTTTTTTTCACTTTGTGAAAAAAGAGTTTCCCTAACACTAAAGTAAGAAGAATATTTTAAGAAGAAGATAATTTATTCCAAGCACATAGAAAATGAAGTAATTAAATTAAGTAAATAAATTACTACTTTCTATTAATCAAATCTAACGTAATTTCAACACAAATTACTAGTTAATATTGATCAAATATAATTTAAAACTTATCAGTGATTAAATGAAAAATAATGAATTAGTTTTTAAACTACATCACCTATTACTTAGTATTAAAAAATACATTATTTTTAAAAATATTTTTAAATTGTAAATTATTTTTAAAAATATATAGTAAATTATGATTGGTTCATAAAAATTTAAAAATCGTCACAGTGATACTTAGCCCACTAATTTAATGTTTCATATTGTAAATTTTTTATGTACATTTATAATTTAATATTCCACATTAGAAACATTGTTTGTGCATATAAATTTCTACTTTATTTCATTTGTATTCTAATCATTCCAAAGCTCGAAAGAAAAATAAAATAAAAATGTATATATTATCAAAATATTTATAAATTTGTTAAATTTAAATTTAAAAAACAACAACAATTGCATACCCATCACCCAACAAAAAGATTCACCTACTGAAGGAAAAAATGTATAATAAGCTTTTTGGTATCATTCAGATAACTAATCAGCATTTTGATCTCTTTGAAAAATCTTCGTGTTGATTTTGCATACAAAGAAAGCAAAGCAGCGAAGATATCATTGTTGATATTGTGAAGGCCAACAGTCATCATTGTTCCCTCCAATAATCGAGTCTCTTGGTTTCCAAAGACTCTTCATTTGTAATATTATTGGAGCCCATTTATATGTTGCTCCTGCTCATTTTGTAAATAACTTTTTTTTAATAATTCAATACTCTGTAGTGTGGACATAGCCACTATTGTGGTGAACCAGGATAAATCCGGTGCTATGTATTTCTTCTTATTGCGACATTTAATTTCTTTGTTTAAATCCTTTCAATTGGTATCAGAGCTCGAGGTGTGCAGATTGGAAAATCAATGTTGAATTTTTGGAAAGATGGAGGATTTGAAAATAGAGAAATTTACAGGAAAGAATTACAACCTGTGGAAAGTGCAGATGCATTCCTTGCTGGTTAAGCAAGACTTGGCTCTCACAATCGAAGGAAAGTCTAAGAAACTATCTACAATGACTGATGAAGATTGGCAAAAGATGGATGACAAGGCGATGGAATCCATTTTTCTCTCACTAGCAAAAAATGTCTTGTTCAATGTCTCAAATGAGACGTCAACAAAAGAGGTTTGGGACAAACTTCAGAATATGTATCAAACGGCGTCGACTGCAAACAAAATCTTCATTATGAAGAAACTCTACAAACTAAAAATGAAGGAAGGGATTGCAATGTCAAATCATATAAATTATTTGAACACCCTATTATGTCAAGCAAGCTTGGTTGGTATGACTCAAGATGACGAATCCAAAGAAATCATCTTGTTATGTTCTTTACCTGACAGTTGAGATCCCGTAGTTACAGCTGTAAGTAATTCAAGCTCTATGAAGTCAAAGCTAGCCTATGATGAAGTTGTTTCCACTTTATTAAGTGAAGACATGAGAAGCAGTAACAAAGACTCCTCATCCGGTGATGCTCTCACTATGGTCAGCACTGAGAGAAGAGGAAGAAGCCATCATAGAGGAAATACTAATTACAATCAGCGAAGATCAAAGTCACCCAATCGTTCAAGGTCAAGAGGTAGGAATGGTGAATGCTGGTTTTGTGGTAAGCCTAGCCACACAAAGAGAAATTGTCGGGCTTACAAGAAAGCACAAGAAAATGTGAGAAACATGGAAGCAAATACAGCCTATGAGAAAGATGAATGTGCTTTAGTTATTTCTACAAGTGACACAAAGTCAGATTCTTGGATGATAGATTCCGGAGCTTCTTTCCATGCTACTTCATGTACGGATTGTTTCACAAACTACCATGAAGGTCAATTTGGAGAGGTATTTCTTGGAGACAATAAATCTTGCGAAATAGTTGGCAAAGGTGACATTTTGTTACAGCTGGAAGATGGAGGGAAATGGTTGTTAAAAGATGTTTGCCATGTTCCCAAATTAAAGCAAAATCTGATTTCGGTTAGTCAGCTCTTTGCCCAAGGATATTATCCATTCTTATATTCGGATACTTGGAAAGTTACCAAGGGTTCGAGAATAATTGCCAAGGGAAACAAAGTTGGCAATCTTTATCTTCTTGAGAAGCCTACTGAAATAGGGGCTGCTATGACAGTCATGGGCAGCGATGCAGCACTTTGGCATCAAAGATTAGGCCACATGAGCAAAAAGGGTCTTGAGATAATGCTCAAAATGGATCAACTACTAGGTCTCCAATCAACAAATTTGGAATTTTGTGAACATTTTCTTTACGAAAAACAAAAGTGGGTCAGCTTCTTGAAAGATGGACATGATCTCAACGAGAAACCATTGGAACTTGTACACTCAGATGTCTTTGGTCTGGTTGAGGTAAGCTCTTTAGGACGTTCAGAATTTTTTCTTACATTCCTTGATGATTGTACTAGGAAAGTATGGATATACATGATGGCAAATAAATCTGAAGTTTTTTCTAAATTTAAAGTTTTCAAAGCTCTTGTTGAAAACCAAAGGGGTCATAAGATTAAATGTTTAAAAATGGATAATGGAGGTGAGTTTTGTTTGTTGGAGTTTGACAATTATTGTGCAGATAATGGTATTCGTAGGGTGAAATTTGTACCCTACACCCCTCAAGAAAATGGGGCAGCAGAAAGACTCAATAGAAAAATAATGGAGAAAGCTCGGTGTATGCTTTCTAATGCAGGATTGGGCAAAGAATTCTGGGCTAACGCATGTAATACAGCCGTATATCTCATTAATCGAAGTCCTTCTTCAAGGTTGAACTTCGAAATTCCAGAAGAGGAATGACAAGGTAGAAGACTCTCTTATTCTCATCTTAAAGTTTTTGGTTGTCAGGCTTTTGCACATGTGCCCAAAGAAAAAAGAAGCAAGCTGGATCCTAAATCTGAGCCTTGCATATTCGTTGGCTATGGAGAGGATCAGTTTGGCTTTAGGCTTTGGAGCTTAAGTGATAAGAAGATTATTAGAAGCAGAGACGTTGTCTTCAATGAGAAAACATTTCTAGCATTAAATTCTCAGGAAATGTCTGAAAAAGAATTTGCGTCAATCACTGCACAAAGGAATGTTGGATTGAATCCACAAACAGTTTCTAACACTATTTCATATAGTCCCACCTCTGTACTATTTCCAAATTTATCATCTTCTTCCATGCCTGGGAACACAGGACATGATGATAGTTCTACACAAGAGTTTTTTGATATCTCTTCTCATGACAGGAATTTGTCTCTCCATCACAATCAAGCTTGTGAAAGTTTTTCAAACCAAAGTACAAGGGATCCTCTTACTACAATTGGCTATCAGTCAAAGGACTATAATGCTCATCCACAGATGCAGGGTGGGCAAATAGAACCGTAGGACATCAATCTGGAGGATGAGAGTAATTCGCAAGCTGTGCCAATTGATATCCATGGCAATCCCGTCTATATATAGAGTACTCATAGTAAACGTATGTCACTACATCCATTTGAGCACGGTGGAAACTCAAGCCATAATCTTGGCAATACACATGGGCAATTTTAGAGTGTAGGTCCAACTAATCCACAGCTTGCACATAATCCGCAAGGGGCAAATGAAAACCAGGTTCAAACACACGTAACAGAGGTGAATGTGCAGGGTGCAGAACTCCATATGCAATGTGTTAGAGCTATTTCACAGGGTCTTCAAATTGATTTGCAGGATGTTAATGTGCAGGGTAATCATGGTGGGAGCACAGACCAGCATCTTGGTAATTCATGGGAATAGCTTCATGCAAAGGAGACAGTTCCACGACAGTTTCATGGCAGTCAAAGTCCCTTTCACCGTGTAGGTAATATGGCAAGTAGAGGTAACATGTCTCCAAATCAACATAGTTTACATACCGGTTTTGAGGCACCCAATACAAATATATTACAGGGACATTTAGCATCGCAGGGAGAAGGAAAACTTCAAAATAATCTTCAAGTGTTTGATCAAACATACCCTCATGATATTGGAAACAAATCTCACAATTCCAATACACAACAAAGACGATACATTGTCTCAAAAGGAAGCCCTCATGAGTTATGTGATATGACCATTTCAGAATCTAATAAAAATCAAAGTGATGTCTATCCTAAAAGGACTACTATTAAAGATAGAGGAGAACAAGAAAATCCTCAAGGCTTGAGAAAGTCTACTAGAGAAAGGAAAACACCAGCTAAATTCGCTGATTATGAATTATTGTACGCTGAAGAAGCAGGGCCTTCAATTCTAGTTTCAAAATTTTCAGAATTGTCTACATTCAAAGCAGCTCTCAATGATGTCAATAGTGATAAATGGCAAACAGCGATGCATGAAGAAATGGATTCTTTACTCAAGAATCGAACCTGGGATTTGGTCTCTCTTCCGCCTAATCGAAGACCACTTAGGAACAAGTGGATATATCATGTGAAAGATGAAGCGGAAGGTAATAAGCGCTTCAAAGCCAGATTGTTGGTAAAGGGATTTGATCAAAAACAAGGGATAGATTTCAATGAAATATTCTCACCAGTTGTCAAAATGACAACTATTTGAACTGTTCTGGGATTAGCAGTAGCATGGGATCTTGAATTAGAACAACTTGATGTGAAAACCTCTTTCGTACATGGTGATGTAGAAGAAGAACTGTACATGGAGCAGCCACAAGGGTTCATAAAGAAGGGACATGAACACCTTTATTGCAAATTAAATCGAAGCTTGTATGGCCTAAAACAAGCCCCAAGATAGTGGTATGTAAAATTTGATCGCTTCATGGCTAAGCATAATTTCACAAGATGTGAATTAGACCCATGTGTCTACTTCAAGAAACTTCCAAGTGGAGAGTTTGTCATCCTTCTTCTTTATGTCAATGACATGTTAGTAGCTGGCACAAACAAAAGAATCGTTAATGAGTTGAAGCAAAAATTGGCAAGCAAATTTGCAATGAAAGACTTAGGGGTGGCCAAAAAGGATCTTGGCATGACAATCACAAGGGAGAGGAAAAAGAGGGAAATCACTTTGTCTCAAAAACAATACATTGACAAAGTTGTTGAAAGATTTGGCATGGCTGAATCAAAAGTAACTCCTATTCCCCTTGCTGGTCACTTTTGATTAAGTTCTGAATTATGTCCTCAAACACAGGAAGAAAAATAATTTATGGAGAAAATTTCATACAAATCAGCCATTGTTAGTATTATGTATGCTATGGTTTCTACTCACCCCGACATTGCTCTTGTGATGGGAGTTGTGAGCAGGTTCATGAGCAATCCTAAAAAAGCTCATTGGAAAGCCGTAAAATGGATACTAAGGTATCTAAAAGGCACTTCAGATTATGTTTTATGTTTTGGCAAAAACAAAGTTTAGCTACAAGGTTACACTGATTCTGATCTTCTTGGAGGCTTGGATAAACGAAGGTCTACCACTGGTTACACCTTCACATTTTTTGGAGCTGCGATCAGCTGGGCTTCATGGTTGCAACATTCCATTTCTCTTTCTTCAGCTAAAGTTGAATACTTAGCTCTTTCCGAAGGTGCAAGGGAAATGATTTGGCTTCAGCGGTTACTTGGTGACTTGAAAGTTCATCAAAATGAATATAATCTATTTTGTGACAGCTATAGTGCAATCTTCATGGCACATAATCAGTCATCCCAACGTCACTACAAGCATGTTGATGCACATGCTCACTTTGTTCGTCATGCAGTCGAAGAGGGCAAGCTGAATGTTGTCAAGATTGACACCAAGATCAATCCGGTTGATATATTCACGAAGGTTGTTGCCAAAGAGAAGTTCGAATGTGCTAGAACTTCTCTTGGGCTTGTGAAGAAAAGATAGATCATTCTTTGAGCAGGGTATTGGGTGATCAGTTGCAACATTGGTTGTCCTTCAGGTGGGAGTTTGTTGATATTGTGAAGGCCAACAGTCATCATTGTTCCCTCCAATAATCGAGTCTCTTTTTTTCCAAAGACTCTTCATTTGTAATATTATTGGAGCCCATTTATATGCTGCCCCTGCTCATTTTGTAAATAACTTTTTCTTAATAATTCAATACTCTGCAGTCTGGACGTAGCCACTATTGTGGTGAATCAGGATAAATTTAGTGTTGTGTATTTCTTCTTATTGCGACATTTAATTTCTTTGTTTAAATCCTTTCAATCATTTCAAACTGGTACATAATCCACCTTTCTTTAACACCCTTTACATCCATTGAGAATGAGTTACTAATTAGACTGCATTAATCACAATAAACTAATAATAATAGTAGCTTTTATAGTTTACAGAGAAGATAGAGAAGTTGCTACACATTGCAAGAACGTGATATTGTTAAGATGGCTCATGTGGTTCTGTTCATGTGCTATTGTTAAAATTTATGATTTTCATAATTTTAACTTTTTTTTCTTTATAAATCTTAGATATTAAATATTCTGAATGTTAGAATTTAGATTTTAAAAATATGCATTTAATAAAATTTTAAAATAGTAGAATAAAATTTTATCTATGAATTAATAAACACAACTGAAATATCAAAGACATGTTGATTTTTTAAATAAGAAATAGATATAATATTGACCATTGCCAACATAAATCTATGACAAATACTACTTCAATTTTTTTTTTGCACATCGACTCATTTTTATAAATTCTCAATCCACAGTAATGAAATGATATA
This sequence comes from Cupressus sempervirens, assembly GCA_028749045.1. Classification (NCBI taxonomy): domain Eukaryota; kingdom Viridiplantae; phylum Streptophyta; class Pinopsida; order Cupressales; family Cupressaceae; genus Cupressus; species Cupressus sempervirens. Next base: position 400,399,317 of record CM053792.1, on the reverse strand, counting down.
TAGATGAAGGTCTATGTAATAGAGATGACATTAATATAAAACCTAGGGTAATCTGCCCTGACAAATATCAAATATGTCAAGCAAATAAAAATATCCCTTCTAAAATAGTCAAAACTAACACAGATTCTCTATGAAGGTTAAGGAACTACAATGCAGTTGAACTGTACACAAAGAAAATGGAGGGATGTGTTTCTCTGTGTATGGGAACTACTCAAAATTGTTATGAAACTATTTAGAATAAACTCCTATAAATTTGAGAACAAGTTTTTCTTGAATGTGAGGAGAGAAGAAACTCTTCTAGTCTAGTCAAACGATATAATCAAGGATAATATAAAGATGATAATAATATGTACATGATTTTTCTAAAACATATAAAAAAGTTTGAAATTTGTACATTTTGTGTGAATGTAAAAAACTAAATATAAAGATGTAGTTAAATGACAGCTGGCTACTCTATATAAATGGAATGAAAATTTGAATAAATGAAAAAAATTTGCGCGAAGAATGCACTCAAATTATAACAAGTGCCACGTAGTGGCATGTACTTGCCGTTAGAATGTATTGTAATAGAAACAATATTTGATATTATAATAATAAATATGTATAGGAAATTGAAGTTTAAAAAGATAGATATATAATACAATTATTAATTTTTAATTATGTAGTATATAATATTTTAGTATTGTAATATGTTTTATAAAATAATATAATAGAAATTAACTTTGTATGTTGAACATTATTTTTACCATACATTATGTATAGTAAAATATTAAAGAAAATGTAATATATAACTTGCTAATTATTATTTTTCATCAATAATTAATAAAAATAAAAAACTTAATGGTAATATTTTAAATTTTAAATGGTAATTTAAATTTTAAATTACGGGTGCTTGTATTTCAATTTTACTATTATATTTTTGAAATATAAATTAAAAATTAAAAATTAAAAAAAAAAATATGAAATAAACATTTAAAAATTTTAGATTGTGTTTTAAAGAAAATTTATATAGATTAGAACAATAACTTACTTCACCATTATAGGGAAAATAATAGAAATCTATTAGTTTCTTAATAATAGTTTGTGAATGTAATAATTGTGTATATATCTATATTTACATAGTGAATGCAATAGTACTAGCCTATGGCAAGTACAATAACAAGGGAACTAATATATCTCTCATATTCTACATCAACATGCTTCCCATTCATATTGTAAAGGCTTTCAACTAATCAAAATAGTTGAAATTGATATTGTGTGATTGTAGAAACAAGTCATAATTAAGCTAAGGAAACTCATAAATAATAAAAATTTAAACTTTTTTAAATAAAAAATGTTTCATATAAAAATGTTTCCCAAACAAAAGACTTTTACATTACAGATTGATCTGTTTGGTTTCTGGAATAGGAATAGAAAAGTTGGAATATGTTTTCCATTTTCTATTTGGTTCATCACTTAGAATAGGGAATAGGAATACATATTCCCATTTTACCTCTAAAATGAGCTTATACACATTGCAAAAAATACCTGCTATTGGAATAGCCATTCCTATTCCCAATATTACATGCATATTCTCCATTCCTATGTTAAAGATGTTCGAAAATTGCTCTTTTTCTTCCATGTGGAAAAGGAGACACAAAAAGAATATGACATTTTTGAAAGCAAGCAATAGTTGAGTGTTTTAAGCCACCAATAAATTTTTAAAATGTGTGTTGTTTTAAAAAAATATCTCTTTCTATAGTCATCTATAATAAATGATATTGCATATATATAATATATAGTACTTGAAATATAATATACATAAAGGAACCCAATCTCTCTCTCTATATGACATTTATTTAAAAAAATTATATTATAATACAATACATATAAGATTGTTAGAATATTTTTTATATAATATAATTTTAAAACCATATACTTTATTATATTTTTATGTGATGATATAAGTATAATGTAAATATAATACAATAAAATATTTCTAAATGCTATTTAATTTGTAAAGAAAAAAATAGTGAAAATTTTCAGGACATATGAAATTAGTTGTAACGAAAATATAACTAAATATCAATGTTATTGAGATTGATTATTAGTCCTGCCTATAAGGTGGAGATTATAGTTTTCAATCATCTAATTTGTATTAGTGCATGCTTCCAAAACTGTGAAATCAATAGAAAAAGCTCTTTATTCTAAAGTCATTAAATTATTTTTTATTAAAATGAATTTTTGATATTGAATTTCTCATTTTTTATGTTTCAAGGGCAGCTAAGATTTTCCAACTTATGCAAGAGGTCATGGATAAATCCCATGGTGCGACGATTGAGTGGCTTTTGTAGCAAGAAGAGCTCTCAATTATTGTGAGAACATGGATGCATACTATTTCAATGAATTTCTCCACTCTACTTGTAATCTCCTTCTCTCAGTAAAATCATTTTTTCCATCTGAATAGTCCCTATTTTAGATTTTAGAGTTTAAGATTTATTATTTATCCGCTATAAAATTTACTATTTATCGGGTAAACCTACCAAATATTAGATTTTGTTACTGCAGACCAGGTATGTATGTTGTGAATAAATTCTTTTATTTTAAATGGAAGGTGCGAAATGAATAAGTTCTTGTCTATATAGATGAAGATTGAAGAGCTTTCAAGTGTGCTCTGAAGAGCTTTGGTACATACTTGTGTGTCATTCATGACTACTTCTCTACTGATTTGCTTCTATACTTCATTGGTTTTACCATGTAACTGTATTTAATTAGAAATCATAATTTGACATTCAGTCTATTGTATGCTCTTTTTGGGTGCATATTAATAGAACAATCTTCTAGTTGTCAACATGTGTCTTCCAACTGTCAATGTGGCTTCTGTGTGCATGTAACAAGATGGTTTACAAAGATAACAACTGTACAAACAGATGGCATCAAAGTTGAGCGGAATAGAAACGATAAGTAAATGGTTAAATAGTTGAATAACTATCTTATAAGGCCAACGGCCTGGACAACTATGGTACAGAAGTATAACTTAGAATTTGCAGTGTTAAAGGAAATTTGGAATCCAGATCATCAGAGAAGGAAATAAACAGAGATGAGGGGCCTGGTATACCATTAGTTTTTCTCTTTTGAACCCCTGCAAACCCTAGCTCAGCGGTACTGAGTAGCATCATTTTCTCCTGAATGAAATGCAGGAGAATTTCATGAGGTGACTTCTATCTGTTTTATATTGCTCGTCTTTTCTTCCCTACATTTTCTTTCATAATTCACTTAAAATTTATTATGCTGTTAATACATAATCTTAAAATATTATATAAAATGTGTGTGGTATTTAGGCTTTCTCAGTTCTCGTCCCCAATTTCGCTTTCTCTTCTTTGTCTTTCTCATGTAGAAGTTACAAGTTCCTGGAATTCTATGAAGGTTGTTGATCTTAGGATATGGAATAATAATTGTTCAATATACGTAACAAATATTATGATATAGAAACTTATTTGGTTCATGCACTATTCAGAGGAATGAAACTTCAACGGGCAACTCTTGAAGAGTCTTTTCTGGTGAACTTTGCAAGGACAAACTGTTCTACTCATATGAGGATGCATGAAAAGGATAGGACTCTGGTTTCTATGCTTTGTCACTTTCCTACTCTCTCTTCGTCAATGATGATCTCTTTATTTTGTTACTAACTCGGTAGCTTAATTTAACAATAATTTGAGATGCAGATCTCGCGGTTTTGTTCCATGTGATGATGTTCCCCTATGTCTGAATTGTGTACAATTTCGAGCAGTCGTTCCGGTTCTTTTATTTTCTATGAACAAAATTTTATCAAGATTGGAATTAATAAGCCTAATATCTAGAGGTAATTCCTCTGAAATTGCAATTATAATTGTTTCTGTTAAGTAGATACTTCCTCACAAATGGCATTTATAATTGTTTATGGGTAATTAACAAATAATTATAATTAGTTTAGAAAGCTTTGAAAAAATTATGGTACCACTTTTCTATTCCACAGTTTCTGTGTAACTAACAAATAATATAATTAGTTTAAAAAGGTTTGAAAAAATTATGGTACTCTTTTCTATTCCGCAGTTGATTTCTGTTTGTTGATTTCTGTTTCATTGTAGACTTTCGAGAAATATTGTGATGAGTACTTATTTATCGCTGGTTGTTTTCTATTTCTGACATTTTTACATTTTCTTTACCTTATGTGCTACACTTCAACCACTCCAAATCCTTACTCACTCAATATATTTTAAAAACTTATATAACTAGCTTATATATACCTCTATATATATTACGTCGAGAGTAATTGTTCTCGAGGCGCCTATTTTCATTTAATCTCAAGGTTATTTTAATCACAGTTGGAATTTATGAAAATTAAAATAGGCGCCTCAAGAACGATTACTCTCGGCACAATATATATAGAGGTATATATAACCTAGTGGCAATCACGGCACAATAGGGAAAGTATTTTAAATTTTTTTTCTAATTTTTTAAGGTTAGTGCTGAATTATTTATTTCCTTTTAAATACAATTGTATAAACTTAATATAAAAATGTAATAGTGTAAACTTACTATAAAATTATTCTTCAATATTTTATTTTTTAATTCTATATATGGTGTTTATTTGCATCACTTTAATTCAATTTTATTTTAAGGATATTGTTACGTAAAATGTTATATTGAAGAGTAGAGTTATAGTTAGGGTTAGGGTTAGTGATAGGGTTGGGGCTATTGTTAGGGTTTGAGTTATGGATAGGGTTTGAGTTACGGTCAGGAATAGAGTTACAATTAGAGTCGGGATTAGCATTAGGGTTAGGGCTAGGGTTATTTTTAGGATTACGAATTTTGTTAGGGTTATAGTTAGGGTCAGGTTTAGAATTAGAGTTAGAGTTAATGTTAGGATTAGGGTTAGAATTTGGGTTACAAATATAGTTAGGGTTAGAATTAGAGTTAGGGTTAGGGTTAAGGTAAGGGCGAGGGTAAGAATAAGGGTTTAGGTTGAAAATATAGTTAGGGTTAGGATTAGAATTAGAGTTAGGGTTAGAGTTAGAATTGGAGCTCAAATAAGGGCTAGAGTTAAAGTTGAAATTAGGGTTATGATTAGGGTTAAAATTAGGGTTAGGGTTAGGGTTAAAATTAGATTTACGGTTAGAGTTAGAGAAAGGGGTAGAGAAAGAGTTAGTTTTAGGGTGATGGTTAAGGTTAGGTTAGGTTTATATTTAGAGTTAGGGTTGTATATAGAGTTACATCAAGGTTAAGTTTAGGGAAAGGGTTTGAGTCGGGGTTAAGGTTAGGGTTAGGGTTAGGGCTATGGTTTTTGTCTAGATTAAAGTAAGGGTTAAGGTTAGAGTTAGGGTTAGGTTACGGTTTTAGTGAACGTTAAACTAAGGATTAGGGTTAGGATTAGAGTCTAATTATGGTAGAGTTAGATTTATAGTTAGGGTTATATTTAGGGTTAGAGTTAGGGGTAGGATTATGGTTAAAAAAAAGTAATTTTCTTTTTGGCATATTGTAATGTAAAATGTTATAGTCAAACATAGATATATGGTTAGGGACAAAGTTACCATTACAGTTAATATTAACCTTAGGGATAGAATAAGGGTTAGGGTTAGCATTAGGGTTAGGGCTGGAGTTAGGGTTAGGGTTTGAGTTATGGTTAAGGTTAGGGTTAGAGTTACGATTATGGTTATTGTTAGAGTTATGGTTAAGGTTTGGGTTAGAGTTATGTTTATGGTTACGGTTAGGGTTAGAGTTATGGTTATGGTTAAGGTTCAGATTAGAGTTATGTTTATGGTTAAGGTGAGGGTTAAAGTTATGGTCATAGTTAAGGTTAGGGTTAGAGTTATGGTTATGGTTAGGGTTAGTGTTATAGTAAGCCTAGGGTTAGGGTTTGAGTCAAGGTTAAGGTTAGAGTCAAGGTTAGGGTCTGAGTCAGGATTAAAGTAAGGGTTAGGGTTAGGGTTAGAGTACAATTATGGTAAATTTAGATTTAGGGTTAGAGTTATGCTCATGGTTAAGATTAGGGTTAGGGTTAGAGTTATGGTTATGGTTATCGTTAGGGTTAGGGTTATTATAAGGCTTGAGTTAGGGTTATTCTAGGGATAGGGTTAGGGTTTGAGTCAGGGTTAAGGTTAGATTTAGGATTAGGGTTAGGGTTTTAGTTAGGATTAAAGTTAGGGTTAGGGTTAGGGTTAGAGTCTAGTTATGGTAGGGTTAGATTTAGGGTTAGAGTTAGGGATAGAGTTATGTTTATGGTTAAGTTTAGGGTTAGAGTTATGCTCATGGTTAAGGTTAGGGTTAGACTTATGGTTATGGTTAGGGATAGGGTTATAGTAGGGCCAGGGTTAGGGTTAGGGTTAGATTTAGGGCTTGAGTAAGGGTTAAGGTTTTAGAGTTATGGTTAGGGAAAAGTTTTGAGCCAAGATTAAAGTTAGGGTTAAGGTTATGGTTAGAGTCCAATTATGGTAGAGTTAGATTTAGGGTTAGAATTAGGGACAAATTAATGTTTATGGTTAAGGTTAGTGTTAAGGTTAGGGTTAGGGTTAGTGTTAGAGTTAAGGTCAGGGTTAAGGTTAGAATTAAGGTTAGGGTTAGGGTTAGAGTTAGAGTTAGGGTTAGCATTAGGATGAAAATTAGGGTAAGCGATAGGGTTTGAATCAGAGTTAGGGTTCTTGTTAGAGTTAGGTTTACAATTAGAGCTAGAGTTAGGGTCAGGGTTAGAGTTACAGTCAGGGTTAGAGTTAGAGTTAGGGTTAGGGTTAGGTTTAAAATTAGAGTTAGAGTTGGGATTAGGATTAGGGTTAGAATTAGGGTTGGAAAAAGAGTTAGGATTAGAGATAGAGTTAGGGTTAGGGTAAGGTTAAGAATTAGGGTGAGGGTTAGAATTAGGGTTATAAATATCGTTAGGGTTAGTGTTAGGGTTAGAATAAGAGTTAGGGTTAGGGTTAGAGATAGAGCTAGAACTGGAGTTAGAATAAGGGTTGAAGTTAGAGTTAGAGTTAGAGTTAGGGTTATATTTAGGGTTAGAATTAAGGTTAGGATTAGAATAAGTGTTAGAGTTAGGGTTATGGTCAGTGTTAGGGTTGTGGTTATGGTTAGGGTTAGGGTTAGTGTTAAGGTTATGGTTAGGATTAGCATTAGGGTTAGGGTTACAATTATAGTAAGAGTTAAAATTAGAGGTAGTGTTAGTCTTAGTATAAGAGTTAGAGTTAGAATTAGAGTTAGAGTTAGGGTTCAAGTTAGAGTTAGAGTTAAAGTTAGAGATAGAGTTGTGATCAGGGTTAGATTAGGGTAAGGGTTAAAGTTACCTAATTAGATTTAGGGATAGGGTAAGAGTTAGGGCTAGGATTAGGATTAGAATTAGAGTTAGTGTTAGAGTTAGAGTTATATATAGTGTTAGGGTTAGGATTAGGGGTAGGTTTATAGTCAAAGTCAGGGTTAGGGTTAATATTGGGATTAGGGTTACAAAAAGAGTCAGAGTTAGAGTTAGGGTTAGAATTAGGGGTAGGGTTAGAATTAGGGATAAAGTTAGAGTTGGAGTTAGGGTTAGAGTTAGAGTTAGAGTTATATTTAGGGTAAGAATCAGGGTTAGAATTAGGGTTAGGATTAGAATTAGCATTAGAATTAGAGTTAGAGTTAGAATTAGGGTTAGGGTTAGGGTTAGGGTAAGAATTAGAGTTAGAGTTATAATTAGGGTTAGAGTTAGGAATAGAGTTATATTTAGGGTTAGAATTAGGTTAGGGTTAGAGCTAGAATTGGGGTTAGGGTTAGAATTAGGGTTAGAGTTAGGATTATATAGCTTCGAGTTAGGATTAGGGGTAGAATTAGAGTTACTATTAGAGTTACCATTAGAATTAGGGTTAGGGTTAGAATTAGGGTTACAAATATAGTTAGGGTTACAAATTGAGTTAGAGCTAGAGTTAGGGTAAGGGTAACAATTAGGGTTAGGGCTAGAATTAGGGTTACAAATAAAGTTAGGGTCAAAATTAGGGCTAGGGTTAGGGTTAGATTTAGAGGTAGGATTTGAGCTAGAGTTAGAGTTAGAATTAGAATGAGAACAAGATTGGAGTTAGAGGTAGGGTTAGAATTAGGGCTAGGATTATGGTTAGCATAAGGGTTATGGTTAGAGTTAGGGCTAGCATTAGGGTTAGGGTTATAATAAGTGTTAGTTTTAGTGTTAGTGTTAGGGTTAGAATTGGGGCTAGAATTGAGGGTAGGGTTAGGGTTAAGGTTAGGGTTAGAATTAGAGTTAGAGTTAGGGATCAAGTTAGAGTTAAAGTTGGAGATAGATTTGGGGTTAGGATCATATTTAGGGTTAGGGCTAGAGTTGGGGTTGGATTTAGGGTTAGATTTAGGTTTAGAGTTAGAGTTAGGGTTAGAATTAGGATTAGGTTTATGATTAGAAGTAGGGTTAGGATTAGAGTTAGAGTTACACATAGTGTTAGGGTTAGGATTAGCATTATATATAGTGTTAGGATTAGGATTATGGGTAGGATTAGGGTTAGAGTTAGGGTTAGTGTTGGGGTTACAATTAGAGTTAGATTTATAATTATAGTTAGGGTTAGAGTTAGAGTTAGAGTTAGGGTTAGAATTAGGGGTAGCATAAGGGTTAGGGTTAGAGATAGAGCTAGAGTTAGAGTTAGGGTTATAGTTAGAATATGGGTTAAAATTAGGGTTAGAATTAGCATTAGATTTAGGATTATAAAGGGTTAAGGTTAGGGTTAGGGGGAGAATTAAAGTTAGAGATAGAGTTAGAGTTAGAGTTAGGGTTAGGGTTAAAATTAGAATTATCTAGTTAGAGTTAGAGTTAGAGTTAGGGTTTGTGTTATTATTGCGGTTAAGATAATTTTTGGGTTACTAATCATATTATAGTTGATGTTAGTGCTATTATTACACTTTACCTTGGTGTTAGGATAACTGACAAGTTAAATTTTAATGTGGGTTAGCTCTATTATAGTGCCCATGATTAGTGCTATTGTGATACAAGTTATTAACCTTTTTAATAATGTAATCCCTCCCCCCCCCACTCTCTCCCCCCTCTCTCTCCCTCTCTCTCTCTAACTACACCCATTAATATCTCCCCCCACTATCTAAATATATCCTCTCTCTCTATAGTCTCTAGTAATGCCCCCCATAATCTATCTCTCTAATCTCTAGATACACCCACTTATCTCTCCCACCCTACTTTCTAGATACTCCTCCTAATCTCTCTCTCCCTTTATGCTCTCTAGATATACCCCTAATCTCTCTCTCTCTCTCTCTCTCTCTCTCTCTCTCTCTGCTTGCTCTCTAGATACACCTCATAATCTCTTTTTTCTCTCTCTACATAAAACATGCCTCTATAAGAAACATAATATGAGCTCCTTCTTGTCTATAGATATGCTCTCTCTCTCTCTCTCTCTCTCTATCTATCTATCTATCTATCTCTGGGTGTGTGTTACACTAAAATAAGGGATAGGGTTAAGGGAAGTATGAGATTTAGGTGTAGCGTTCGAGTATTTGGAGTACAACTATGGTCAAATTCGGGATATATGTTATACAAATGACTTGAATAGTGGAAAAATTAATTCATGAAAGGGAAGTTATAAGTCCCAACACAACAATTCAGATGATGTTAAAAGCGTGAAAGAATATATAAGAGTCAATTTTATGAAAATTATTTCTCTATGATGATGTGAGAACATTATATATTGTTGAATTTTTAATAATGCTAATGAAATTTTTATTGCAATGATTAAGAATTGTAATCAATAAATCTCCCTATCATTAAGGAATCTATTTAGACTTATGGTTTTCTTTCTTAATTAATATATTTAGTAGCCACATCCATTGAAGAAATTTTTTGTACAACAATAAATTTATTTTGTCTTCTTCTCTTCTCCATGAAAGTTACATTGAACAATGGGGAAACAAAATTGCCAATACAACTAATTAGAAGTAAAATTTTGAAACCAAAGACAAGAATGAACTATATACAAAACATATATCTGTGATGGTGTAAATACATGTCACATTCTTCAATGATTAGGATTCTTTTGTGACCTTTATTTGAACAATGATTGTGAAATACTTCTTTCATTATTGAGGGAAACCCATCCACTTTTGTAGATGTGTCACACATAAATTTTTATGCATCTTCCATATGCACTTCTTCCATTTCCTCAACATAGTCAATTGGAAATATTGCTTCTCTACAACTTTAATTATAGTTGTCTGCACCTCTTTAATTATTTGTAGGCATTTGTCAAAATCAATCTTGAGGAAATCATTTGAGATCATTGAAGTAGTTAGGCTCTAGTATCCAATAATGTTTGATTCTCGATTCGAAGTATCCATAACTCAAATAGTAACCTGCAAACTTATAAACAAAAATCAACATATGGAAATAATCATAATGAAAAAGTATTAATAGTTACCATGTAAATTCTTTCAAATGAATAATGTTCAAAATAACATAAATAAAAATCAAAACTATTTCAAATGAAATAGTTAGATTGTAATGTTTGAAATATGGTGGCATTGTCTTCTACTTTTCAAACATTAAAAACATAAATATTAATAAAAATCTATATATAATCTAATTAAATAATGAAAAAATATATGATTCATTTATTTTAAGTTAATCACTAACTTTAATAAAATACAAATTTTATTGATAAGGTGACCTTCTTGTCCACATCAACGATTAAATTTAATTATGAAACATTAAAAATATAAATATTTCCAAACATGCAAATATAAAACTATTATGAAACATAAAAATCTAAAACATGGAAACCAAAAGTATTTTGAAATATGCAAATCTAAAACTAATGTAAAACATGGAAATGTAAAACTAAATTGAAACATGCACATTAAAAATCTGCAAAAGAAATGTATTATCAAATATCTAAATCAAATAGTTTTTGAATCCTAAATCTAAATCAAACATACAAGGCTAAACTATATAGAACTTTAATCTACTCTTGTTCAAAAACTCTAATTGCTCCAATAATCTCCATCTCTTCCTCCCTGCAAAAACACAAAATAAAAATGAAATGAGGAGCATTTGTTTTATAATTTATGAGAGAACCCTCATATCCCCCAATAGATGTCTTTTGACATTCCATGAATTTGTTTCAAATTCCCCCACTCCTCACAAAAAATAAGCATGAATGTGCATGCAAAAATATATTTAACAAAAAGAAAATGTTTTATATTTAAAATTTTAATTAAGTTATTTCAGCCCTATTTTCTTGGGTTCTATTTTTTTGACCTTATTTTTTCAGGTCCTATTATTTTGACATTCATTTGGCTTAATATTATTTTGGCTACCTATTATTTCAAGAATTTTATTTTATTTTATAATTCAATAATGATAAAATATATATTAAATATATGATTTATCTACTTTACATTAATTCATTAACTTTAATAAAATATAAATTGTATTGATATGGTGGTGTTCTCATCCAAATTAATGATAAAATTATGCTTTGAAACATGAAAATATAAATACTTAGAAACATGCAAATGTAAAACTATTGTGAAACATTCAAATCTAAAACATGCAAACCAAAACTATTTTGAAATATGAAAATCTAAAACTAATATGAAACATGCAAATATACAACTAATTTGAAACATGCACTTTTAAAATATGTAAATTAAAAGTAATATTAAATATATAAAACAAATAGATTTTGAATACAAATCTAAATCTAAATCAAACATGCAAGAGACTAAACTATTAAATGCAAGCCTAAATAGTTATGAACATAATTCTAAATCTAAATGAAATTAATTTAAATTTAAATTTAAATCAAAGTAGAATATTATAACTAATTTTAAATTTCAATTTACATCTACATCTAAATTTAAATGAAAATGTAAATAAAAAATAGAAATCTCACCTGCAAAAATGTTACTCCAAAACTTCAATCTACTCCTATTCAAAAACTTCAATCTAATCCTCCAATAACCTCCACCTCTTCCTTCCTACAAAAACATAAAATGAAAATGAAATGAGGAGCCTTGGTTTTATAACTTTTGAGAGGCTCCTCATATCCCCCAATAGACGTCTCTTCACATTCCACGAATTTGTTTCAAATTCCCCCACTCCCCACAAAAAAAAGCATGAATGTGCATGCAAAATTATATTTTAAAAAAAAAAAATCATATTGAAATTATTTCGCCCCTATTTTTTCGGGCCTTATGTTTTGGTCCCTATTTTGTCAGGTCCTACTTTTTTGGGCCCTACTTTTTCGAGCCATATTATTTCAGGCCTATTATTTTGGCCTCCATTTGGTTTCCTATTATTTTAGCTAGCTATTATTTCAAGAATTTTTTTTTAATATTTAACTTGGAAGTTTGTAACTGCTCCCAATTCTTTTTTATTGATGGAGAATCTTTTTTGGCATATTCTCGTGCTGGGTATTTGTGTTGTGATTGTATAGAACGCCTGTCGGTGTAAAAATTGCGTGGCCTTTAAATTCACCCAATTCTGGTGTCCAATTTTCAGTATTGGTGATTGAAAACTTCCAATATATAGGTAAGAAATTGTTTTGTAAATTTTTCTTAACTCGAAATTTGTAGAATCGAAATCAAAAAACCATCAAATCATATTTTTCCTAACTAAATTTTATTAGTTGTCCCTACATTAAAAAACACATCTTGGTAATAATTTTTGAAAACTAAGTGTTTCACCCAGAAGTTTCTAGTTTCATTTTAGTTTATTTTGGTGTTTAACAAAAAGCATGTTAGCATTTATGGCATCCATTAGTTAACTAATCTAATATAACAGTATGTAAAAATATAATTTAAAATAATTAATAATTTTATATTTTTGTAAATTTAATTTTATGATTATAATATGCATACTTCCTCTATGTAGATTTGTCATAGTTATATAAATAAAAGGAGTCAAAACTCCTAACTTCAAAATCTAATTTACATCAAAACAAAAAAAAATTATATACAAAAACTATAAACAATAGCAAATAGCCAGACCTATAAAATTGATGGTTGTCGGGTTGAAACACCAATTATTTTTATAATACTTAAAATATGATTTCAAAATTTATTAATATATCTTCAAAACTGATATAGAGAATATTTTTGAAACATAATATAAACTTGTTTTAGTACTTAATAATTATTTTCGAAAATTTAATATGATTTTATAAAATATACAAGAAACATACAATACAATTAAAATTTTTAATAAATATTACCAATTCATACATGACAAAATATTTAAATTTAAAAGAATTGTCATATGATTCAATATTTATAGTCATATTGCTCGGATCAAAGCAACTGAGGAAAAAATTTCAAACTCCCAACCAATGCTGAAAATAACCCTATGCCAATCATCAGTATTTATAATATATCATATTAATGAATAATCATTTTTTAAAATATATATTTTGTAAATGAAACAGTAGAGAGCTATTGGCTACTTTTTTCCTCCCTCATTTCCTATTTCCTATTTCTTATCATTTTCACCTTTACTTGTAATTCTACTTGAGACACTCATATGATTCAATATTTATAGTCATATTGATCGGATCAAAGCAGCTGGGGAGAAATTTTGTAACTCCCAACCAACGCTGAAAATAACCCTCTGTCAATAATCAGTATTTATAATATATCAAATTAATGAATAATCATTTGTAAAAATATATATTTTGTAAATGAAACAGTAAGAGCTATTGGTTACTTTTTTCCTCCTTCATTTCCTGTTTCCTATTTCTTATCATTTTCACCTTTACTTGTAATTCTACTTGAGACAATTTGTTCAAAATCTTGAGAATCTTAGGCATGTAGCATGCAATAATTTCAAGCTATAAGTTGAGATTCTACCTTTCGGATAAGATTTAATTTGATCTATTTGATTTTCATAATGCAATTATTTGAGACTAAAGTCTATAGTCTTGAATGCATAATAGGAACGAGTTAATTACTATTATAATTATGTAATTAAATAAGCATCAAACTTTTCTAAATGAAATTGGGTAGTTATAAGGAAGGTTTGAAATTTTTGGTTGACTTTATAGGCTTGTGGTGACATTGATATAGATTAAAAATTATGCTTTTGTTATGGTAAATATGAGAAGCTCTGTAAGAAGATAAACACACGAATTTCTAAGTATTTGTTTTTTAATATCCAAGAAGTTGTCATGATTTTATTTTTTTTGTTTCGGGTTTAAAAATTAATATAAGATCCTTTTAAGAGTCTCTATTACAGAGATTTCTTGGATATCTGCTTCATTGATGCAAAGCCAAAAACATTTTTTCCTAATTGCTTTCTTTATTTCTACTTTTTTAACACTTATCTTATTAATCTGAGTTTGAGGTTTCCAGTTTATCATATCCCATTAGGAAGAACCATTAAAGATTTTTCTACATGGTTCATAATTTATCATACCTTGTCATTCTCAGTCCAAAAAGTTGCTCGTCAAACTAGGGATGCGCAACAAGTTAGGAGAAGACATGGTCTGTGCATCTTCAAAAACAAGATTGATTGTTCGATGGCAAACAATTTGAGAAATGTATGGTCTCTTGAAAGTAGATTTTTCCACCAACATTGCTCTGCTCTCATAATTACGAAATCACTCCTTGTGTAGTTCACATGGAATGATGCTCTAGAGTTCCTCATTCATGTATTTCCAAATGCATGTGTAGCAATAAGAAACTAAAATGTTGATCTGCTCACCTCCCAAAAAACAATTTCTAAAACAAACACAATTTGGAATCAATATTTTATGGACATGCGAGCAGAATAAATAGCCTTAAATTTCTTCTTCTGTTAACAATTTCTTTTTTGTCGCTAATTGTGGCTTGTAACTCATTAAGAAATGTCACAATAAATTGTTATAACCCATAATTACAACAAATTTTATTCTTATTAATGGTTTTCAAGTAGCATTGAGTATCGGACGAGAACCCCCAACTAACCAAATACGAATAAACAGATAGTGAAATTGATGATGAATAGAATTCAATTCTGAATTATGCTTCCCATCTTGAAAAAATTGACAGATTTTATAAAATTACAACAAAACCTTAGTCTTGAGTCCCTTGAATGCATATAAGGGAAGGAAATAAGCTTCCAAACAGGTGAAGAGAATGGCTTACCTGCACTAATCTACCAGAGCAAGACCTCCACCAGCCAATGCATTTGAAACATAATGCTAGGAAAATGAGAACAATGTGATAAATTTGACATATTTTTAATAAAGAGGCATGTTTTTAATTTTACAGAAACAATCCAAACCCCAGAAGAAGAAAGGGTGGAGTTTGTAAGCCTTGTGTGTTCGTGTTGTTGAGATTGGAGTTAACTTTCAAGAGAAGTTAAATTGCTATTATAATATCACCGCATCCATTTGTATTAGAAGGATTTCCCTTTCGGAAAATAGTTTTTTCCCTTTTAATCCTCCAAAGATAAATTTAAGATACTGGCAGCTAGATTATTATCTAATTGAAGAAATTAAAGAATTATTGTTCTCTCTTCCCCTTAACCCCTATTCTTCCTGATCTCTCTCTCCATTTTACTTATTTGGAAAGGGTTTTTTTTCTAACTAATTAAACATGAAATATTTAAATATTTACAAGATATTTTTAGTTTTAAAATAAAATATTAAATGTGAAAGAACTAAGAAAATGTTGGTTTACATTGTTTTCAACTCTTTTTCCTTCTAAACTTTTTTTTTTTTTTTTTTTCTAATTTTCTAATACAAATATTGATAAATTAATTTAATATATTAGATTATAATATTAAAAGGTAAATATTTAATTTTAACACTCTAATTTGTTAAATTACAAATTAAAAAAGCTATTTAATTGAATTGTCACTATTATTATAGTTATGAAAAATTTATTCTAAAAGTTTATTTATTGAACAAATTATTATAAATGAAAAGACTAATAGAAATTAGTTAAAATATGTTGAATATAAACTTAATTAGTTAACTCATTAATTATAATATATAATTATAACTAATTTAATTTTGATTTAATATAATTTAAGCATACTATTATTAATGATAAAGTTATAATTTTATTTTATTTTAGATTATTTTTTTAAAAATGAATATAAATTACTTTTTCATTTATATTCTAGTAACTTATATTAATCTTAACTCTAAATAAAATTGCTAAAAATTAAATCAAACACTAACACTTTTTACCATGATTTCTAACACTAAGGTGTGGTTGACTAAATAATTTTTTCAATATCGTCACACTCTAGTCCATCATTAAAATGATGAAGCATAAAATTTCTATAAATATGTTTTAAAAAATTATAATGGGAAAAAGGATGAGATACATGATGTGGAAATAGATTGTAATGAGAGAGATGGGGGGCAAAGGAGGGGGGAATTCAAATTGAGGGGGAGGAGGGGGGTTGGGGATAGATTTTGAAGAGATAAAATAAGGAGAATAAGCATCATGAGATCTAGATTGAGGAGGTTATGTGGAAGATCATGGTCAACCAAACTATGCTCTTAAGTGGTAATTAAAAATTGGTAAATCAGGGTTATGTCAACTTGGTGTGCAATTTTCTACTTTTTATAAACTTTACATCAAAAGGTTAAGAGAAAAAAACTCTCTAAAATTGAATTTAGTTTCTATACTGGCAGACCTTATCTGAAAATAAATAAATAAATAATTGATTGGTCAAATTTTTGAATTTTAATGCTATAGTACAAAAATTTCAAGAGAAAAATAAGAAGTACACGAATGTTTGACCACCTTAATCAAAATGAAGTGATAATTTTTTTAACTAATATTATAGATAGAAGAAGTAGACTCATGCCTAGATGTGACACATATTTTTGTGTGTATTTTTTATTCTAATAAAATAAATAATTATTAATTTTTTACTTTAATATTTTTTAAATTAAAAACTCTCATGTCTAACCACCGTAACTAATTAAAAACTATACAAAATGTAATTTATTTTTTCCCCTTATAGTAGAAGAAGCATAGAATTTGATCCATCTTTTGGATTTCAAAAATGTTGCACCATTTAAAAACTTTAGTCATTTTTTAAGCAGTGTGTCAATCAACACTTTATACATAACTCTACTAGAAAATAAGTAATAATTACTTACTGAATTCATAATTTAACAAACCTTACATTTATGGAAAGCTGAGAACATTCTTAAGAAACCCTTTTCATTTCATCAAATTTTGGTGGAAAAAAAGTCATCAGCTATATATTTAAAGTAAAAAATATAGAAGAATAGCCAAAAATACATTTTTAGGACATTTTTTTAAGTTGACCATATAGGGTTAGTATCAAAAGATATAGTATGTCTTATAAAGGTATTAATTGTTTCCATTTAGTATCAAACTCAGTGGGAAAAAGGTTAGAATAGATTTTGAAATACTTTGAGACATTTCAATAGTACATATTTTTTAGATTGCCATTTTTAGGCACACCATTATCCTCCACATACCTAGGAGCATGACCATAAATTAGAAAAGAAAAGCTTTGTGATGATACATGATAGAGGGAATGTGAATAGAATGAGAGATATGAGGTGGGCATAAATTTTAATTTGGTGAAGAGATAATGACAATTAGAGAGATGTGGGAAAAAAAGAAGGGGGAGAGGGAGAGAAATGAGATAGATTTCAAGAAGGGGGTAATTAGAGATTATAATAGATAATGATTTTAATTAGAAAGGCGGGGGGAGAGAGAGAGAGAGAGAGAGAGAGAGAGAGCCTCCAATTCACTGCCACACTATATTGTAAACCTTTCTTTAATAAATAAGGAGTAAATTCTTGGACATGAAAATCACCAAAAAATAATTAGTTCTTCCTTGTCAACATGTCACCCTTTTTGTATATGTATTCTATAATATATATATATATATATATATATATATATATATATATATATATATATATATATATATGAAAGGTGAGAGTTCTCAAAGCTTTAATTTAATAATTGATTAAAAAAAAACCAATATTATAAAAATTAAAGCCTTGATAACCCTCAGCTTCCCTATATATTATAGAATATATATAAGCTAGTTTTAAATTTTAGAACAACCTAAGTTTGGTTTCAATATAATTTAACTTAGGGTCATGCTTAATGTCTAGTTAAATAAAAATTAAGTTTCATTATAATGTTCTATTAGGGAGAGTGTTTAATTAGGTCAATGTTAAAGTTAGGATTCAATTAGAGTTAGAGTTAGGCTTTATTTATATAGTGTCTAATTAGGTTTATGGTTAAGGCTCAATTTGGATTATTATTCAATTTGAATGAGCTAGAGTTTAGTTATGTTTATATTATGGCTTGATTTTCAATTTTAGTGTTCAATTATGTTTTAAAAAAATTTAGCTTAGTTTTTTCTCAATTTTTTAAAGCTTTAGAATTCAGGTTATGCTTTACCTTTGCTAGATTTAAATGTGATAAGTTGGCTTAAAATTGATGGCAATGTTTAAAATTAGTCTCCCTCTCTTTCTCATAATTTTTTTTCTCTTTATATGTATCATCTCTTTCCTTCTTCCTCTCTCACTATCACTTTCCTATATTATGTCATATCCTCATTTTAAGAGAGAATTTTAATAATAATTAGATAATACAATATTATTAAATAAATAATGATAATAAAGTCATGTTTAAAACTAATACTAAAATATAAAACTAGGAAATTATTATTATTTAATCTATATTATTAGAAAAATAATATATAGTATGATATTTTAAATAATTAAAAAATAAGAAAGTTTCAATGAGTAAATAAAGAAATAAAATTAAATGCAAGAAACAATATTGTAGAAAGTATGTTAACTTTCTAAACTAAATTTAGTAATAAATAATAATAAACAAAAATACATAAGCAAATAGATAATATAACATAGAATAATATAAATTAACTAAATCTAATGAAAAGTCGAGAGATGTTTGACAAATAGACTCAACTCCTCAAAGTTAAGATATAAAAGGGAGGAGAGTTTATTTTAGAGAGAAGAAAAACAAGGGAAGAATAGGGGAGTTCAAAAAGGGAAAATTGGAAAGAAAAGTAATATGAAGAAAACAAGAAAGTGACATTCTAAAAAGGTATCAATGATATTGTAAGGATGAGAACCTTTGAAAGGGTCATAATTATGAATAGTCATGACTATTTTAAAATATTTTTATTCCAAATAAATAAATAATTATGGATTTTCTACTATAGCATTTTTGGAATTAAAAAACTCTCATGTTTGACTGCCTTAACTAATTCAAAACATTACAAAATTTAAATTTCTTTTGTTTTTCTTATATTAGAAGAGGTATATAATGTGACACATCTTTTTGATTTCAAAATGATTTACTGTTTAAAATTTATATTTATTTGTCAATCAATGTGTCAATCAGCAATTTATGCCTAACTCCATTAGTAAATGAATAATAATAACTTACAAAACTTGTAATTTGACAAACATTACATTAGTGGAAAGATAATAACATTCTTAAGAAACTCTTTTCATTTCATCAAATTTGGGTAAGAAAAAGTCATCAAACACATAATTAAAGTAAAACCACACACAAGAATAGGCCAAAAATATGTTTTCATGACATTTTTAAAATTAAACCATGTAGGGTTGGTATCCAAAGATATACTAGGACTTATAAAGGTATTAATATTTTGGTTTGGCATTAGGATTGGTGGGAAAAAAGTCAAAATAGATTTTGAAATACTTTGAGAAATTTTAGAACTACATATTTTTTAGATCACCACTTTTTGGCACACCATGATCCAACACATACCCATATATAAAATTATATATAATAAGGAGATAATTATAAGTTACATTGAAAGTAGTAGAGTAATGAGATGAGTATTTTTATTGTATTAATTTATGGTCAACCTCTTATATTTATGTCTATATATACTATAAGAATTATGTACCTTGATCCTTTTCTCTGAGAATGTTGTTAAGGAAGAGGGAGATTAAAATTTTAGAGCAATCCTACCATTTCATTATAGGCAACCTTGGAAGAGAAGGAGAAAATAAAGGATACAATTTTGTCAAGCTTCAATGATCTTGAATGTATTGATTAAGAGAAACTAAACCATGTTGAGGATGGATTCTCTAGTTATCAATAAATTATAGCAATTAAGACGATTGTGATACTTGAATTTTCATTAGACTATATGGGCCTATCTATGTATATCATGAGGAAGTGATGACTTCCAAATGATTATCACTTGTATTTGTAGAATTTATTGAAAGGTGAAAATCTTACAATAACTTAATCTATTATGGTGAATAAATTACGATGTCTATACAAATCATGATAGATTAACTTTGAATTGTGAATGATTATATGGTGCACATTATGAGAATGTGAGTGGACATACCTTATAAAAATAATTGCATACATGATGAATGTTATCAAATTGATGTTCAAGAGGCCATTACATAAAATCCTTTGTGATCATCAAAAGACTTGACATTCAAGAGGCCATTACTCATAATACTTGATACATATGTTGCAACTTAACATTCAGGAGCCCATTACTCAAAGGTGCCTACCAAATGTCAACTAATTTTACATATAAATGTTGAATGAGTTGATATTCAAGAAACCAAAATTTCAAATGAGTTGAAACCATAATGTCAAATGAATTGACATTTGAGAAACTAGAATGTCAAATGAGCTAACATTCAATTTTTCTTATATTAAATTGAGGTATTATATGGTTATGTGTTTATCCTCCCTAGCTAAGAGAAGGTGTTAATATTTTTTAGCTCTAATCTGATAAAATCTATTGATCTCTAATCCTATGTTGTTGATTAGTCTCCAAACACTTAGTCATTTACTAGGAAACATTACAAGGTCATCACTAAGACTAGGTTATCTGGTAAAGGACAAGCATAATCACTTATACCCACAAGAATAGTGATTTCTAAGCATTCAGTAGAGACTAATAATACTGATAAATTATCAAGAGTTGAGAAAATAGATATATAGAAGACAATTAGCAACATGAATGGTTTACATAACAGAGTGTCAAAGTATTCAAGTGCCGAGTAGTTTAGTTTTGATATATATGCTAGATTATAATGACACAAACTCATATGTAACCATTTTGGAAAATTATATGATATTTATTATTTTATGAACTAGCTAAGATGTTGATTATGTGTTTTTGGATAAGGTAATGATCCCTAGGCAAGAAATTCAACCAATCAAAAAAAGGGATGTAAATGATAAAATATGGTGAACTGTAAACTGGTGATCAAGATCTAGAACCTTCATAGAATGTCTATTTAATGAGGATTCTAACCCTAGAATCATGTGTGTGTGTGTGTGTGTGTGTGTGTGAGAGAGAGAGAGAGAGATTGTGAGCATATGAAGACTGAGTCTGAGTAGAGTAGATATAGAGAAATTTGAGTAGTGAAGGACTGAGTAGAATTATTATATTAGGAGAATTAAATTAGTAATACAACAAGGATACCAAATATCAACTTATAGAGCATACCAAGGGTCAGGTGCTAAATCAGTTACTATTAATTGAGTAGCATAAATCTCTTAACATAGTGGTCCTAATAGGCCTATGTAAATCTCCTAATAGATTCCTTACTTCATTTTGAGTGTAAAATCCTTTAACAAGGTGAGACCTAATAGCCTCTTAATCTTTAATCTTTTAATAGGGAAGACCCCTCATAGGATAGATCATATTTTTTGATCAAACTTTGTAATCTTAACAAGTTAACTGTATTGTTGCAATAGTGAAAATTTCTGGGTTTCATCCCCACCCATATTTTACCTTCTTCTATAATGTCCTTTTCTCTTTACATTTTATGGAATAGATTTTGAGCACCAAATCATATAATCTTTTTATTTATTTCCCATATGATGATCCCTTATTAAAATTTACATTCTATGTATATATATATATATATATATATATATTCTAAGAGTCACATCTTTTCAAAATATAATAATTATATTGTATTAATAATAATATAATTATATAAATTATATATTTATATTAATAGACTTATTTTATATTAATTAATATCATAAAATATATTATATTAATATTTACATTATAACATATATTAATTTAATAATATATCAATTATATTATTAGATTATAATACTTTATTAATAGAGCATGTTGCTACATTAAAATATATCTTAACCATAATTATATTAGATTATTATTATTATAATATGATATATATGATATTATTATATGATTGTAATATATTATTACTTTATAAAATATAATTATTTTAATATCATTATTAATATTACTTTTTATAAATCAAATCGAGATAAATTATTAATTTAATTAAGTCTATAGCTTAAGGTAGCAAATCTATTTAGGGATATGATATTTTGATTATTTTTTTTTAGGATCCAATTAAATATAAAAGGCTAATTAATGGTGACTGGGGCACTAGTCTTTCACTTTGTATCATAAAAAGGTATTTGAACTTCATTACCAAAGACACTATTATTACCTGCTCTCCATCAGTTTGATTAGCTATATTGGCAATTTAATTTAGTATGGTCAAGAATTTCTATGTATACATTTAAACTGTAGATTAGGGACTCGTAAAGAAAATTAGCCTAATTCAATATGAAAATTTAGTGTTATAGTTAACATTAGTTGTACTTTGATTTGTTGTGATGTAATTTCTAAATTGAGGTTCACTTTTCTTATTAGATCCCTTTAGCTCAACCCCTCTGGGTTAGCTAAAGTGTTTCAAGTTTCATCTTGGTAGATGTTATTGTTTTACTATGATTTTATTATTAAAACTAATATCTATATCAAGTTGTAAATTTAGCAAGTTTAAAAAAGGAAAGCCTCTCAATGAAAATGGATTAGGAAAGGAGCATATGAAATCACTAAAGCTTCAAAGATATACTCAATTGTTCACTGAGTTAAACAGGAATAATAGTAACAGCAAGAAAGGATTAGTATCCTTCTACATTTATTATTAATACATCTATGATTTTCAACCGGGGTATGCCCCTTTTAAATTTGTAATAAAATAGGACTATGGTCTTGGGCTAGATTGGAGGTTTTATTCTCTATTCTTTCCTACTAGTACCCATTTGAATAGAGATACTCTGATATATTTAATTTTATTATTATCATAATATAATCAAAGGCTTTGGTTGTTTATTGATAAAAAATAATACACATTACGTTTTATATAATATTTATTTATTTTTAAAAATTATATTCTAAAATGGGGATATCATAATCCTCCCCCCTCGAATTTTCTTGTCCCCAAGCAAAAGATTTGATCCTTATTAATTCAGTCTGGATTCATTCTCTTTCCTACATATGTGTTAGGCAATTGCAAAGTAGACATGTTAGTATATAATAGCATGTACAAGAACATATGAATGAAGACACAAAGTAGACACATTAATGCATGAAGATGCGATGCAAACATGAAGTAGACACAAATGCATGAAGATGTGAAGAAGACATGAAGCGAACACATTGATGCATGAAGACACGATGTAGACACATAGTATACATGTTAGAATCTAGCTTACAAATTGAAATAGGAAAAGGGTAAGGAAATGTTTTACTACTTTGATTGTGAATGTTGTGCTTCTTTCCACTATCTTGAAATAAAAAGTTGGATTGAAGATGCATAATTTCTATAGCTAGTACTTATAATATGGTGTATAATTTCATAGTGGATGGTAGATTTACTGCAGCTCTAAGTTTGGACATGTTTAGCTTGGGGCTCCCTCAAACCTTAGTCCATATTGGGATCAATTTGCCCCAACGTGACTAATTTACTCCTCCCCCTATGTACACTCTCTACCCACTATGAACATGTTTTAATTTAATTATGGATGGAAGGTTTACTGTTGCTCGAGTTTGGACATGCTCAACTTGGGGCTCCCTCAGATCTTAAAATCCATATAGGAATTTTGTTGCCCCAATGTGACTGATTTACTCCTCCCTTTGTACACATTTCCTATCCACTATACATTTGGTGAGAAAATTAAGTTATCCTTTACAAGTTACCTTCCAAAAAGGTACATTTCCATGTATCAAGATGAATCTTTCTTTGCAAGGGTTTACCATTTTTTAATTGCCATTCCTCTTATATTCCATGGTGGATATCATATATCGTGGAACTATTTCAATGCCTCCTCTAAATAGTATAAATATTTACAACTTAAGATACATAATTAAATGCAAATGATTTTGAAGATAAAATATTTAATTGAGCCAAAGGTATTCCAAGATTTATATCTCCAAAATAATTAACATTCATAAATACATATTATTATCCCTTTAAATAAGTCATTATAGATCTTCTAAATTTAGGGTAAATGACTATTAATAATTTAACTCATTATGTAAACAATTCTACCTCAAAGGTTGAAATTAATTATTAATAATCCAATGTAATTATAAATAATAACATGTCAAAAATGAGATAAGAAATTAATTTTACCTCATTTGCAATTTGAGCAAGCTCAATTTCTTCCCTTTTCTATTTCATGATTTGTGAACCTTCCTAGATAGGCCTCCCCATTTTTTGAAGCTCATTTAAGAAATGATAAAATATTTTTATAGTTTCAAAAAAATTCTTCTTGATAATATAAAATTTTGTAATAAGAAAATATCAAATTAAAAAAAATATTACCATTTCTACTTACCTAAGAGCCATATCTTTTATCTTGCAAAGGGTTCTATATACCTAGTTGAGATAGAAAATTTGATCATTCCAAATTTCTATCAATATTTCTAATTCGGTTGATCATATGTTATTTTTAGATCTGTACATTTTTTCTTATCATCATGTCTCTTTCATTTTCATTCTTATTCAGATTCTCTTCTACGCTTCGATCGGCTAGAAGGCATAGTAGGATATCATGCTTAGCTCCACTCTTAGTCCTTCTTGGGATTCCAAATGACTTTTACTGAATGGGCATTTTTCTTTTGGATTCTATCAGCTCACTCCAACTATTTATGTCGTAGGTGTTTGTTTCTATAGTATCATTCTCAAAACATTAGCCTGGACTGTTCTCAAAGATAACAAAGATATTCTAGTTGCAAAGAAGTCTAAAATGGCCTTAGCCTACCCGATGATAAGAAAAATCTAGTGCGGACATCTGAGTACTCTAACAAGGTAGCCACAACCACAATGCTTGACAACGACAACTTTGTGTTGTGGAATGCATTATTTTAGATCATCTGGTAGAGTTTTGAGTATCCTACAAACCTTCAATTAGTTCCCAGATTCAAATCATAGTTTCCAAATCTCTATTGATGATGCTCATCACTACAAGGACATGATAAAACAAAGTTCTTCGATAGCTGGAGCATTAGAAATCAGTTATTACTCGCCTATTCTCAAGTGGGTCTTTCCAAATAAAATAGTGCATGCAATGAAGATTATAAGGAAAAGAAGAGACAACTTTCGAAAGAGATTTCTTGATGATCACTGAGAGAAGAGAAGGGTGCATGCTCTGGACTTGATCGACGCAGTTATCTCTACAAAGACAATGAGGAAATTTAGTCTGACAATAAGGATGATGTGGTGAAAGCCACTACCTTGGTATATTTTTTCACCACCTTCTTTCTCCATATAGAATATCTATCATTATAATTAGTATTTATTCAAATGAGTTAAGCTTTAGCTTCCATGTTGTGGACAAGTTATTGATCATAACACGCCCAAAAAAATTGATCTCAACTTATTTCATTTTAAGAGTCACCCCTTGGTTTTGCAAACTACTATAAGTAGATGTACGAAAACATCCTCTATGAACATCAAGTGGGCACTGTCAGCTCTGATGCAACATTTGGGCATTTTGGGTAAACCACATAAAGAGATTGATACACATGTTAGATGGGATTGAATAATGGAGGAATAAGATTTGTCCAAGCTAAATTATTGTCATGCCCTAAATTTACCCTAAATGTACATTAAGCACAATTTTTAAAAAAAATTATTATTATTATTATTATTCTTAACTAATTAATTTCAATGCCATCTTTACTAATTTGTCATATGAGTTAACATTTCTTCAATGCATGTAACCCTCGATTAACCATCCATTAGAACTATCATCAACTTTGATGCCAACTATGCTACTCTAGGCAATCAATTCAAATAACAATATATACATAATTGACATTTTTCTAGAGTATTTAAAATGTTCCCAAGATCAATGGGTTTATATTTTTATTTTTTTTCATATCCCAATTTACATCTTTCATTGACATAGTTATTAAGATTGAATTATCTATTTATTATTGATATTATATCTCTAATGCAAGCCGCATCACATTTTAATATTAGGTTCAATACCTACTACAATTGAAATTGTAGTGAAAAGAATGATCAATTCATTTATATAAACATATATCATAAAAGAATGATTTTAAAAGATAATCTATCCTTACTAATACTAAGGTAACAAAATGAATGCATATGAACATATTAATTATCCATCTATCTAAAATACCCTATTAGTCATAGTCCATTAACTTGACCCCACTCACATTTCTTTTAAGAAGGTGAAATACTTTTTCTCTAGCAAAGTTCCAAATCACCCTACTACCCATGTGCTACTACCCCATAATCTTCTTCACTTACCCATAGACCAACCGAATTCCTTGGGTTTCTCTCCATGGTGGACTCACTTACCAAAGTTTTGGCCAAGACAAGCATATGTGCCTTTTCCATGAGTCAAATCCTATTAATTTTGAGCTAGAAGATATACATTTCAAATTCTCATGTTAAATCGACTTGCTACTTGCTCCCATATTTTTGGCAGCATGGAGTTTATCTTAGTCTTAATTAGGTGGGTGAAGAAAGATGTGTAAAATGCCATAAATTCTTCCAAGGCAAATCAAGGCGTCAAGGACAAAATGGAAGCCATCCCCTCTTGTCAGAATTAAGTCATAAACTTGCACAGTATTCCAATATAATATTTGAAGGCACAAAGCACTTAGGGAATAGGTGGATGAAATAAGTCTTGGTCATGTCAGAGAAATTAAATACCTTGGTCTCCATAGCATATTAAATTTTTTTCTCATTCACCAACCCATGCTCGCCTAGGGTAGATAATATAGTAGGTTGTTTGTCACGCTATGTCTTGTTTAAAATATTACTTGGTGCTAGTTTAGGACTGTTTAACATGAGCATTGTATATTTTTTTTAAAAAAAGTTTCTTTTGATTTGATAGGGTGTTGACTCGAGTTATGTGTCTCATATGAGGTCCCTTCTAATGCAATTAATATGATGGTGAGTTTATTATGTTAAAATATGCTTTATAGGTTATAGGGTCCTAGGAGTCTAAGGAATACTCTTGAATATTTTAATGTCTGTATTAAGAGAAGAGATTTATTTTACTTTCTCATACATTTTCCAGAGGATAAAATGTGCACCTACAACAAGCTTATGTCTTAAGCCTTGTATATTTTATATCATCACTTGTTTTTCTTCTTCTGTAATCTAGGATATTCAAGGTAAGTTATTGCAAGGATAATTAGGAGATAATTATAAACTAAGTATAGTTTTAAAATTGTGATTCATTTAGCATTCAAAACATTAACTTAATCCAATAACTCAACATTTCATGACAAGAATTTTTATGAAGTTATCTGGATTATACCTATCTATGAATTATGAAATTTAGAAACCATTTTCTCAACATTATCTTCTTATGCAGATCTAGATTTGAATGTACATTCACAATTGGTAAAAAATGGAACTAAAATGATAATAGAAATCCACTAGGATAATCCTTCCTATGAATATTATCTCTTCTATTATATCAAATTTCTTTTGCATTCCACTCAAGAGCATCAAGTAATTTGGATCTCTGATTGGTGTTTCCATCCAATAAAACAACAATATTATTACAATGAATTATCTTCAATGATACCCTCATGATACACAAAAAGGTGGTGAAGTCAACATATCATAATATACACAATGGAAAATAATTTTACTACACATGAGCACTCACAACCTTTCCATTGACAATCAAACCAAGATAGTAGCTTTCTCTTACAATACATTTAGGCTCACATAACAAAATGGAGTTTTTCTCTCTATCTCATCTCAATGCAATATTGTCTTCTCCTCCTATGCACATGGAAGATAACAAGGACTCCAAGTTTCCAAGATTTTTCTCTAAGAACGTGCAAATGCATCACAACAAAACAACAAGGACCATGAGTGCTTTCCACCCAACCATAGGCCTCAAAGAGACCACCCCCGTGCTAGGGGAACAAGGCTCTAACAAAATCCACATACACACTTGTAAGAACATATACACCACATAAAAAAACTGCAACAAATCCCATCCCAAGGATATTTCACAAAGGTTCACCATTGGAACCTTGAACATAGGGTGAAAGTGGAAACACAAGGAGGTTTACCATTTCATATCATATTTTCCATAAAACTCATGCCCTTTCGAGGCTAAATCAACAAAACACAAGGCCCTTTCGGGGCTTCATAATATCATGCCCTTTCGGGGCTTCATAAACATCTTCCACCACACACACTACCAACACAACATCCTCCACCACACACAACCAACAGCTTTAGCTTCCTACAAACCCATACTTTAGTTACTTCCTTCCTCACCATTTTTTTTTTTTTTCTTATCCTCCCCCAAGGAAACATATGAATATGACAATGGCATACAATGGAGCCCATACTCCAAGGTCCTCAACTATGCAATCCAACTATTGGCCGTTCACCTTGGACTTCTCTTCCCTTCCCACAAGGGTGAGTGTAAGTCCCACACCCATAAGAACACTCAAGCACAACAAGAAAAAAAAACCAAGTAGCAATAAAACAATAGATTTTCAAGAGCACATCACATCATCACAACCCAATATAAACACCCATAATGCAACAAGGAAATAGAAGAAATCCAAACCTCATACTCACAATACTCCACACAATACAGAAAGATGCACAATGGTGTCACACTAATCTACATGGAATGAACACCATTCAAACACTCACATGAATGCTACTCCACAATGCAATGCAATGCATACTCCATTTATAAACTCCACACTTGCAGATTGGCTTAACCATGCTAAAAGAAAGGAAAAGGAAAGGAAGCAAGCTTGAGATACCAACCTTGGTACAAGCTAGGGTAAGGATAGTTGCAGTAGAGCTCCCCTCCTCTCCTTCCAAAACCTAACTATCTCTAAAATTAGAGAGTGGCCAAGTGGTTTCTCATTTAGCCATACCTCTATATATATATCCTTCTCATTTTCGGATTCCATAAAGAATGTCATTTTCATGGGGTCTCCTATGTCCACTAGACACCCTAGAGGTCATTAATAGCTCCCTAGCCTATAGTACTAACATGGGTGGGGTTAATTTTAATCCCAACTTACCTTAAAGTTACTTTATGACCCTCCCAAAGCTAGGTGATTCAAATTTCAAATTCTCCAAGGTGATGACCTTGTCCTTTTACTGACTAAGGCAATAATCAAATTCCTCAATTGAGGCATTTATCATAGAATAAGGTGGCCACATGATCCATTGATGAATAACATGTCATATCACATAACAAGCACAAGTTTCAAGTGACACACACAAAATATCACATTATATTAAAAAAAATGACTTGTTTTACAATAATACATGAACTAGGCTACTACGCACACATACAATTCACATATATGAAATAAAACACATTACAATTAGGTTTGATTCTTTTCCACTGATTCAACCTTGGTTATGTCATGTTTTTAGTAGTTTGAGCCTTAATTCCCCTTTAACCCATGGTCAAATTCCTGCACACTAAACTCGAGCGTCAGTAGTCCAAGAAAATCATATAAGCATATGTAAAATAAATCATTATCTCATTCAACATTAGACCTGCATATATTTCATCATCTCAAATTAACTTTCCCTTTCTTAATCATTTCAGATATAACCTTCAAAATATTAAAATATCAAAACTTACATATCACATTTGACATTTGAGTTCCATACTTCATTCCTTATAATTACATTACTTCTTCTAACAATTTCCATGTAAAATGTTCAAAATACTATAAAACTAAACTTTACTTATCAACATAACATGGTCAATTTAATATTCTGAATAACTTCATATTCTACGACAAGATGTTGAATCCATCACTATTGAATCCCTAGGTATGCGGGTTAGGTCTCAATGCATAACAAAATTTATCTTTTAACTCTAATTTCCACTTCAATATTACCTTCTTATATTACAAGAATTTCTACCATTCAATTTCTATTAAAGCAATGTCAATAGCTTACAACATGAAATAGAATCATTAAATGCATCAATTAGGTCAAATATGCAGAGGTCATTGCGGATCATCAAAATGTAGATATTAAAATGACATAACCCTACCGTCTTAAAAGTGTATCAAACATAGGATTAAAATCACCGTAATGCAATTATCTCATTGGTACTATGACGAATTCGGTGAGGCCTCACAATTATTTGCAGGTGATTGTGAAAGAAATTCAGAGACTCTATCCACCAATAACTCTGTTGATCCCTCATGAATCAAGAGAGGACTGCACCGTTGGAGGATATCACATTCCCTGCTTTATCTTTTACCTTATAGGATGGCAGGATTATGCTTTGATACCATCGTAATGTCCCTTTTCCCTTCGTATTTAATAAAATAGATTTTGAGGACTGAATCATATAATTTTTTCATTTATTTCCCATATGATGATCCCCTTACTAAAATTTGCATTCATATATATATATATATATATATATATATATATATATATATATGTAATTCTAAGAGTCACATCTTTTCACAATATAATAATTATATTATATTAATAATAATATAATTATATTAATAAGCTTAGTTTATATTAATTAATATCAAAAAATATATTATGTTAATATTTACATTATAGCATATATTAATTTAATAATATATCAATTATATTATTAGATTATAATATGTAAATAATATAGTATGTCGCTACACTAAAATATATCATAATTTTAATTATATTAGATTATTATTATTATTATACAATATATATGATATTATTATATGATTTTAATATAATATTACTTTATAAAATAATATTATTTTAATATCATTATCGATATTACTTTTTATATAATTTTCTTTAAAAAAAATTTATATGCTAAAATGAGGATATCACATCATCTTGAAGTTTTTCTTGGTTACCAAATCATTATGTTATGTGTTGAACTATTTATGGGTGCGATGTATTTCATTTATGTTACAACATTTCCGTTTTAATAGTAGATCTATGAGATGAATTATGTGTGAATTTATGTTATTGCTTCTGAAGCTAAAATTTAAAGTTCTTGATTCACACCCACCCTATCTCAGTATCTTTCTTCCCATATATTTATTGTAACAAACTCTAGTAAAGATATGCATATAATTATCTATTTCTCTAATATATATATATATATATATGTACATATATGTACATATATGTACATATATATATATATATGTACATATATGTACATATATATATATGTACATATATGTACATATATATATGTACATATATGTATATATATATATATATATATATATATACATATATTATTGTATATACATATCTACATATTTATGTATATACATATCTACATATATATATGTGTATATAAATATATATATATATACGTGTATATATGTCTACACATATATATATGTATACACATATGTATATATATTTATATACATATGTATATATACATATGTATATACATATGTATATATACATATGTATATACATATATATATGTATATATATGTATATATATATATATATGTATATACATATGTATATACATATATATATATATCTATATATATATATATACATAAATGTATATATACATATATATTACTATTATTTATATATTAAAGAAAACATATAATTTATATATATGTACACACACATATATATGAGATGTACATAAATATATAGATACATATATATTACTATTGATTAAATTGAAGTATGTAGACCAATGAAAATATACCAACTTGTTAATTTTGTTACTCACTTTATATTTTCTATAGTTAAATGTAATATTTTTAAGTTTGTAATTTCTCTAAACAATTTATTTATCATCTAATTGGATAAACTTGTTAGCCTCTTATATTTTTTGTTTTTAAATTTGATGAATCTTCATCTTTTAGTACATTAATTTTTCTTTTTAAATAAATTAACTATAAGAATATATCTATCTAAAACAAAATTATACAAGATTTAATTATTAATGATTTTTAATCGTATTTTCTTGATATATTATTTTTAATTTTTTTTGTTAAATTTCTTTATCTAGAAATTAATCTTAATGAAAGAATACTAATTATTTGTCTCTTATTATTCATGAGAATTGCTTTGATTGACATTTAAAGAATAAAAATTGTAAACATAGAATAAGAAAAATATTATACAACTAAATCTAAAAACAATGATGATGTGTTGGCAAAAAAACATCACAACTATATTAAAATTTAAGTATTGGTGCATGTAATATGGCAAATTGATGCTGTCAAAATTTATGTGGCTAGTTGTAATGGATATGAAAAACAGTGCACTAATGTGTATGGGCTTGGTTCTTATCTTTACTTTTGAATTGTCTCGTATTCTTTTCTCATTTTTTTCTTATTTGTTTTAGTGTTTTGTAGATTAGAATATTTCTAATATCTTACAAAGTAAAATATCCAAAATGCTTGTGATAGCCTATTTAAATAATTTTAAAATATTACAATATTAGTATTTATGAATATTTTTGCTATAAAATTACAACAACAAGTACCTAGCCACTATGTGGCACATTTTTATATATTAAAGAAACATATAATTTATAATGATTACATCAAGAAGTGTTCTATACAATCATAGCACAAATACCTAGCACGAGAATATGCCAAAAAAGATTCTCCATCAATAAAAAAGAATTGGGAGCGGTTACAAACTTCTAAATTAAATATTAAAAAAGAATTCCTGAAATAATAGAAAGCCAAATGGAGGCCGAAATAATAGGCCCCGAAAAAGTAGGACCCGAAAAAATAGGGCCTGAAAAAATAGGGGCGAAATAATTTCAATATGATTTTTTTTTTTGTTAAATATAATTTTGCATGCACATTCATGCTTTTTTTTTTGCAGGGAGTGAGGGAATTTGAAACAAATTCGTGGAATGTGAAGAGACGTCTGTTGGGGGATATGAGGAGCCTCTCAGAAATTATAAAACCAGGGCTCCTGATTTCATTTTCATTTTATGTTTTTGTAAGAAGGAAGAGGTGGAGGTTATTGGAGGATTAGATTGGAGTTTTTGAATAGGAGTAGATTGAAGTTTTGGAGTAACATTTTTGCAGGTGAGATTTCTATTTTTTATTTACATTTTCAATTAAATTTAGATGTAGATATAAATTGAAATTCAAAATTAGTTATAGTATTCTACTTTGATTTAGATTTCAATTTTAATTAATTTCATTTAGATTTAGAATTTTGTTCATTACTATTTAGGCTTGCATTTAATAGTTTAGTCTTGCATGTTTGATTTAGATTTAGATTTGTAATCAAAATCTATTTGATTTATATATTTTATGATACTTTTCATTTACATATTTTAAAAGTACATGTTTCAAATTAGTTTTATATTTGCATGTTTCATATTAGTTTTAGATTTGCATATTTCAAAATAGTTTTGGTTTGCATCTTTTAGATTTGAATGTTTCACAATAGTTTTACATTTGCATGTTTCTAAGTATTTATATTTTCATGTTTCAAAAGATAATTTTATCATTAATTTGGATGAGAATGCCACCATATCAATACAATTTATATTTTATTAAAGTTAATGATTTATTTAAAGTCAATAAATCATATATTTAGTATATATTTTATCATTATTGAATTATAAAATAAAATAAAATTCTCAAAATAATAGTTACCCAAAATAATATTAAGCCAAATGGATGCCGAAATAATAGGACCTGGAAAAATAAGGCCAAAAAAATAGAACCCAAGAAAATAGGGCTGAAATAACTTAATTAAAATTTTAAATATAAAATATTTTCTTTTTGTTAAATATATTTTGCATGCACATTCATGATTATTTTTTGTGAGGAGTTGGGGAATTTGAAACAAATTCATGGAATGTCAAAAGACATCTATTGGGGGATATGAGGGTTCTCTCATAAATTATAAAACAAAGTCTCCTCATTTCATTTTCATTTTGTATTTTTGCAGGGAGGAAGAGATGGAGATTATTGGAGCAATTAGAGTATTTGAACATGAGTAGATTAAAGTTCCATATAGTTTAGCCTTGTATGTTTGATTTAGATTTAGGATTCAAAAACTATTTGATTTAGATATTTGATAATACATTTCTTTTGCAGATTTTTAATGTGCATGTTTCAATTTAGTTTTACATTTCCATGTTTTACATTAGTTTTAGATTTGCATATTTCAAAATGCTTTTGGTTTCCATGTTTTGGATTTGTATGTTTCATAATAGTTTTATATTTGCATGTTTCAAAATATTTATATTTTTAATGTTTCATAATTAAATTTAATCAATGATGTGGACAAGAAGGTCACCTTATCAATAAAATTTGTATTTTATTAAAGTTAGTTATTAACTTAAAATAAATGAATCATATATTTAATTTATATTTTTTCATTATTTAATCAGATTATATATGTGCTTTATTTAAATATTTTTCATACTATATATAGATTTTTATTAATATTTATGTTTGTAATGTTTGAGAAGTGGAAGACAATGCCACCATATTTCAGACATTACAATCTAACTATTTCATTTGAAATAGTTTTGATTTTTATTTATGTTATTTTGAACATTATTCATTTGAAATAATTTATGTAAACTATAAATACCTTTTCATTATGATTATTTCCATATGTTGATTTTTGTTTATAAGTTTGCAGGTTACTATTTGAGTTATGGATACCTCAAATAGAGAATCAAACATTATTGGATACTAGAGCCTAACTACTTCAATGATCTCAAATGATTTCTTCAAGATTGAGTTTGACAAATGCCTATAAATAATTAAAGAGGTGCACACTGTAGACACCTAAAAACCTTTAGAAAATAAAGTATTTTTATTATCTAAAAAATTCCTAATGACATCATCATTTATTAATTAATTATTTATTTAATTAATTTATTTATTTTTATGCCATTAAATCCCTTGATCTTAATTAAAAATATTTAATTAAGGAATCCCTCCCAAAACTGTTTAAATCTTATTTAAACATTATTTCCTTATTTATTAATTATTTAATTAATAAATTGACCAAAAAACCCAAAATAAATAAAAAATTTATTTTTTGCCCAAAACTTTACCAATTACCTTAAGACCACTAACCTCTTCCAAAATCTTCTAATCCTTCTTTAATTTTGATTAAAGGCTAATCCCATCATTTCCTACCCCTAATCCCAACTCAAAATATTTAATTAAGATTAAATATTAATCCTCATGTTTATTAAATTTTTTTTAATAAATATCTCCTCAACCCAAACCCTTGAAATAAATAAAACTTTATTTATTTCCTAAAAATCTAATTTATCCTCATCCTAAGAAGTTCTAGACTCTTCTAGAAAGTCTTCATCCTCATCCTAAGAAATTCTAGTCTATTCTAGAAAGTCTTTATCCTCATCCAAAGTCTAGACCCTTCTAGAAGATGTCTTTAAACCTAATCCTAATCCCCTCCTAACCTTGTCACATTCTCTAAACATGGGTTAAGACTTACTAACCCAAGCCAAAGTTAACAAATATCTCCTCCTTCACCCACCCTCATTAAATGCCATCCACTTGCCTATCCCTAAGCTAATCCTAAACCATCCTAATCCATCCTCTAATAATTTGCACAATCCTAAGCAAGCTTAAAACCTTCCTAATCAAGCCCAAGTCGAAATTCCTGTCACCTCCTTCAAAATATCCCAACCATAAAACTTTATGAAGCCCACTAGGCCATAAATGACTCTTCCAAGCCCTTTTTTTGCTCTTACAAGCCATTATGAGGGTCTTTATGAATATTTTATCCCTTGAGCCTCCTTTGTTGACTCATCCTTCCCCTTTTTCTCCATCATCTCACCCTATGACATGTGTCACTCCCTGATTGGCTGTAAAGAAGCAAAATCCATCTACTCTCTTCTCATGTAATCTGAGCCCTCCATGAGCTTTTTCCCATCCTTGCATCTTAGCCCTCAATCCCTCAAGCCTCTTTCCTATAAATTGGATCCTTCCCCTTTGCAAAACAACACAATCCATGAAGTAAAATCATAATGCCATTTGAAGAAGCCATTTTACATCAAAACCATACACTCACACCCAAATTCCAACTCCATTTGAAGCCCTTTTTGAAGCATAAGCTTGAGCATACATCCTATCTATTTAGACAAAGCCACTCAACAAGAGAGCTTCTTATTGAGAGAGTCCATTAATGGCTCATATTCTCAATTGAGAGCTCATCTTAGTCTATCTTGAAGTTTATGAATTTTGTTTAGTTTGTAGAAGCTTTATTTAAATTTGGTTTCTATTAGTATACTAACATTGCTCATATACATTTTGGCACGCCCGGTGGGACCCCGCATGGGTCATCTTCATTAGCTTTTTTAGTCAAGTTTTGTATGTCATTTGCTAATTTTGGTTAATTTTTCTTGTTTTTGTGATTGGTAGGATTGTATAAATTGGTTTTGTAGGTCCACATGAGAATGAAGAAGACAAAGGAACTCATAGTCTATCTCATAGTATTTGCAGATTTTTCAAGCTTATAGGTGGACAAAAAACTTGGAATTCTTCTTCCTCTTCTTGTCTATATTCTTCTTAATCCATCTACTTCTTCTTCTTTTTCTTGTGGGAGATCTTGGCCATTTTTTATTTTTTAAGAAAGCAAAATCATACACACTTCTTTTTAGTGCTTAAAATGAACCCCCAAATCATACTTAAATCCATTAAAAACTAAAAATTTGCGAAAAAAAAAAAAAAGCCTTTTAACAAGTGAAACTAAACCAATCCAATCATTTGCATCCTTGCAACATCAAGGTTTTAGATGCATTCATGCAAAGTTAGGAACACTTCATTTTTGGAAATTTAAAAAGAACTTCAAGTTTCCATTTCAAAAGGTTCAAAATCAACACTAAGTGCACACTAAAATCTAAATCAAACTCAAAGCATCAATCAAGGATAAAATGAACCTCATTTGCAAATATTTTAAAGTTCTTTTAAAATCTCATGAAAACAAAGAGTCCTAAATGGTTGCCAAAAATTGTCCTAAAAGCTTTGTTATTTGTTCCAAACAAATGTCTTGTTGCAAAATCTTGAATGTTTCTTAGGTTTTTCATGCATCAAAACAATCTAAGAATATCATTTTTGGGCTTAAAATATGCAAACTAGAACACAAAATCTTGAATGAAAACCAAAGTCCAAAGAGTAATTTTCACTTTTGAGTCCAAAACAATCTTGAATAATCTAAGGTTAAAACAAAGCACTTCAAAGTTCTTAAAACAACACACAAAATCTCAATCTTGAATGCTCAAAGGAAAAAACTTGAATGTTTAACCACTTGTCTTTGAATGCATGTTGCTAAAATCACTCTTGAGTGCCATGGATTAAAATCAAGTTTTTTTTTTTAATGAATGCATGATTAAAACAACAAATCCAATCTTGAATTTCATATATCAAATAATCATCTTTTGGGGCATAAAAAGAATCCACATTTTTAAAATATTCTAAGTTATAAAAACTAATAAAGACGTTTTGAGTAAGTTTGTAGTTGGACTCACCCTCTTTAATCACCCATCAATTTAACCATTGGTTGCAATCTCAGTGCCATCTATGGGGATGGGTCTACCTAAGAGGGTGTTAAGTTCTCCACAAAGATCAAACTCCACTCACTTGGGTCTTTAGTGGTTTTTCTAAGTTAGAAAATTCCTTGAATGCACATTAATCTCGCTCACACTTCATTTGGGCATAAAAATTGGACAAATCTTGACATGGAGGGCCTTCGGGCACGCACTTGGCAATCTAGTTTCACACATCTTTGTTTTGGGCTTAAAAAAAACTCACACTCAATCTTGAATGCCTAACAATCAATGAACATTGCATGGTTTAGACACATTTTCAATGACGCTTGCATTTCTTATGTTGACGATCTCTCGACTTTCATTATGTTGACAATGCTGTCAAATTGGAATGAACATTGTATGCCATAATCACAAGTGTCTTCAATCATAGCTTACAAAATCTAAATCATCAATTGGAATAAACATGTGTCTTTTAAAGCCCAAGATCATGTATGTGGTCTTGTTTTACACTTTTTAGGAGGCCTGCTTGGGGATTTCATCACCCCTTGGGATGACCTCAACTTCAGCGTTCCGGCAGAGTATAAAAATTGGGAGGTGAATCCAAAGACACCTCTCTTGGAATCAAGATTTTTTCACTCGGGCTAAGCCTCAAGGAACTTTATACCCTTGAGAAGTGAAAGAGGAGAAGTGGGTTACCGCTCCTCTTGGCTGTGTGACATCTTTTTGGTTTCATCTACGGATTTGGGCCTCATGTACCTTGCATATATCGAGGATTCCGTAGCTATAACAAATTTCATCCTTGTAGAAAGCTTCCTAGGATGTTGGTGTGTTTGACGTGCATGCTCCAAAATTTTGTCTACTTGTTTGTTCATAGCTTTTGAATAAATGTTTGCCAACTTTGGTCAAAATCCCAAAAAAGAAGAAATCTCCTAGCTCAAGGCATACTTAGCGTAGTCATTGCCTCATTAGAAAATCATCCAAGCTCCCCCACTACAACCGAATCTATCTAGTTCCTTGCTTTAAAACAATCCCAAATCCAAAGTCTCTCTAAATCATCCCCCCCAGCCAGCTAGCAACCCAATCCAAAATCACACCCAAGCCTTTAGAGAGTTGTTGTCATTTTGCTAGAATTTGCTATCCAATCAATCTGACCAATCAACCAATCTCACCAAGGTTATCCCTCTGACAGAGCATTGTCTAGGGTAATCCATCTTTGTCACTTATATCCCTCATCACCTTGAGGTAAAGGTTGGGATCCACAAGTGGTCAATCTCGTGTCATGCCCATAGGATCATTAGTCTATCCTCAAGTTGACATAGCCACCAACAAATCCAGCGCACAGGAAAGCAAAACTCTCACTTTTTGACAGCATGCCCTTGAAGTCTTCCATCCACAGGAAAGCCAAAAATCTCTAGCCAATCCTCCTTAGGTTTGTCATACAGCTTTGACTCTCCCTAGGAAATCCTTCATCAGCCAATCCAAAATTTGCGTTTAATCCAAATCCAACCATGAGCTTCTGTGTTCATCCATATGCAAGACCCCATCTAACTCATCATCAAAACATGAAATCCCAAACCTATCATGATGTGTTCAATCGTATTGTCCTTGCTCCTGCAACCTCCTATTCCAATGATGATGAAAATCTTGTTGACTATGATAAGTATATTGAAAGCCTTAGAAACATTCCCCCAAGCATCCCCCAAAATCCACATATTCTTCCAAACTATCTAGTCATGCCATCTGATATCCCAGCTTCTCCTCCATCACCCAATAAAACAAGCTTCCAATCTTCCACCCCCATCACACTACCTATTCCTGTCAATCTACTTCCACCTCCGACACACGAGTCTCCAAGGAATCTCCTAGAGGAAATACAAGAAAAGCCGCCTCCAATAGTCGATAAGCCATGTCATCTAATCCAACCATGTGAAGTACTCAATGATGAAGCTTCCCCATCTATAATATCACCTCCATCTCCCATAGCTACCATCCCCATACCATCCATCAAATTGCTTAAAATCCTTCCACTTCCCACAAGCGTCAAAATCCCACCACCCATTGAATCGCTCCAAATCCCATCCACATCTCCTCCTCCAAACATTATCCAAATCCCATATAATGAACCTCATGCATCCACTCCCATTCATTCCTATCAAGATCTTGTCCAAAAGCATGTTGAAATATCCTCTGACAGAATAGCAGATCCCGCCATCCCACTTATTCCCCTACATGATCCAACTTTACCATCCCCTCCATATCTAAATCCTACCATCTTACTTACTCCATCTCAAGATCCCTTTCCCTCAACCCACCCAACTCAAGATCCTATCCTCCCATCTCCTCTGCTTCATGATCATACATCTCCCATAATCCATGATGATAGATCCATCGAAAAAGAACTAATTATCATATCCGAAACTCCAACTCCTTCAGCTAGTAATGGACTCAAATCTTGTGTTCCAAATAAAGAACATCATATTGAAAAAAGAAATGAAAATGTATTTCTAGATGTTGGTATCCCCATTATTCCTGCATGGTCCCAAGTCCTTCCATCTCCACCCCAAAGTTCCCATCCATCTTATTCTGCATCTATTTTGGGCCCTCATCCTACTCCTTATCTCCAACCCTCCATTTTGGGTCCATATATCCCTTATCTAAATCCCGCACCCTTTCCATCCATTTTGGGTCCTTACATACCAAATATGAATCCTTTATCCCCTCCATCTATTTTGGGACCTACACCTTCCCCATTTCCATCTATTTTGGGCCCATATCCTTCCTTCCCTCCATCCATTTTGGGCAATTATATCCATCCATATCCTATGTTCCAATCTATCCTTCCATCCCCTCAAATCCACCAGCTAGATTATCAAAGGCACTCACCCTTGAATCCCTTCCAACCTTTAAACCCTATCACTTGATCAATTATCCCTACATCTCCTCCATGCTCTTGTTCCCATCCCATGGCTAATAGAAGCATATTGGATGCCAAAAAACAAAATCATAAATCCAAAAATCCACAAAAATCCAAGTCTCAACATGTCCCTTCTAAAATACATGTTCAAAACAAGAAACATTTAATCCCAATCAAAGAAAAAGTCAAGAGGCCACAAAAGCCCAAGCTAAAAAAGTCAAAAATCATGTGGATACCCAAGATGCTCATAAAAGAAATGCATCTCAAAGAAAAATCTCAATTGGCATCCATTCATGCTACTCAAAAAGCCTCATCCATCTATCCTTCATCCAAATCCCCATATAAGCATCCTTCATCCCCCCAATCCACTTTTAGTCCATATGCTTCTTATCCTAAATTTCCCATCCTCCATCTCCCAACTCTACTTTTAGTCCTTATCTTTCTCTTCCTCCATTTTCTCCTCAACCTCGCTCAAAACCATCTTTCCCACTACTTTATCACCTCTCAAGGTGTGTGCCAATGATGATCTTTCCATTTTCCTCATCCATTTACCCACAAGCCTTATGTCTTTTCATCCATTATCTGTCAAACTCCCACCCACCATTCCACTTGTTCAATCCAATCCTTTTTCATCCATCCTACCAATATCTATGAGCCAAAAATAGCTGAAGAAAGCCAAAATCATTCCAGCTAAGTCAAAAGTCAAAAAGTCAAAAAAT
This sequence comes from Cupressus sempervirens, assembly GCA_028749045.1. Taxonomy (NCBI): domain Eukaryota; kingdom Viridiplantae; phylum Streptophyta; class Pinopsida; order Cupressales; family Cupressaceae; genus Cupressus; species Cupressus sempervirens. The sequence goes on along the minus strand of CM053792.1, from coordinate 400,357,887 downwards.
AATAAAGAAAAATAAAGCGTCCACTGGTGAAAACTTGGCAATTCAAGCATCTTGGACAAGTACCATGATGAAAACTTGGCAAACAAGCGTCATGCGTAATTCCACCATCCCCAGCTTAGCTTATCACCCTCACGCTTTTGGTCATCTCTTGACATCCAACTCCATCTTCCAATCTATCCACCTATCCTCCACCCTCCATCTTCCATCTCACACCATCCACTTATCTCCTGCAACTTCAGCCAACCATCCCAACTATCATCCATCTCCCTAGCCCCTTCAGCTTTTTCCATCCTAGCTTCAATCCTATCACATCCATCACAAGACCTCCTTCCGCATGTTATCTTCTGATTGGGGCACTATATTCCTTGGAGATCTTGTCTTGTCCATCCTCCCTTGTCATTGGTATCTAGCTCTAGGCTATCCTCATGCAAACCCAATGTCATCTCTTTATATGCATCATAATCCTAGCTATCTACCATCCTATCTAGCCATCTCATCCTGCTCCTCTAGCTATCCTTGGTCACAAAATCTCTCATCATCATTGGATGCATCCTGCCAAATCCATATCTTTCACTATCAACCCACACTTAGCTTTTTCATCTTGTACAACATCGAACCATCTCGCTATCCTATCATCCTAAGCTTTTACCTGCTTGTAACTATCTTGGTCAACTTTAGCTTGTAAATATCTTGGTCAGTCAGCTTGTACATCCTCTTTAGCTTAGTACTAGTGTATCTATCCAGCTTTTGTGTCAGTTCCTCCTTGATCAGCATCTTGCACACATCGCACATCTTGGTTAGCTATTCCAATGCATCCTTAAGCTAGATCTCCTGTCACCAAAGTGTTATCTTTCTTAGTTCAGCTTGCTAGACGCATCACTCACCCAGATCCATCGGCTTAGGTGCTCTCCGATAGATCTTTGTAGGATATAGCTTTCCTCATGTCTGATCTTGGTCTGTTAGTACCTCATCCTACCTATCTCGTTGGCAAACAGTTCTCTTTTGGATTTTCACTTTCTTTTGATTTGGAATCTTCCCTTTTGGGTCTTGAAGTATCTTTTCTAAGCAATCTTTTTGTTCCCTCCTCAAGGTTGCCACGATCTTCCATATCATGGTATGCTACAAATGGGGCACTCTGAGTGTAAGGTTTTGATAAAGTCTTTCATTTGTTTCTTTTTTGCTTGTGGGTTACCCAGTGTCGGTTCCACACTATTTCCTTCAAGATTCATGTGTGATGCTGGGGCAATCCTTGCGTGTTTCTTTTGAATCAGTCTATCAGTCCTCTGGATAGTTGGTGAAAAGGCCTTGATGTTCTTGGTAACCTTGGCAATTAACTAACAATCCTATAGCAAATCTAGTGCTCAACTACATGGTGGTACTTCTCTTTGAAGTATCCCCCCGCTCAAAAAGCTTCAATGGTTTTCCTTCATCTCCATTATCCCCCATCCATATCCAACATCCGTCTCTCCTACCCCAGCTTATGCATCAGTATCTCTTTGAATCACTCTTCACCTTTAGCTTTAGGGATCCACAATCCTAGTCTTAGGGATCCACCAATCCAAATCAATCCACCAAGCCTCATCTTTTGAGATCCACAATCCTAGTCCTAGGGATCTCTGAAACCCATCTTCTGCCAATCTAACTTTTTGAAATCCCGTTGCATTAGCTTTTTAATCCCCTCATCCATCTCCCCATCCTAGATTCCTTTTATAGCACTCCGCTCCTTCATCCTCTGCAATCCCTGAGAACTTAAGCTTGCTTCCTCTTGTGCCTCTAATTCTCCCTTTATCATTCTCCCATAGTGAGAGTTTGAGCTAACTAAACCTCTTCTCTTAAGCCAATCTGAGTCTTCTTTCTCATCTCAGATTCTTGTACTTTTCAAGAAGTTGTCGAGCCTTGCTTTCTCTCCCAGCCGCCTTCTTGAGGGGGCATCTTGCAGTCCATTCTCTCCTCTTCTGCTCTAGCCTTGTGCATCTTAATTTCTTATCTTTGATGCCATGCCACTTGCGGCATCACATCAAAGAGGGGAAAAATGTAGACACCCAAAAACCTTTAGAAAATAAAGTATTTTTAATTTCTGAAAAATTCCTGATGACATCATCATTTATTAATTAATCATTTGTTTAATTAATTAATTATTTTTTATGCCATTAAATCCCTTTATCTTAATTAAAAATATTTAATTAAGGAATCCCTCCCAAAAATGTTTAAATCTTATTTAAACATTATTTCCTTATTTATTAATTATTTAATTAATAAATTGACCAAAAAACCCAAAATAAATAAAAAATTTATTTTTTGTCCAAAACTTTGCCAATTTCCTTGAGACCACTAACCTCTTCCAAAATCTTCTAATCCTTCTTTAATTTTGATTAAAAGCTAATCCCATCATTTCCTACCCCTAATCCCAACTCAAAAAAGTTTTAATAAATATCTCCTCAACCCAAACCTTTGAAATAAATAAAACTTTATTTATTTCCTAAAAGTCTAATTTATCCTCATCCTAAGAAGTTCTAGACTCTTCTAGAAAGTCTTCATCCTCATCCTAGGAAATTCTAGACTATTCTAGAAAGTCTTTATCCTCATCCAAAGTCTAGACTCTTCTAGAAGATATCTTTAAACCTAATCCTAATCCCCTCCTAACCTTGTCACATTCTCTAAACATGGGTTAAGACTTACTAACCCAAGCCAAAGTTAACAAATATCTCCTCCTTCACCCACCCTCATTAAATGCCATTCACTTGCCTATCCCTAAGCTAATCCTAAATCATCCTAATCCATCCTCTAATCATTTAAACAATCCTAAGCAAGCTTAAAACCTTCCTAATCAAGCCCAAGTCGAAATTCCTCTCATCTCCTTCAAAATATACCAACCACAAAACTTTATGAAGCCCACTAGGCCATAAATGACTCTTCCAAGCCCTTTTATTGCTCTTACAAGCCATTATGAGGGTCTTTATGAAGATTTTATCCCTTGAGCCTCCTTTGTTGACTCATCCTTCCCCTTTCTTCCATCCTCTCACCCTGTGACTTGTGTCACTCCCTGATTGGCTGTAAGGAAGCACAATCCATGTGCTCTCTTCTCATGCAATCTGAGCCCTCCATGATCTTTTTCCCATCCTTGCATCTTAGCCCTCAATCCCTCAAGCCTCTTGCCTATAAATTGGATCCTTCCCCTTAGCAAAACAACATAATCCATGAAGTAAAGTCATAATTCCATTGTAAGAAGCCATTTTACATCAAAACCATACACTCACACCCAAATTCCAACTCCATTTGGAGCCCTTTTTGAAGCATAAGCTTGAGCATACATCCTATCTATTTAGACAAAGCCACTCAACAAGAGAGCTTCTTATTGAGAGAGTCCATTAATGACTCATATTCTTAATTGAGAGCTCATCTTAGTCTATCTTGAAGTTTATGAATTTTGTTTAGTTTGTAGAAGCTTTATTTAAAAATGGTTTCTTTTAGCATACTAACATTGCTCGTATACACACACAACTATAATTAAAGTTGTAGAGAAGCAATATTTCCAATTGACTATGTTGAGGAAATGGAAGAAATGCATATGGAAGATGCATAAAAATTTCTGTGTGACACATCTACAAAAGTAGACGGGTTTCCCTCAATGATGAAAGAAGTATTTCACAATCATTTTGAAAATAAAGGTCACAAAAGAATCCTAATCAATGAAGAATGTCACATGTATTTAGACCATCACAGATATATTTTTTCTATATAGTTCATTCTTGTCTCTGGTCTCAAATTTTTACTTCTAATTAGTTGTATAGGCAATTTTATTTCCCCATTGTTCAATGTAACTTTCATGGAGAAGAGAACAAGACAAAATAAATTTATTTTCGTACGAAAAATTTCTTCAATGGATGTGGCTACTAAATATATTAAATAAGAAAGAAAATCACAAGTCTAAATAGATTCCTTAATGATAGGGAGATTTATTGATTACAGTTCTTAATCATTGCAATAAAAATTACATTAGCATTATTAAAAATTCAACAATATATAATGTTCTCACATCATCATGGAGAAATAATTTTCATAAAATTGACTCTTATATATTCTTTCACACTTTTAACATCATCTGAATTGTTTTGTTGGGACTTATAACTTCCCTTTCATGAATTAATTTTTCCACTATTCAAGTCATTTGTATAACATATATTCCAAATTTGACCATATTTCTACTCCAAATACTCCAACACTACACCTAAATCTCATACTTCCCTTAACCTTGTCCCTTATTTTAGTGTAACATTTAACCACTTATTAACCCTAACCATAACACCGAGTGTCATATAAATGAAATTGTGAACCTTGGATCCTAACTTTAACTCTTACTCTATATATGATTGTACTAATAATTTAGTAAATTATATACCTTAGCCTAACCTTATATGTACAAGTAACTAGAAATAATATTATATTTTTTATAAGTAATAATATGTATATACGCACACCTAGAGAGAGAGAGAGAGAGAGAGAGAGAGAGAGAGCATACCTATAGAAAATAAGGAGCTCATATTATGTTTCTTATAGAGGCATGTTTTATGTAGAGAGAGAGAAAAAGAGATTATGAGGTGTGTCTAGAGAGCAGGCACAGAGAGAGAGAGAGAGAGAGAGAGAGAGAGAGAGAGAGAGAGAGAGAGAGAGAGAGAGAGAGAGAGAGAGAGAGAGAGAGAGATTAGGAGGAGTATCTAGAAAGTAGGGTGGGAGAGATAAGTGGGTGTATCTAGAGATTAGAGAGACAGATTAGGGGGCATTACTAGAGACTACAGAGAGAGAGGGTATATTTAGATAGTGGGGGGAGATATTAATGGGTGTAGTTAGAGAGAGAGAGAGGGAGAGAGAGAGGGGAGAGAGAGAGGGGGGGAGGGATTACATTATTAAAAAGGTTAATAACTTATATCACAATAGCACTAATCATGGGCACTATAATAGAACTAACCCATTTTAAAATTTAACCTATCAGTTATCCTAACACCAAGGTAAAGTGTAATAATAGCACTAACATCAGCTATAATATGATTAGTAACCCAAAAATTATCTTAACCACAATAATAACATAAACCCTAACTCTAACTCTAACTCTAACTAGATAATTCTAATTTTAACCCTAACCCTAACCCTAACCCTAACTCTAACTCTAACTCTATCTCTAACTTTAATTCTCCCCCCTAACCCTAACCTTAATCCTTTATAATCCTAAATCTAATGCTAATTCTAACCCTAACAATAATTCTAGCCCTAACCCTAAGCCTTACTATAACTCTAATCCTAACTCTAATTCTAACTCTAGTACTAATTCTAACCCTAAATCTAACCCTAATTTTGACCCATATTCTAACTCTAACCCTAACTCTAACTCCAACTCTATTTCTAACCCTAACCCTACCCTTAACCCTAATTCTAACCCTAACTCTAACTCTAACTCTAACCCTAACTATAATTATAACTCTAATTCTAATTGTAACCCTAACACTAACGCTAACTCTAACCCTAATCCTACCCATAATCCTAGTCCTAACACTATATATAATGCTAATCCTAATCCTAACACTATATGTAACTCTAACTCTAATCCTAACCCAAATTCTAATTATAAACCCAATCCTAATTCTAACCCTAACTCTAACTCTAACCTAAATCTAATCCCAACTCCAGCCCTAACCCTAAACCTAACCCTAACCCCAACTCTATCCCCAACTTTAACTCTAACTTGATCCCTAACTCTAACTGTAATTCTAACCCTAACCCTAACCCTACCCTCGATTCTAGCCCCAATTCTAACCCTAACACTAACACTAACACTAAAACTAACACTAATTATAACCCTAACCCTAATGCTAACCCTAACTCTAACCATAACCCTTATGCTAATCATAATCCTAGCCCTAATTCTAACCCTACCTCTAAATCCAACTCTTGTTCTAATTCTAATTCTAACTCTAACTCTAGCTCAAATCCTACCTCTAAATCTAACCCTAATCCTAACCCTAATTCTAACCCTAACTTTATTTATAACCCTAATTCTAGCCCTAACCCTAATTGTTACCCTTACCCTAACTCTAGCTCTAACTCAATCTATAACCTGATGCAGGAGCATCTTGCATGGAAAAAAAAAAAAAAAAAAATTTGAAAAAAAAAAAAAAAAAATTGGAAAAAATAAATAAATAAATAAATCTGAAGGAGAGAGAAAAGTGATGAAAATTAGAGGAGAAATAATAAAAAATAAAAAGGAGAAAAGAAAGGAAAAGAGGATTTTTATTTTCGAGGTGCATAGGTGGCATAAATAGAAAAATAAAATAAAAATAGTTGTCATTACATTAATCGAGGTGTGTAGGTGGCATCTTAGAAACTTGTGGAAAGTTTCTTAAATCTTGCATTTAATATTTGTTGTGATCCATAAAGGAAATGTAATTTTCTAATTGGGCCACATTGTGGTGCTTAGTTGTATTTGGGTGGGAATTTAATATTTATTTAAAGATAGTTGTATTTACCTTTTATCCCACATTGGTTGTGTTTGTAATGTCTTGGGTTAGAAGTGCCTATTTAAGCAAGGCTTATTATCATTTGTAATCAAGCTCGCGGAGTAGAAACTTGAGAAGTAGAAGTTGTGGAAGGAGAAGCTCAAGGAGAAGCTTGAGGACTAGAAGCTCAAGGAGAAGCTTGAGGAGTAGAAGCTCAAGGGGAAGCTTGAGGAGTAGAAGCTCAAGGAGTAGCTTGAGAAGTGGAAGCTCAAGGAGAAGCTTGAGAAGTGGAAGCTTGAGAAGGTGAAGCTTGGAAAGCTTGGAAAGTTTCAAGGTGTGAAAGAGCAAGAGGAGAAAGTGAAGAGTGAGTTTTCCTGAGTCTGTGGACAGAGCGCCGAATGTGAGGCAGTTTACAGCAGGATTATGGTGGAGTTGTGAGTGTAGACAGAGCGCCGAATGTGAGGCAGTTTACAGTTGGATCTTGAATTAAGTTTGTGAGAAGAGCTAGTGACTGTGGTTTAGAAACAAGGAGGTTGCTTTGTGGCTTGCGAGCACAAGTTGAGATCTTAGAGGTTTCTACCAGAGTGTGGATCTGGACTAGCTTGGGTTTGGATTGGATCTTGAGAGATCTTGGAAAAATGTTATTGTAATTGCTATTGAATTTTTAGGTATAATAAAATTGTCTCCATATTTTTTCTTTCTTGATTGTGAGTGAGTAAGGGTGGTGTGGCCCTCTATCAGTGGTATCAGAGCGGGAGATCCTGAGTGTACAAGCAGATCGCCGAAGTGTGAGGCAGTTTGTACCAGGACCTTGGTTGGGCAAAGTTTATCAGAGCTGGTGGACTGCAAATCTGTTGTCCTAGACTTGTGATGTGGTTCCTGATTGTTCGTGCGAGGTGGCAGGTTGTGATCTGACTTGCAAACAATTCAAGGTTGTCACAAGGAGCGTAGGAAGGATTTGTTGCAGAGGGTTTACGAAGATCTTGGGAGATGGCTCCAAGAGGATTGGACCCTAAGATGATTGCGAAAATCCATGATATAGTGGAGAGGAATTTTTCTAAGATGTTTGCTCGGTTGGATACTAAAGCTAAGAAGGTCAAGGTGGAAGAGGATGGTTTTGTTAATCAGTTTGTGGAGTCTGATGCAGAACCTGCAGAGCAACTAGAGGTTGTTGCTGAAGATATTCCTAATGTTGTTGATGTTGGGATAGAGGTTGGTTTTCATGATCAGTTGGTTGAGTCTGACATGGAGACTGTAGATCATTTGGTCATGGATGATCTAGTTGATGTTGGTGGTGACTTGAATGTTGCAGAGCACTTAGTCATGGATGATCCGGTTGTTGGAGGTGAGTTATGTATTACAGAGCATCTTGTTGTGAGCAATGAGGTTGTTGGTGTTGAGAGTTTGGCATGTATTGATGGTGATCTACATGTTGGTGTTGATATGGAGTTTGTTGTTGTTGATGCGGGGTTTGTTGCTATGGGTGTGAATTCACTAGTTGCTGATGTGAATGAGGGTTTGTTGATGAAGAATTATGTTCAGTTTGTTTCTGAGTGTGACTATGCTGATTGGATGGTTGAGATTCGGGTGTTTGATAGAGTGATGCAGATGTGGAAGATTTGTATGGTGGTTTTCTTGTCTTTGTTGAGGTGGAAACCTTTGGTGAAGATGAATATGGTGGTAGATCTTTCTTTTGGCGTCAAAGTGTGGGACACACTTTTCTATTTACCGGGGGAGTCTGATGCAGGAGCATCTTGCATGGAAAAAAAAAAAAAAAAAATTGAAAAAAAAATAAAAATAAAAAATTGGAAAAAATAAATAAATAAATAAATCTGAAGGAGAGAGAAAAGTGATGAAAATTAGAGGAGAAATAATAAAAAATAAAAAGGAGAAAAGAAAGGAAAAGAGGATTTTTATTTTCGAGGTGCATAGGTGGCATAAATAGAAAAATAAAATAAAAATAGTTGTCATTACATTAATCGAGGTGTGTAGGTGGCATCTTAGAAACTTGTGGAAAGTTTCTTAAATCTTGCATTTAATATTTGTTGTGATCCATAAAGGAAATGTAATTTTCTAATTGGGCCACATGGTGGTGCTTAGTTGTATTTGGGTGGGAATTTAATATTTATTTAAAGATAGTTGTATTTACCTTTTATCCCACATTGGTTGTGTTTGTAGTGTCTTGGGTTAGAAGTGCCTATTTAAGCAAGGCTTATTATCATTTGTAATCAAGCTCGCGGAGTAGAAACTTGAGAAGTAGAAGTTGTGGAAGGAGAAGCTCAAGGAGAAGCTTGAGGACTAGAAGCTCAAGGAGAAGCTTGAGGAGTAGAAGCTCAAGGGGAAGCTTGAGGAGTAGAAGCTCAAGGAGTAGCTTGAGAAGTGGAAGCTCAAGGAGAAGCTTGAGAAGTGGAAGCTTGAGAAGGTGAAGCTTGGAAAGCTTGGAAAGTTTCAAGGTGTGAAAGAGCAAGAGGAGAAAGTGAAGAGTGAGTTTTCCTGAGTCTGTGGACAGAGCGCCGAATGTGAGGCAGTTTACAGCAGGATTATGGTGGAGTTGTGAGTGTAGACAGAGCGCCGAATGTGAGGCAGTTTACAGTTGGATCTTGAATTAAGTTTGTGAGAAGAGCTAGTGACTGTGGTTTAGAAACAAGGAGGTTGCTTTGTGGCTTGCGAGCACAAGTTGAGATCTTAGAGGTTTCTACCAGAGTGTGGATCTGGACTAGCTTGGGTTTGGATTGGATCTTGAGAGATCTTGGAAAAATGTTATTGTAATTGCTATTGAATTTTTAGGTATAATAAAATTGTCTCCATATTTTTGCTTTCTTGATTGTGAGTGAGTAAGGGTGGTGTGGCCCTCTATCATAACCCTAATTATATTTGTAACCCTAATTGTAACTCTAACCCTAATTCTAACTCTAACACTAATTGTAACTCTAATTCTACCCCTAATCCTAACCTAAACCTATATAACCCTAACTCTAACCCTAATTCTAACCCTAACCCCAATTCTAGCACTAACCCTAACCTAATTCTAATCCTAACTATAACTATGTTCCTAACTCTAACCCTAACTATAACCCTAACTCTAATTCTTACCTAACCCTAACCCTAACCCTAATTCTAATCCTAACCCTAACTCTAATGCTAATTCTAATCTTTACCCTAATTCTAACCTTGATTCTTACCTAGATCTATCTCTAACTCTAACTCTAACCCTAACTCCAACTCTAACTTTATCTCTAATTCTAACCATACCCCTAATTCTAACCCTAACTCTAACTCTAACTCTTTTTGTAACCCTAACCACAATATTAACCCTAACACTAACTTTTGCTATAAACCTACCCCTAATCCTAACCCTAACACTATATATAACTCTAACTCTAACACTAACCCTAATTCTAATCCTAATCCTAGCCCTAAATCTTACCCTAACCCTAAATCTAATTAGGTAACTTTAACCTAACCCTAATCTAACCCAAACCACAACTCTATCTCTAACTTTAACTCTAACTCTAACTTGAATCCTAACTCTAACTCTAATTCTAACTCTAACTCTTATACTAACACTAACAATAACACTAACACTAACACTAACACTAACACTACCTCTAATTTTAACTCTAACTCTAATTGTAACCCTAACCCTAATGCTAATCCTAACCATAACCCTAACACTAACCCTAACCCTAACCCTAACCCTAATGCTAACCCTAACCACAACCCTAACCCTAACTCTAACACTAATTATAATCCTAACCTTAATTCTAACCCTTAATATAACCCTAACTCTAACTCTAACTCTAACTCCAACCCTTATTCTAACTCTAATTCTAACTCTATCTCTAACCCTAACCCTAACTCTTATTCTAACCCTAACACTAACCCTAACTATATTTGTAACCCTAATTCTAACCCTCACCCTAATTCTTACCCTTACCCTAACCCCAACTCTATCTCTAATCCTAACTATATTTCTAACCCTAATTCTAACCCTAACCCTAATCCCAACTCTAGCTCTAATTTTAAACCTAACCCTAACCCTAACTCTAACTTTAACCCTGACTGTAACTCTAACATTGACCCTAACTCTAGCTCTAATTGTAAACCTAACCCTAAGAAGAACCCTAACTCTAATTCAAACCCTATCCCTTACTGTAATTTTCATCCTAATGCTAACCCTAACTCTAACTCTAACCCTAACCCTAACCTTAACACTAACCCTAACCTTAATTCTAACTTAACACTAACCATAACTCTAACTCTAACCCTAACCCTCACCTTAACACTAACCTTAACCATAAACATTATGTTTTCCCTAACTCTAACCCTAAATCTAACTCTACCATAATTGGACTCTAACCATAACCCTAACCCTAACCCTAACCCTAACTTTAATCTTGGCTAAAAACTTTTCCCTAACCATAACTCTAGAACCTTAACCCTTACTCAAGCCCTAACCCTAACCCTAACCCTAACCCTGGCCCTACTATAACTCTAACCCTAACCCTAACCATAAGTCTAACCCTAACCTTAACCATGAGCATAACTTTAACCCTAAACATAACCATAAACATAACTCTATCCATAACTCTAACCTTAAATCTAACTCTACCATAATTAGACTCTAACCCTAACCCTAATCCTAACTTCAATCCTAACTAAAAACCTAACCCTAATCCTAAATCTAACCTTAACCCTAACTCAAACCCTAACCCTATCCCTACAATAACCCTAACTCGAGCCCTATAATAAACCTAACCCTAACCATAACCATAACTCTAACCCTAACCTTAACCATGAGCATAAATCTAACCATTAACTCTAACCCTAAATCCAACTCTACCATAATCAGACCCTAACCCTAACCCTTACTTTAATCCTAACTCAAACCCTAACCTTAACTCTAACCTTAACCCTAACTCAAAACCTAACCCTAGCCTTACTATAACACTAAACCTAACCATAACCATAACTCTAACCCTATCCTTAACTATGACCATAACTCTAACCCTAACCTTAATCATAAACATAACTCTAATCCGAACGTTAACCATAACCATAACTCTAACCCTAATCTTAACCATAAACAAAACTCTAACAATAACCATAATCATAACTCTAACAATAACCATAGCCATAACTCTAACCCTAACCTTAACCATAACTCAAAACCTAACCCTAACTTGAGCCCTAATCCTAGTGCTAACCCTAACCCTTATTCTATTCCTAAGGTTAACATTAACTGTAATGGTAACTTTGTCCCTAACCATATATCTATGTTTGACTATAACATTTTATATTGCAATATGCCAAAAAGAAAATTACTTTTTTTTAAAACCGTAATCCTACACCTAACTCTAACCCTAAATATAACCCTAACTGTAAATGTAACTCTATATAATTAGACTCTAATCCTAACCCTAATCCTTAGTTTAACTTTCACTAAAACCATAACCTAACCGTAACTCTAACCTTAACCCTGACTCAAAACTCTAACTCTAACCTTAACCTTGACTTTAATCTAAACGAAAACCATAGCCCCAATCCTGACCCTAACCTTAACCCTGATGTAACTCTATATACAACCCTAACTCTAAATATAAATCCAACCTTAACATCACCCTAAAACTAACCCTTTCTCTAACTCTAACCATAAATCTAATTTTAACCCTATCCCTAACCCTAACCCTAATTATAACCCTAATTTCAACTCTAACTCTAGCCCTTATTCGAGCTCCAATTCTAACTCTACCTCTAACTCAAACCCTAACTCTAATTCTAATCCTAACCCTAACTATAACCCTAACAAGATTCGTAATCCTAAAAATAACCCTATCCCTAATGCTAATGCTAATCCTGACTCTAATTTTAACTCTATTCCCGACCATAACTCTAACCCTATCCATAACTCAAACCCTAACAATAGCCCCAACCCTAACACTAACCCTAACCCTAACTATAACTCTACTCTTCAATATAACATTTTACATAACAATATGCTTAAAATAAAACTGAATTAAAGTGATGCAAATAAACACCATATATAGAATTAAAAAATAAAATATTCAAGAATAATTTTATAGTAAGTTTACACTATTACATTTTTATAGTAAGTTTATACAATTGTATTTAAAAAGAAATAAATAATTCAACACTAACCTTTAAAAAATAGAAATTTAAAAAAAAAATACTTTTCCTGTTGTGTCGTGATTGCCACTAGCTTATATATACCTCTATATATATTACGCTGAGAGTAATCATTCTCGAGGCACCTATTTTCATTTTCATAAATCCCAACTGTGATTAAAATAACCTTGGGATTAAATGAAAATAGGTGCCTCAAGAACTATTACTCTCGGCATAATATATATAGAAGTATATATAAGCTAGTTAATATTATGAATAGAGGTGTCTTTGAAGAAACTTGTCTAGTCTTAACTCGTTAATATATACCACAAAATGCAATTTATGTGACTGATGAACCACTATATTTAGTACCTACACATTACAAAATTAATTTATAAATTTATGGTAAAATATGTGGATGGTTTGCTAAGCCCACTGGTATGTTAAATACTCTAATATTCTTTTCAATGCATGTATTAAGTGTTCACATGGAATGCCAATGCAAGAATTTTTTTGTTCATAGAGAATTCTTAATGGAAGTATTTTGTAAAAGATCTATTTCAATATGTATTTTTTTTCCTCTAACATCTTGTACACGTTCCCTTATGTTGTGTGAAGAGTAATTTGATTAAAGGAACAAACATTTTATATTATTTTATTTGAAATATACAATGAATATATCTTGTTCATAACTTGTATCTATTTTAATAAATTAATGATATATCAATATAAATAATGAATGATTTAATTTCTACTGATAAATAAATAAATTAAAGTCAATATCCTTTGATTCAATCAAAAGACTAGATTTTTACAATAATTAGATCAAACAATCATAACCCTCCCAACAATTGAATCTTAGCGGCTATTGATCAAACAATTCTCGTACATGGCAGTGAAACACATTTTCAAAAAAATTTAAATGTTAACTATTTGTGAGGGAAAGGTGCATGAGAACACAGGGGGTGGGAAATACAATTTCAAAAACTTGTATATGAGAAAATAACTGTATTTGAGGATGGAAATAACGGTTAAAGCAAACGCATGGACAGTAAGGACGACTATTTTGGGCCACCAAATGAAATGCACTTCATTGAAGGAAGTGGCGCATAAGTTTTTGAGTCTTTAAGGATGCCGATGTATGTCCCATAGTTGAGAAACACTTTTTCGGCCAAAATTAGTTTCTTAAGAAAATTTCACAATTAAAAAAAATCAAATGGAATAAAACATTTTTGAAACAACCATAAGTTGGTGGGGGCAATCTGTAGCCTGCCATAGTATTAATGGTTGCAGATCAAAATGACAAATAACTAAAATTCAAAAAGAATACTGCAACCCCATTATGGATTGCAGAAGCCTTACTGATCATTTCAAGCCTGTTTCCTTTATTTACTGCTACAATTAAATGATCCATTGCACTCTTTTAAGCGGCGGTGCAAGCAGTTAATTTTATTTTGGGATGGATGGTGATTAAAATGGAATAGTATAGTTGGTTTATCAGGTGTATGTAAACAAACTTGTTTTTTGAGTTTAGAAGATTTTCTAATTGATTTTGGTTTTTTGGTGGTCTTGGATTTCTTTCAGGCAGGTTTACATCTCATCTTTTCATTTCAGGTACGTTCTCCAAATCTGATTTACTTCATCTTTTAATGGGTATTCATCACTGTTTTAAAACGGATATTCTAAGCTTTACATCTTCTAGTTATTGCATATAATATTTGAAGCTTGTCAAGCCATTTCAATACGCTTGCATCTGTTTCTGTTACTATCTCATATCTTTTGCATACGTTTAGAATGGTTTAAAAAGGGTTTGCAGTATTATCATTGCTCACAATTTTTATGGGTAGCAAATTTGCAGATGGCACCTTGAATCAATGACATTGAACAGCCACTGGTTGAATCAGAAGAAAAATTGGAAGCGAAGATGGAGGAAAGAGTTAAAAAGCTAATAATAGTTGACATCATCTTGATGGTGTCAGCAGCGATCTCTTTCACCATCGCTGTGATTGTTATCTGGTTTTCAGACAAGAATTGCATTGCATTCCAGGATTGCTCTTCTTTCACTTCTGAAGAATACAAGGATGTGGATCGCTTTGCATCTGACATGTTTTTCTATGGATATCATTTGGGTGCAACTGCTTCCATCTTTTTTTATGTCGGCCTTGGCCTTGTCCGTACAGATACTTTTTATGTGCCAAAGCGGTACTTTGCATCGTAACAGTAATCTACATGTTGGGTTACCTTGGAGCTGTTTATTTTATCATGCCGTCCAAAGTAAAACATGCTGCAGTTTTAGGAATTCTGGGGATAGAGAGTCTTGTTCTTCGTTGTATCATTTCAGTCGACTGATTGAGTTGGTTCGCTTTGACCTACAGACCGTAATTGAGATTTTGTATTTGTTTGAACTAAGTATAATAGGGACACGTTCTTCGGATTTGAGATGGAATATATTATTTACCCGCTGAGTATAAAACATTAGATATTCTATGCCATGAACATGTCTGTTATATTTAGATTTATATATTCTATATTTTTTGGATAAACATGTTTTATGTATAAATAATTTAGGAGGTTAATCCTGCTTATTAACTTAAGTTGACTATGATTAAATGATGCATAAACATTTGATTTGAATAATCAGTTTATCTCATTGCTACTTTATTTGTGTCTACTAATTGTTGAAGAAGTTCTGCGGTAGTATACGTGGCACAAAAATCCGTGAAAC
Source organism: Cupressus sempervirens (assembly GCA_028749045.1). Classification (NCBI taxonomy): domain Eukaryota; kingdom Viridiplantae; phylum Streptophyta; class Pinopsida; order Cupressales; family Cupressaceae; genus Cupressus; species Cupressus sempervirens. The sequence continues at coordinate 400,342,548 of CM053792.1, read as the reverse complement.
TTTTAAACATCAGAAAGAAATTTGGAGTTTGCTTTAATCTCATTGTTAATTATGTCAAGAGGCATATACAATGGGAGAAGCA